>JAOQMR010000008.1:9092469-9110064 GCA_027563865.1 Erythroxylum pelleterianum | reverse complement strand
GTAAGAATTGAAGTCACACTGTAAATTGTTGATTTTGAGTAATGAAATGAGGAAACAGTTGGATTTAAAATATTATGGATTTTCTATTGATGCGTTATAAGCAAATCTTGGTATGATGTCATGTGAAGTTAATGTAGTGATCGACCGTAGTGCGCCTTTATCGTAGGATATGTACCGGAATGACCTCCGGGCGTCCCAGTGCGTACCCTGCGGTAAGGGGGTGCTACAGCTTACATAGGACCACATGGGTATTGTGTTTGAAAGATATATTGTGTTTCATTTTGACTCCTAGACATAGGGTACAATATGAGAATGTGTATAGTCACCTTGTTTTCGTACTCTCAACACGAGTTAGACAACTTGTTGTGTAGGGGTTTGTGTTAAAAAGTCGCTTATTCTGTAAATTTTTGGTCATTTCCTATAAGTAATCATGAGTATAACCTTAAAGAAATATTGAGGCGTGTGGCAATACAACGCCGACATAGTGTTGTATAGGTATCACATTTTATTACTTCTAGTGTGTCAATATGGAGATATGTTCGGTCTTTTGATATATTTGGTCTTTTATTGGCTTAAAAACCTATAAAAATTAAGAATACACTAATTTTAAACACTTAATACGACATTGTTTGGATTTGGAGAAAGCTTCTTTGTCACTCTCACACCCTAAATCCCTAAATCCATAATTTCTTATGGAAATTTCACTAAGTTCTGAACCCAAAAAATTAGAAACCTAAAAGTCCCGAAAACACAATATGGAATAATTGTATGCTTATAGTTGGGTATTGAGTTTTGCCTTTTAAATAACCTAAACCCAGAATGTAGAGAAACCAAACAAGTGTTGGTCTTGTTTTTGTTTCATTTCTAGATTGTGAACTTGAGCAATAAGCAAGTGGGTCACATTACAGAGATGGAGCTACTATTAAGAGATTATTCATTGACAATTTCTAAATCTCACTAGATTCTAACTCTAAAGGCTCTTATACCGAATAAGAACAAGATTGGTTATTGAACAAAACAACGTGAAATAAGCAAAAGGAGCATATGACTTGCACCAGATGGTGCGAACATGCTTATGGTAGCTATGTGTGTGGGAGAACTACATACGCCATCCAATGGTAATGCAAGGCGATGAATGGAAGTCTTTGTGGATTTGTTCGCAATGCAGAAAACATCCAAAAAAATGCGACCAACACAAAGAAAACTCAATCACAGATAACCAGAAATCATACAAAAATAATTGACGTCGATAGGCATCTTTATGCCACACACACAGCGCGACATCCACTTTCCAGTTTTTCAAACATCACATCGCTTCCTTTGCGCCTGTGTATGGGGTTTATTAACACCCATCACCAGTGGCATTTCGCCACTAGAAAACCAGCATTCGTTGGTGACGAAGAAGCTTTCTCCAAAATCTAAATGACGTCGTTTCAATTTCACTATAAAAAGATGTCGTTTCACTAATCAGATAATGTCTTCTTAATGATATTGATGTTTTTGATTGGGAGGTCCATTGACTTGTGGCAGTGTTACGTCAGCATAGATAATAGTGAGGCTAACGTCGAGCTATAATTAAAATTTTTTTAAAAGTTTTTGCATTTTATCGATACTTTTTAAAGTTCGGGCTATAATTGAAAATGTAAAATTTTGAGCTTTTTTTAGTAATTAACCCAATAAAGAAATACCTTAATGGATATCCAACAATTTAAAACTAAATCTAAAAGTCCTATAATGATTTCAAGGGTTTTCAAAAATCAAGAGATACTTATAGAGATATCTAAGATTTTTTAACTAAATAGAGACGTCCTAGAGTGATTTATGAGATTTTTGAAACTAAAGAAATAACTTGAGGGATATCCTCAAATTTAAAACTAAACTAAAAAGTCCTAGAGTAATTGATAAAGTTTTTTTTAAAAGAGATACCTAGAGTGACATATCATAATTTAAAACTAAACTGGAATGTCTTAGAATCGTTTCTAGGTTTTCTTTTCTTAAAATGAAGAAATACTTAGGGGGATATCTAGAAATTTACAACTAAACGGAAAAGCACTATAGTGGTGTATAGGCTTTTTTTTTAAATGAAGAAATGCCTAGAGGGATATTATGAAATTTACAACTAAACATGAAGTCCTAAAGTGGCATATAAAGAGAGACTTAAAGGGATATAGAGGAATTTAAAATAAACAAGAAATCCTAAAATGGTATATAAGATTTTTTTTAAATAAAGAGAAAGTATAAGGTATATCTAGGAATTTAAAATTAAAATGAAATATCATATAATAGTTTCAAGGACTTCCCAAAATGAAAAGATATCTAGAGGGATTTCGAAGATTTTAAAACTAAACTAAGAAGTCTTAGAGTGGTATATATGATTTGTCACAAAATGAAGAGATAAATTAAAGGATAAACAGGAATTTAAAACTAATGGAGGATTCAATTGCCATTATCCTTATATCATCAAATGAGATCCTCACATAAAGCTCCTAATAGAGGACTCAAACGCCATTATCCTTATATAATCATCAATCATGATGGCCTCCTCTCCTATCAACATGACAGTCTCCTTCATCTCTCTAGATTATGCATCCTCGACATCCCCCTCTTTGATTGGCTCCTTGGAATCTTTAGGTTGATCAAGTACGGCTTCATGATCCTTGAGAATTGCTGGTTGGTTCTCCATCTCTTCCTACGTAAATGGCTCCTTAGGTCGCACCAGTAAAGGTATAATTTCCACTTCTAAATACTGCATAATCTGTAATATGGCGTCACTTAGCTAATGCATATATGTCTCCACGTAAGTAAGATTAGCTGGTTAGGCTGTTAGGACAGTTGGTGGTGGTGAAGGTGGACTTGGACTTGGAGCTCTCTTCAAGTCTACAATCTATTCCTCTTGGATTGGTGCCTACTTACGAGTGCAAAGTAATACTCTCAATTTGTTATCCTAAGATTAACCATCTAAATTGCTCTAAGAATCTTTATAGTAACCGGCATAGGAGTAGCCCCCACTATCATTTTTGTACCATCTAGTGATAATCAAAGTCCTCATGCCCATTATGTGTTGACTAAGCCGCTGCCATTGCTCTTGAAGTTAGCCCGTTTAGGTACCCATGACCTAGCTATATAAAATGATGTTAAAGTGCATCCTCTACCTCTAGCATATATAGTAAATTAGGAATAAATCCTTCATGCTAACTACATCAGTGCTCTCCCTCCTTAAACACAATAAATGCATCAAAAGATTCTACAAGAATTGCACTTGTGAGAATCTGGACCCAAACTCCTTGGATTTTATGGGATGGTACAGTGTATCAACTATCAATAGTTTAATGAGTCTGTATCTAGATGGTCCTAATCAAGGGAGATCATGTTTGATGTTAGTATCTCTGTGCGCTCCTTTGTATCGAACTCAGTGTGAATTATAAATTGTTTGTAGCTTAGGCTATAGTTCACACCTCCCATCCTGAACTTGAGGACTAATGCATCCTTTCATGACATCTTGGTGTCGTCAACCTCCAATATACTCATGAAATTTAGGATGAGCTCTCTGTAGACTGGGTCCTGAAATTCGAACATGCCTAACCACCATCAAAAGATATGAGCTCTTATACTTTATTATTGAGATTCACTTACCTAAGTTGCCTCATGTAAAAGATCTTATACCTCCTCTATTCCATCTTCGTCCAAAGTGTAGCAAAAAATAATTTGACTGCTCCTATGTATCTACTATAGGTTACAACTATACTGGAAATGGTGGTGCCTACTTTGGCCTCTACTACCTCTTTGGAGCATTGTTCTCGAGGTAGTAGTGTAAGAAGTAGAGGCGATGATGTCTATTCTGACCCTCTTACACGGCAGTGGCTGTGTGGGTCTCTTTAAGTGGTGTGAATGATTCTTAGGTCCTTGCCGTAGTATTATATCTGAAAGAAAGTATGAATGATCTCTTGAAAAACAATAATCAATATCACGTACATATATGAAAGTAGAGTATATCGTAATAAAATACAAAACAAGAAAATGAACCATTAAACAAGATACCTATATAGCCTATATATTTGCGTTTTCATTATGCATGCGTAATATAACTATCACTAATATCCTATAATGTTAAAATATCAATTTTCATATGCCTTAATCTAATTTATAACCTAAACAAACCAACCCCAGTTAAACCTGCTAAAGTAGCCTAGGCAATTCATATAAACATCTTCACAATATAAATCATATAAAACACAGGTTAGGTAAGCCTTATATACCACAGTTTATGACCTTTACACGAGACCACGTGGGTGTTGTGTAGTACTTAAACATAGGTACTTGTTGACAAATATAGGGGCATGTTATTTGAATTAAATATGGAGGAAATAAAAAAGGCAAGGTAAAAACATAAGGCTTACATGGGACCATATAGGTATCCTGTTTGAAAGATATATTATGTTTCATTTTGACTCCGAGACATAAGGTACAATATGAGAATGTGTATAGTTACCTTGTTTTCGTACTCTCAACATGAGTTAGACAACTTGTTGTGTAGGGTTTATGTTAAAAAGTCGTTTATTCTATAAATTTTTGGTCTTTTCCTATAAGTAAACACCAGTTTAACCTTAAAGAAATATTGAGGTGTGTGTGGCAATACAACCCCGACATAATGTCGTATAGGTATCACATTTTATTTCTTCTAATGTGTCAATATGGAAACATGTTGGTCTTGTGTTGGCCTAAAAACCCATAAAAATCAAGAATACACTCATTTAAAACACTTAATATGAGATTTTAACCAAGATTCAACAAAGCAAGACTAAGAAAATAATAATGATACTAACAAAATAAATAAATAATAACCTAAACAATGAAAACACTAAATGATACTAACAAAATAAACACATAATAACCTAAACAACGAAAACACTAAATGATAATAAAAGGATAAACAAATAATAACCTAGACAACGAAAACACTAAAGTTTAAAACATAAAGGGTAAAAAGTATTAGGTTGCCTCCCAATAAGTGATTGTTTTTGGTCATAATCTTGACTTTACTGTTAACACTTTTTCAACCTAGATTTATCGTCAACAACTTGGCTCTACTCATGTTTCTAAAAACAAGATTCATTAGCCTATAAATAGGTCACATATTGAAGTATAATAAGGACTTACAGCGTCAAATTAATAAAACCAATTAAATATGCTAATGCCCTTTTTGGTAGTAAATTGTCAATATAGTAAAGAATCATAGAACTCCTTTGTTCTTCTATTGATTGTGGCTATTTGTTCTGTGGGAAGTAGTAGCCCTGTATATTGAAGATGACTTTTGGTAATTCCTTGACATCCTTCTTCTTTGGCTTCTCTTTTTCATCTTCCACCTTCTCCTCTTCTTCTATCTCTTTTTGAACTACAGTTTCCTCATTCTCTTAAAACTTTAGCTCCTCTTCACTCTTTAAGGTTGTTTCATTCGAAAATGATGGTTATAGAAAAGGGTCATAGCCTCATAGGCCTTTTAACTTCTTAAATGCTTGCCACACTTATAGCAATGACTTTAATATGGAGCTCCTCGAGGGTTTGATCCTAATCTTATTCTTTTTTTTAACACCCTACTTATAAGAGGGGCTAGCGGGGAATCGAACCTGAGATCTAACCGAAATCAAGTCTCGCTCTCAACCATCGAGCCACATCCCTTGAGGGCGATCCTAATCTTATTCTTGTTTGTAAAAATTCGCATGAATTAATATTTTATACAAATTTGAAATAATTGCTCCATTATGGATTACAAGTATTGTTATAAAGGATGCTTTAAAGCTAGTTTTCTATACAAATCGCTCACTTCTACATATAGTCTGGTGTCTGAAATTCATGATTGAGGTGACTAACACTATAAATGTCATCATTGATAATGATTGAACTTCCAAATATATATTACGTTGTCTGACATTCATGATTGAGGTGGCTAACACTATAAATGTCATCATTAATAATAATCGAACTTCCAAATACATATTACCTTGCCTCAAATCCAAGTTTCTAATATTATCATAAGCGATAACATATTATAATCTTTCATATAATACTTTTCTTTCCACCCCTCCATTATGTTTGGTAGTTATAACAATGGGTACTAAATTCTAAAAGTATGCCACAAAAACATAATCATGAAGGAGAGTTTTAAAAAATAAACAAAAAAGATCCTTGTCTAATCAGTTTGTAAAGTTGTGAATATTAACCCTTAGTCCTTGGCAACTACACTAAAAACTTGATTGTGTATTACCACAAGTTGCTTAAAATAACTATATTTAGCATAGGTAAGTATAAATTGATCACATGAGAACTGTTGGTTAACTACTTGCTATTTACAAACTTATTAAGATAGACAAACAATTATAAATGATTGAATAAGGAAGTAAAATAATTAACAAATGTAAATGCTAAAATAATGCAATAATCGAGAATAAATAATTCTATGACAAAACTAAATTTAGGCCAAGTTTCTTTCAAGACTTTAATATATCCAATTTTCTCTTGGTTTAATGAATACATATGTTTTTTTGAACTAGTAAGAGTTTATAACTTAAATCATATTCTCTCTCGAGATATATAATCCATATTCATAGGTTAATAAACTAAAATTTCTTTCAAACTAGACAACCTAAGAATGATCTAATTCATTTTATAAACTCTCTTGATATATTTTACCCTAACCTAAAAAGATCTTGTAGCTTTGTCTTAAATAGCTCACGTTTATCCCTCTTTATCAATACTATGACCTAAACACACATCTCATCTCTCAATTCTTGATGCATGAATCAAGTATTAAATCTTTCACTTTTGCTCTTTCAATTCAATCATTATAAATATATATATATAATACATGATAAAACTAGAATTTCATTAAACCAAAGAAAAAAAATCAAAGTACATCACATCTTAGGTTCATCTTACCTAAATCTATATCCAATATAATTTATAATCAAACAAAGGATATCAACATAAAAGCAATAAATAAAATAAGATAAAGGAATTATTGTTCTTGAATCTTGAATATTGAATCTTCCAAAAATTATTTATGAAATCTTTTTCTATCTTCAAAGAATGATGTAATCTTGGTCAAGACTACTGGTTTAGAACAATTTCAAAGTAACTTCTTGATGTTTCTTGGCCAAAGGAACCCCTTCTTTTCTTAAATCCAAAACCTAATATTTTAATTGCCCATGTTATTTTAGAAATTCTCCGAAAATCCTTATTGCCAACATGAGACCTACATAAGACTCTGTAAAGTGTGGTATTCTTCATCCAGTGACTAATACAGGGATATAAGCTTGTGCAAGAGAAACAAAAGAGACTACCTTTGGACACAAAACTTAACACGATAACATGTAGGTGTCTTACCGTTTTCAGTTCATGTCCGTTTGATTAATCTCAAAAAAACAATAAGCAGACAAGACGGTGCTACTGCTTTTCACTAGAAACAAAGAAATTTGTCAGGACAAGTATAGCGTACAAAGTTATGCAAAGGGTCTCTTAAATGGCATTTGGAGACTTTTTACAACTCGAACGGGTTCACGGAGTTTTCTTCATTTGGAGGTATGCCAATTGACAAGTGCAGGAATGATGGTCTCTTGACAATTGTACATTTTTACCTTCAGACCATGCATGATACAAGTTTGTAATTTCTCCCTTGTTTCTATTATAACCTGCCGCCTTTTCAGAGCATGGAGTTGTAGGTTCCTAGAATCTCTGTTTTGAAATTTGGACTGACCGACTGGTTATCCGGTCCGGGTGATTCTTAAAAACCAATCTTCAATTGAATCAGTGTGAACCGGTAAGAACTGGTCAATTAACCGATTAAACCGGGATTGGTTGAACAGGTTGGTCACTGGTTTAATAAATTTTTATTATTTTTTATTTTCTTTCATGTGTTTTTTAATTCTTTTAAAAGTAAAACCCACCTTTTTCCAGAAATCTAATAGAAGTATAGAAATTTATATTATTTGGTATATTTTCTATTTTTTAATATTACTAATATTATATATAATTATTTCACAATTATGACGTCACACCGATTCGACTGGTGGTCGAACTAGTAATCAGTAAGACTTCAACTTCAACGTCCGGTCCGAATTTCAAAACCTTGCCTAGAAGTATAAAATTGAACTTCTTAGAATGCTTGGTCAACATAACCTGAGTCACATAGATTCCTTTCTATATGGCTAACCCAAGAATTCACTTTTAGAGAATGAAATTGGTCATTTTTTGGAGATTGAATAACAAAAATGGAGGTAAAACAAAAACCTTCAATACTTTTTGAATTACTATAGAAAAGAATCTTAGAAAGTTAATATATATAGTTAAATATTTATCTAAATTATTTTAATACAAATTGACATATAATTAAGTGTAACCATGTTTACATAAATATACATAACAGTCAATTATATTCCATTTCAATCATATAACCATTTGTAACCTTTTTTATTAATTCAAAACAATAATAATAATTTTGGAATGCTAAAACTAAAAAACTTCATAATTATCGAGTACTAACCACTTCACAGTTTTGACATTTTTAATTAATACTAGCATTGATGTCGCTTTAAATTTGTTTACAGTACATACTTGTAAATTTGATAATAATTGTAATTTTAAATATTAGTTTAAAGTATTACAGTTTCTTATTAGATTATGTAAATAATAAAACGCGTAAGAAAACAAAATATTTAGACTCTATCGATCTATTCGATTGACTTGATAGCTTCGATATAATTCTATTAATAAAAAACTCCAATCTATTACTTAACAGCGCAGGCCTAATAATATGATTCCCAACCTTACCTTTTGGGTTGGGATCAATACGCAAGCCGATTCCAAGCACATAATGGGTTTTATGAACATTCAACACTGGTACCGACAATCCAAAAGCTGTACTATATCAAAGAACAATGAGATCAGAATACCGCAATTAAGCAAAATATATCAGAAGCCGTTGCTGCTTGATCAATACATGGAGGTAGTTTCCATCACACAATAGAGCTTCAAGTTATCACAGAAAGGTTTTAGAGAATGGCGAAAGTCAGCAGATTTGTATCAATCCTACCCAGTTTACTTTTATAAAGAAATATATGCTATACAACCGTGTCAAAAGAATACAACCAGAAGCACAGAATCACAATTTTGTTCCAAATCCAAATTGATTGTTACACGTACCTGTCACATACATTAAAGAATCAGCCATCTAGCAATCAATCTTCAATTACCTGGAGTTGTACACTGGAGCAACAACATGCCGCTTATGATTGGCATCATTGGCAGTTGCTTTGATGAAAGCATTCACGTTGGCAGATAGCCTTTGTGATGCGAACTGATACATCAGATGTTATAGCGCCGTGGATTCTAAACAACTTTAAGCTCACCATACTGCCAAGCAGTCTATCATTTCCACTAAACAAACATTTATACCAAAAGCGATGCCAGAAATGTGAAGAACGAAAAGTGCATAGAAGTTAGCTGTCACAAGGAATATCCCAACAACTAACATGAATCGTCAAATTGTTCCCTCCACTTCCTAAGCAACACGACTACAAAATTTCAGTTTCAATGTTCCATCAAAGCAGTCTCTGTTTCTGACAGTGGGGCTGCAAAATAACAAAGTTTAGATCATTGACATTTTTCAGCCTTAGTTGTTAAATATAGCACGTTAAGAAAGAGCATACATAAAGAAGTAAGAGCAAATGGCATTTCTTAAGCTACAACCTCTAGTTAGCTCTGAAAAGGTAAAGATGAGCAAAATTACTGTGGGATACTGCCAGTGTCAATACTGCAGGTCTTACGACACACCATTTAAACCTGCCTAGAGAGTGAAGACATATACTGAAAAGCACATTACTTGCAATATAGGGAAAGTTGCTTAACATTGTTAATCTATGACTGAACAAGATCTATAAGCTAGGCTGTAAGCTTGTAGCTAGGCATGCACAACTATGCATCTTGTGTTTGAAGCCCTGAATTTTAATGGTTCACGGAAATTGCACCACATAAGGGATAGGAAACATAAATTTGCTGCCAGATCAACATACCAAGTAGATCCTCATAAGAATCTGCTAAAAGTGATGTGTCCATTAAAAAAGGAGGAGAGAAGGCCTCATCCCTAGGTTCTTCGATGTCATAAAATGTCTGTCCATCAGATATTGCCCCATTAGAGCCATCAGCAGATAGGAAGCCATTTGCAGGTTCATATTCAGTGAGTGAATCCATCTCGCTTAAGAGATCCGGTAAATTGCCATAATTGCCGACAATATGACCATCGTAAGCATGATTCTCAAGCAAGACAGAATCCATCTGAGATGTAAAAGATCGTTTACTTTTTGTTGAAGCCACTTTCTTCTCTGGGGACAGTCGAGAAAATCCATTCACATCAAGAGGCAAGAAGAAATGTTCGGTTGTTTCATCTGAATGACTCTCTCTAGATGTCTCCAAATTGGAGGATTGCATAGACAAAGCTGCTTCTCTTACAGATTTCTTTAGGTTTTGCACATAAAAATTGTCACTATCTGCAAATAGCGAAACTAGAAATGAAAGCCTCTCCAAAAGTTGTTAAATACCAAAACCAATACACTGATAAAGTAACAAGCTTATAGACATGCAGAACATGAAGTTGATATTAAAGAGAAGAACCAAACCTTGCAGGGGACTATATAAGCGGTTATTTGAAAATGGCTGGTCCAGAGAATCCTTTTCTGACATATTTTCCATCCTGTTCACTTCAGAAGATACTTGTCTCCTCTGTACATTTCCACTCTTTCCTGAAGAATTTGGGGTCAAACTGAACAACTGTGGTAACTTTAAAGCTGGGGGACTGGCAGAAATCTTGTCAAGCTGAACAACGGACATTTTTGAAGTCAAATCTGCAACATCATCTGAGCTACTCTCCTAATTTTATATGAAAAGAAAACTTATGTAAGGAATGATTCAAAAGTATGTAATTTGTAATTCTAATATCACATACAATTACCAATGTCCTTCCACTACTCTGAGCGTGCATAGGTGATGTTGCTCGACCACGAAGCCTATTCAAGGTTGGCAGGTTGGATTGAATATTATTCACCTTTTCTGTACATTCTTCAATTGAGTTTTGTATTGCTGGAGCAACTTCCTTAAGTTGGTTAATAAGAACCTGAGCAGAAAAGTTTCAGGCAATTAAAAGCTTCAGCAAAGTGAGTGCCTACATTGGTTTGAGCATAGGCCTGAATTCTTCACCCTGTAACTATAATGCACCAGGGACTCTCATAATATCGTATTTGATAAATTCTATACAAACCGCTCAACCACATATACAGCACATTAAAATTAATTAACTTCTTATAAAGTACAAGAATAGACCTCATCCAGCACAGATATAAAATGGGACAGAGAAAATAAAAAGTTAATAGAAGCTAAGGTTCAGAAAGAATAGAGAGAGAAGTAGGAGAAACGATGTTTCCCAATTTTTAATAAAACCCTTGAATAGTAATGGGATAACAGCAACAACAGATTTATAGGAAAGTAAAGGGCAACCTAAGAAATTTCATAAAGATATCCTAAATTCCTAACAGAAGAATAAAATAAGTGTCCCAAATTTCATCCTGACGTAACTACATCTTAAGTCTCTAAACCAGGAACTGAATCAAGGGCTTCCTCTTCTTTTAGCAAAACCATAACTACAAGTTTGAGAGAATCAGCCTCAAAAATGGATCCAAACCAAAATGCTTATTAAATTATTGCCACAAAAACAAACTGAAGTAGCAATTGAAGTTCATATTTGGAGAATATTAGCCTACAAAGCAAGTTGATATCCTATGTAAAAATACTAATTCTTTACCTGGAAACTGGCTAAATGTTGTTGATGTTCTGCAAGAGTCGCAGCCAAAGATTCAGCATGGCCACTTGTACCACCATCATCTGAACTTCGTAATATATCCGGACCTTCTCCATCATTAGCTTTTGCCTATATAACCACCAGTAAGCAAGAAAACACTTCACTACACCACCAAATAAGCTTTTGCTTATTCGATCTCAATCTTAATACCAATAGCTATACAAGCTTTTTAAGTGAATTAGTCAATCATGCTCTTGTTAAGGGAGATAATATGTATGCTACAGTTTAGTGATTCTCTCAACTACTCTCGTGAAAAACCACTTTTAACAAATTTTTAGATTGTGTACTTGGGAAAACAATTATATTACATCCTAATATGAAAGAAATAACAAACCATTGAATCAACAGGGAGTGTGAAAATTTAACATGTAGGGCCATCAAGCATTGAATTACCGAAACAATCAAACTCCACATCGTAGTAATAAATAGTAAATGACCAGAAATGTAATCTATCTTACCATAAGAAGTGACTGTTTATGAATACGTTGCAAAGCATGTGTCCAACGTCTAATAACTTCAGCTACATCAACAGTGGGGTGGGATCTCCCACCTCTATCATCAACTCGAGAATGGGTGTCGTCAATTATTTGACCATGGGAATCTTGTTCTGTCTCATCCATATGAGCATCAGAATAAGGGACCTCAGAGCTCTGATCCATAGCTGAGAGCAAAGATGATCCAGAAATGCGGTACCTGTGAAAGAAGATTAGGCATGAAAATAAAGTAGAAAGATGGTATCTTCAGCATAAGAAAACAATATCTAACTATTCTTTACCTATGTTCTCGATGAGCAATGAGATCCTCAATTGGACCAGAAGCAAGAACTTCATGCTGACCTGTTGATGAAGCTGACTAATATGAAAATGACTTGATGGACACACATGTATAAATGATGAAATTTCACAGAGTACCTCTTAACCTGGTCTTACCAGATAAGCCCAAACAAGGATTAAACATTGCGGAGGCTAAACTAAATATATTGCCCCTAGTAGCTACATTTGACTTGCAGTAAAGAACGAACCTGAAGATTTTCATTTATTGTAAACTTGAAATAACATGAAAACAACTCAGATACCAACTGGCTTGCTAAGATATGATAAGAAAAAAGCTCCACGAAGGAAACCGAAAGCATGAAAAAATAAAAACAATTGATCGACCCAAACATGATGGAATTCACAAAAACAATTGATCTACTCAAACATGACGGAGTTCCCTAAACTAGTGATGAAAACAAGGACAAAGGGTTTAAGTTTTGTAAACCTGAAATGGAAAGTACCAATCTTACCTTTACGAGAAAGAATCGACTCCCATAAACGGGTGGCTTTTGATACTAAATGGGAATTCTGACTAGAACTTGATACAAGATCATCCCATAGTTCTCCTTCCAACTTCACTTTGTTCCTCAAGTCATGCAGTTTTTCCAGCTCTTGCTGTAAATATGCCTAATACGCAAATTTTAAAACTGAAATCTGTGAGCAAAACATGGAGTTGTATGATAGAACTCTCAAATCAAAAGGTCTTCACTTTACCTCCTCAGCACAAAGACCACGAAACTCGGCAGTCATTTCATGGGCCAAATTTGACCACATAGCCTGTCTTTGTACTGCCATTTCTGCATTTTTTAGAAACTTCCTTCTTTCAAGAGCTATTCTAGCCTGTTTAAAAGAAGAGATTTACACACAGAACACAATCGTTGTTAATGACATCAAATTCTCCAACTTGCTAATCTTCATCTGAAAAGATATTAAGTGCTTGGAAAAATGTCCAGTGTTCCCACAAATAAAAATATGGCATTAGAATATGGAAACAAAAAGGGTTATTTCAACAGGACAAATTAATATAATCCCAAAGGTCTGTTGGATAGCCAATTATGTAGAGGAGAATAGAGGTATTGATCAACATGCTCTCAGATCAAAAATGACGACTTGTAAAAGATGGTAACCACATACAGGCAATTCAGAAAAAATTTCAGTATCCCATCTACTTGCTGCATAGTTGAAACCATGTAAGAATTAAGAAGATAGTCTTCAAATGCATGTACACCTGTTTCCATGTTTTGATCAACTTCATTATCAGGAGTCAGTGGTTTGGTTCATGTTTTAACATAATTTATTATATGCTACCCAGAAACAACTTGATCTGTGTTTGAATATCCATTACAGGATGCACTAAAATTTGAGTAACCTTTGTTACAGGAAGCAAAGTAGCTGCATGTTGAAAGGCGACATCAGTTAACGAAGCAGGCAATGGATTTGAAGCCACATCAGTTGCAAATGTTCGTCTATGAACTTCTCGTAAAGCATGCAAAGAAAGTTGCCATAGAAGTTCAACAAATCTGCAGAATTATCAGAAGCTTCTTCAATGAGTATTCACAATCGGCATCTTCTAAGTTCATATCTAATGACAAATGCTAACAAACTCCTTACAAAATAATAATCAACTAGCAAAAATAACAAAAAGAAAACTGAAAATTCAGTGGCAATGAATTTCTACTCCTACATTATTAATCAAGTCTTCCTGTTGCCCTTCCACACTGAATCAATGCTTAATGAAGACACTGAACTTTTCAGTTATGACCAGCAGATGAAAGCTCTATCTACTGTCTTGAACCCAATTGACTAAGTTCACATCAAAGAAGACACTGAACATTTCAATTATGACCAGAAGAAGTTACTCTCACTACTACTGAGTTGAACCCAATTGGCTCGATTCATATCAAGCATTACAGTAATCTTTCTCAGCTTCTTTTCTAAGCAATCAGATGATAGCTCCCTAATACGGTAGGAAAAGTTGAAAAAACAAAAGAACTTGCCTGGGTCCACAACAAGTAGCAAGTGAGGAAACCCTTGAATTGCTCCTGGGAAGCGCACCCTGTGATTCAAGCTCACTAATAATGCCTTGCACAACCTGAAACACCAGATATTTTCCGATTCGAAATTCACAGTTTCAAACGATTCGTGTCCAAAATTAAACCAAATCAAATTTAAATCAAGCCCAACCCAATTCCGTAATTTAAAAAAGATTTACCTTTCGAAAATCGCGAGACTGCGCCGAATCAAAAATCGGCCAAACCTTATCGAAATCCTGAAAGATCGTCAAACAAGAAACCAAAACCAAAGTGTAAATTCAATCAATCAATCACAAACATTTAATACAAATTTACATTAACAAATTTATTTATTTATAAATAAACGAATTAGGATACTTTAGCCGACTGAAGAGGGCCGCGAAGAGAGGAGAGAATGAAGTAGAGGAGCTGTTCTCCCAATTTCGGGTTGGAGTGGCGGAAGAGTCCCACGCGAGGAGAAGAGTTGGAGGGTCCGAGTCCGATGATAGTCGGATCCATACCTAGGAGCAAGCAATTGGTGTACATTGCGCTCTCTAGTTCTATCTCTCTCTCCTTCTCTCTATCCATCGTCATCCAACACACGCACACTGTCTCTCTCCTCCTCTGCTGTTAAGCCTTTGCTCTTTTCTCTTGATCTTTGATTCTCTCTGTTTCTGGTTGGGCTTCTCGTTTCCTGATAATAATTTGTACAATTTTTCAAAACGGAAGTCCCTGTAGTGTGCGGTAATTGTGAAATGAACCCCAAACAGAAAGAATTCAAAGATAGAAATGATTGGTATATAATTATAACTTGTACATTTATAATTTTTCTTCATGTAATATTTTAAATTTTGAATTTTTTTGATAAAATCACAAATTCAAACTCTATAAAATGTTGAAAAAAAGAAAAATAAATTTGAAATATAAATAATCTTGTCTATTTATTTTTATTGAAACATAATAATTTAAAATATATTAGAAATTGATAAATTAATAATTTTATATCATAATAATTTTAAAAGTTTCTTTAATTTGATTTAATCTTTAATTAATAAATATTAAAATGATTTAACATTATTAGTTTACAAAATTTTACCGCACAAACTGTTAATTTGTACTTAATTTTGTAAATAATAAAATTGCAAGTTGAGCTGCTTTGTTGGGCGGCAAAATTAGTAATAACAAAGTTATAAGGGCTAGAATTTTAAATAACATTTGAAAATGGCCCCAGGAGGGATGAAGGCCGTCACGTTGTAATTTCAAATGTGAGGAAGGGAGGCTAACGTGTACCGGTTGGAACTGTTAAAGCTGCCGGCTAACTTCAAACGATTAGGTGTCATCATCTGGTTGCTTGCTGTAGTTGTTGCTTACTTCGATCTTCACCGTAGCAACTATGCTCCTTCACTCCCGTCCGAATGTAAGTACAATACATAGAATGTGGGTAGGTCGGCCGTACAAGGCCCAGTCCTAGGCTCAAGATCGACGGCTCATTTATAGGTGGTAATCTCCCATGCAAACGTAAAGACCTAAACTTAGCAGTTATTCCAGGTATATAAGGTGCTACCTCATCATGGAAAAGGTACGACTTTGATACCCTACAATTCTTTATTCTCAGCCACCAAAACCCTCACAAAAAGACTAACTTGAGCGTCGGAAGGGCCTACCGGAAGTCAACCCCTGGTGAGCCTTTATTGTTTTGCAGGTATTTTAGAGTCGAAATCAACCAACTTCATGGATCCAAGCAGCAACGTCCAGCTCCATCAGAATCAGACAGAACCAGTTGGCACCCACATCCTTCCGGTCACTCGCCGTGGCTTCTTCAACCCCCCTTACCTCCGGCACCGCCATTATTTCCGCCGCTATTTTGGCCCTCTCGGCAGTTTCATGCCCAGGCCTAACTTCATCTCTAGGGCTAACTGACGACATAACTACGAAAAGAAAATTTGTGGAATAAGGGTCAGAGAAAGGACGTACCTAGTTTAGTGGCTGGAGTTAGGAATTTGAACGACGGTGCAGTGAAACTTCGACGGTCGCAGGTAAAGAAATGCAGAGAGATAGAGAATAGGGAAGGCAAAAACAGGAGAATCCGATATGCAGAAGTGGAAGCGAAGAAAAACTGTCGATTCCAAAATTTATAGCATCAACTGAACCGGAGCACCAATCGACGTTAGACGCATGGTGAAATCCAAGCCGGGGTTGAACACGTGGCAAAATCTGAGCTGCGGTAAATTAGGGTCATTAAAGACCCGAAGCGGCATGACTGTCGAAAGGACACGCATGACAACGTATGACAGTGCATGACAGCTGCGCCGCAGTTAAAAGGACGCATCGCTTCAAATTTTGAACGGCGTCCGGAAGATACGTATCGTCAAGTAATAATTAGACCTAGTATGGCGACAACACATCGACGTCTGATCGATCGCCCTGGCATAGCACGAGTCGCTCGATCGCCCTGTCCTAGCACGAGTCGATCGATTGCCCAGCCCTAGCACGAGTCAACCGATCATCCTGTTCTAACCCGAACTATCGCGCACTAGGCGTAGAGGCCTGATCGGGCTCTTGTCATAGCGGGAGCTATTGCGCATAGGGCATTGATCTCCGATTGACTGGTCTTGTCATGAATTACCATGAAGACGAGCCACACAATCCTAAAGTACTCCTTCGACCCTTCTCCTTGATTAGACTCGAGGAGTAGGGGGCTTATGGGTAGGTTGGTCATACAAGGCCCAGTCCTAGGGCCAGGCTGTAACGCCCCAAATTAGGGGTTAGCATATTAAGCAAATTTAGTTTGATTTATGTTCTGTCTCTTTGACATTTTGGCATGCATTCATGGCATTTTCCGGGTCAATTGGTTTAATGAGATTTC
>JAOQMR010000008.1:9033607-9068895 GCA_027563865.1 Erythroxylum pelleterianum | reverse complement strand
CCGTGAATGCTGGTTTTCTTTCCAGACCATAATGAACTAGAAACAAAAATAAACTAGATCACATTCATCCTCAATCCGGCAGGGTTCTGAACTATGATTGATAATCGAATCAAGTAGGAAAAAGCCCTCAGTCATACGAAGTCAGGAATCATACCCAGGTCCCAAATTATGAATAGTAAGAAATTCCGCAAAAAGTCATTTCTTCGAACAGCTTATCCATAAAACACCAAAATTCCGACATACATGCATCACAACACTCCTAAAGCGATCTTCCGTTAGAAGTAACGCGCCCTCAAGGAAAATAATCAAAATATTACTACTTATCGACTAGCAGTATAAAAAAATCAAACATGGGGAATCAGATATAGGAAACAAGGCCCGTAATTTTCGTACAGCAAAAAAAGCAAAGAATCGTTACTGTCTCTAAAGATGATACTTTACAAAGAGAGGGAAAAAGGTCAATACTCAATACCTTAAAAAGCTGCACAACAAGGCCAGAAACGCGAGACCTTCGGGAGGAAACGAGAGAGACGAGCGAAGACGTTTGGGGCAAACATGACTTTTTGAGTTTGGGGCAATCGCCACAACCCGGCGGAAAGCTTCCTCGCTGACACAGCTGTAACACTTCTCCGGCGACCCTAAATCTCAACAAACAGACAGAAAGGTTAAGAAGAAAACCCTAAATCTCAACAAACAAACAGAATGGTTAAGAAGAAAACCATGGATGAGTTACCGACCTGATTCATGACGTTGGGGTAAGCTTCAAGAGGAACCCACCTCTTATAAGAAATCGACTCCTCAATGGCACTTTGGGACCGAACTCCTCAATGACACCGAAATCGACTTCAAACCTTCTCTCTATTTGGTCGACACTCCTTCGTTGATGCGTGGGAGTGAACGAAATCGTCGATCGCGTGTATGTGAGCGGTGACAAAGGAACGAAAGAAGGAGAAGACTGGAGACTTGAGAGATGAGAAGTGAGGCGAGAGAGAAAGTAACAGGGCATTTTGGAGATTCGGCTAAAATAAAATCAGCTTATGGATTGAAACGCTCCTCCCAAGAGCTTGTTGAAAATTAGCTGATTAGTTGAATCAGCCAACTCAATCAGCTATTTACCAAACAAGCTTGTGGATCTTTTTTAGGTGGTCAATAAATTAAAATGAATTAACCAGCTAAAAAAGAGCTGATAAGCTCTTTATCAAACACACCCAAGGTAAATTATAGTTTGATTTTATTTATCTTCTCAGAAAGACGGCCCAATACTCAGAGACCTTAAGACAGCTTCTAGTTATGAAAGGTAAGCCCAATACTCTGTGTGCACAAAAAGACCTTAAGACAGCTTCTAGTTATGAAAGGTAAGCGAACAAATGAGAAGAGAGTGTGGCTGCGCTTGAAGGACAGGCTTGCATTGTTTTGATTGGCTTGCAGGGCGGGAATGTAGGAGAGGCCCAAGCTGGATGATCCATTCAATATAGAGGGCAACATAATTTGGAATCTTACAATTATTTGGTTTAAGAATAGTTATTTTTAAAAATAGAATGAAATAAGTATTACTTTATTTAATTTACTGCTAAAGAATTTTTATGTCAATATTTAGTTTGAAAATATAAACTTGAAATGACAAAGGAATAATTAACAAAAAAAAATCCTTATCTTTCTCCTCCTCATCTTTTTTCTTCTTCTTCTTCTTCTTCTTCTTCTTATTATTATTAATTTTTTACTTTTTTATTATTCTTATTGTTATTATTAATTTTTCACTAATAGTTAAATTTTTTAATTATTTTAATTAATTAATAATATTATTAAATTATTTATTATTATTAATTATTAAATTCATCACTATTATTATTTTTCTTCTTATTATTATTGATTTTATTATTCTTCTTATTATTATTAATTATTATTATTATTGTTAATTTTCTACTTACTATTAAAAAATCTTCAACAAATAACTCTATTCTTGGAATAGCTAAAGACACCTTTTGATAATTTTTAATTTTTTGTAAAGTTTGATGAATACCTAATCTTAAGATTAGATATTCTGATATTTTTATCAATCCAAATGAAGGATTATTTAAATTTTAAGAATGTATCATAAATATAATTCCTATTCTCGTGAATCAAACATGATCTTAATGACTTAAGTTGTACGGTCTTTTTATTCCAATCCATGCCCTGTCTTAACGTCCCTGCCTATCTTCGAGTCATTTCTAACATTTGGATAGTCCTTCATCGTGGATAAATAAAAGAGAATAAAGATGAATTAGTACAACGTAGAACGGACGCAATTGATTTTTTGATTGCCCGGAAAGTGCACGCAAGAAAATGGAAAGCAAGCTTAGTGACAACGGCAAGATCACAATCTTACTCCCAAAAGCTGGAAAAATCCTTTTTCACTTTTCAATCTCCAAGCGATGTTGACTATGAAGACCGGGTACGAGACAGACGGGTGCCCGCTCTGACTAGCAAGTGCAAACTTTTGGTTTCAAAAACTGTACTTTATGACCGCTGGGCATGGTACTGGTGGTTGGTCAGCTTTTGAAATACTATTATTAAGTGGCTAAGTACATCGAAGTCCTTGGGAAACAATGCTATGCGCATAGCTCTTGTTATTCTCGATTCCAATCTTGGACCGCTTCTACCTGCCTCCGGAGGAGTTAGGTGAACACATACTCAACTATCTAATAGTAAGAAAGAATTAGACGGCCCATCTTTCACACAAATCATTGAGTCACCGCACCTGTAACTATTCAATTTCAATGTGTTCAACTACCACCCAAAACCACAATCTGTTGTAGGTGGAAAAGGGTTTCTCTAAATCAATTTAATAATACTCGAGAAACAAAGAAGTGAAAATAGGAAAATCGTGACATTCAGACAACAAATCGGTGCCGTGGCATGTGGTTGTGGTCATCTGACTTGGAGATCACAATCAAAAGGCAATAATCCATTGCCACGTGTTGATATCCATTTGGCCGGCATTACGGTAACGTAATACTGAATGCATCTAATTTTCTCACTTACTTTTATTATGGGACTACTCCTGAGGAAACAAGGGGGATGGCCTAGGGAAGTGGAAGATCCGGCGGCTGGTAAAAGGTATAGTCTTACGTCAGAAGTTACATCGACATTTTGGTAAACCATAACTACTAGCGGCAAACCGCAAACAAGAAATCCAATAAATCGCTGTCCCACCAACTTATTTTCTCCGGACACCTTCTTTCCCGTTCCTGGACTCTCTTTGTCTACACATAAATATCTTCTTTTTACCTCCGCAAAATCCGAGCTCACTGCTCTTGGCTTTTTGATCTCTTCGTGTGGTAAATTCTCTTCTTTTGGTGACTGCTGTGTTCCGTTCGATGTGATTAAGTGTGTTTTCGATCTGCTTTTTTCTTTGATACCCTCTTCTTTGTTGTTGTTCTTTCCGATGAGACCGAGAAAAAGAAGTAGAATTTGTTGTGTTTTTTTTTCAGATGATGATCACTGCATGTATGGTGTAGCCTTTTGGCTATAGTTGTTAACTTTTTTCTCACTCTCAAGTTGAGCTTCGTTGACTTTTTGGTTCAGACTGTTTATATTGTAAATAAGTAGTGTTCTGTTTCTTATTTTCCCTTTTCGTGGGTTACTGATGATGATATAGTTAGTGGTTGATCAAGAAGTTTAAGCAAAGTTAGGAGATGAGTACGGGTGAGTGGTTGTTGGAGAAGCGATCTAGCCTTAGAAACGATTCTTTAGCGCGAGACAATGAGAATGGCGCGCTTGAAACTGGGTGCCTCTCAATTATCGTGCTTGGTGCTTCCGGTGATCTCGCTAAGAAGAAGACTTTCCCTGCTCTCTTCAATCTCTACCGTCAGGTAACAGATCATTCTTACTTATCTGTTATGCGTGTATGTGTCCGCAGACTTGCTAGTTTCTCCCTTTACATGGACTCAGGGCTGATCGTTTGTAGCTAGTATCTTTACATAATATGCAAGTTCTATTTTACCTTTTACCAAACGATTGGCTAAGAATTGGTTTTGATGCACAAAGGGATTTCTGCTAGAACATGAAGTTCACATTTTTGGGTATGCAAGGACAAAAATCTCAGATGATGATCTCAGAAATCGCATCCGTGGGTATGATATTTTGCAGCTTCGTTTGCTTGTAGTTCTTCAAAGCTGTATGGTTTGTGTGTATTTGTGGAGTTAACAACGAATAACAAGGATGATTCCATTTTCACATTTTGATTTAGCAATCATTTGCTTGTAATTTTTGCTATTGAAAAACAAGATGGAGGCAGTGGGGGAAAAACAAGTTTCATCATGCATACACTAGTGCAACCTAGCCCTCAATTATATCTTGTATTATCACAGTGCTATTGTGCTAGTATCTTCACTTTCACACACGTTCTACTTCTGACCTTTCTGGCTTCCTTCCCGTTTCCACAAGATTTAGTGAATCTTGTAAATGAGACTTGATGATTGCTGGACTATAATTATAGGTACCTTGAAAAGGATGGTTCTTTTGGGATCTCAGAAGATTTATCGAAGTTTTTGCAACTGGTTAGTCCTCAATTTTTTGCCTATTTATCTCCGTTGCTTCTTTCGTGCCTGCATCAGTAACATAACATGGGTTTGTGTCATTTTGTAGATCAAATATGTAAGTGGTTCCTATGACTCTGAAGAAGGCTTTCGACTATTGGACAAGGAAATTTTGGAACATGAATTATCTAAAAACTCTATTGAAGGGTCATCTCGAAGGTTATTTTATCTTGCACTTCCACCTTCAGTATATCCACCTGTTTGCAGGATGATCAAACAGTGCTGCATGAATAAGTGTAAGCTTCTCTAGCAAAAACTTTCCAGTATCTCATGTCACGATTATCTTTGACCAAGAGAGCATTCCTTTCATGTTAATATCTTATCATCATTTGCGGATCCTGTCAAAGAACTGAATAAGAATGAACCATTAGGTACAGTAATGTGTTTGACCTTAGGAACTATCTCTAGGCATCTTTTGGGGGTTGATAAAAGGAAAGAAGGTAAAAGAAACCCAAAAAAAAGGGAAAAGAAAGAACTGCTGTGGTTATTTAGACACCAAACTAAGCGAAACTTTTTCTGGCCTTCTTTGTTTACTTGTAGTTGTTCCCAAATAGGAATCTGAAATGATTTCTGTTATAAAATTTTGTTTTTATTCATGCATATGTTAGTAGATACCTTTCTTCTGAGAGGTGTGCTTAATGTACTCCTGGAAGCTTGATTCAAGTGACCATTCTGTTCTGTTTAACCATTTTATTGGTAAACTTTGCTTCTAACTTACTGACGCAGTTGAGATATCTTTTGGAGTGGCCACTTTAATTGTAGAAAGGAAACTCTGTTTGTGTTCATAAAATTCTATATTCATGATTGGAAATATTTAGAACTGCTAACCAGTACCTAATGTATTACGGATTAGGTAGTAGCCAAAATATTTATAAAACTAATCCCCTGGTTTCAGTTTTGTCAGAAATCACTTCTTTTCTTGTCATTTCGGGTTCTATGAACATTTTTTTCCCTTCTCCTGAGGTTTTAGGCTATGGGTAGTGGCCCAACTCTGCATGTTGACATCATTTGCTTCCTCAATGAATTGGAATTTTTCAACTAGTATTGACATTGTGCATGCCATTGTATTTCTTTTCAGCTGATCTTGGTGGATGGACTCGGATAGTTGTCGAGAAACCTTTTGGCAAGGATCTGGAGTCTTCCGAGACACTTAGTTCTCAAATAGGAGAATTGTTTGAGGAACCACAAATTTACCGTATTGATCATTATCTGGGGAAAGAGTTGGTGCAGAACATGGTAGGTTGTTCATGAATTGATGCATAATTCATATTCTTCAGTTTTTTTTTTGGTTAGTGTGGCCATTTTCTATTTTCTTGGTTGAATCTGCAGTTGGTACTTCGCTTTGCAAATCGATTGTTTTTGCCTCTTTGGAATCGCGACAACATTGACAATGTCCAGGTGAGGATATTTCTTCTAGGCATTAGGCTGAAGATGGCTTTAGAACTTGTGGCACAATGATAATGCAGTCAAATTTACCTCATCTGACCCTATCAATAGAGAAAAAAGCAAAAAGAGGGTAAATTCACACTATTATGAGTAGTCCTCAGTTTTCACTTTCTAGTCTTAAAACATCAAATTGCAAGATTCTGCCCTTTATTTATATTCAAGAATTAAAGTTGCTCATGTATTCTGCATCCAAATTCTATCTTGATTTTTCAGATTGTATTTCGAGAGGATTTTGGAACTGAAGGTCGTGGTGGATACTTTGACGAATATGGGTATGCATAGTAGATACTGGCTTTTCATAACCGCTGGAGCATGTGAAGGAGATTAATGCCTTTTAACCATATCAATGTGTTCGAATATGGACTTTGCATGTTCATAATTCCAGTTAGGGGGCTGGATTTTCCATTTCCATAAAATTACTCTCTAGTGAATTAACAACTTGCTAAGTTGTTAGTTCGAAATAACTAAATTGGCCTTCAAATTTACATAGTCTGTTCGGATGTTGCTTATCTGTGTAACTTAGGTGTGGGAAATGTGTTGATAATTTTCTTTCATTTTCTCACAGAATTATCCGCGACATTATCCAAAATCACCTATTGCAGGTGAGTTCCAATGACTTAACCTGAAGAAGTGTCCAGGATAACTGAATTGTCCTTCTCATATTAAGCAATCACTTGTATATGATTGACAGCGTACAATAATTTTTGGTTTTGGATTGTCATTTTTTCCACATGTAATAGATTCAGCCCGTTACTTATTCAATTGGATAGGATATGTGTAGATTGGAAATCATTTTCTCGTTTTACATATTAGATCCATTTAGAAGCTTTTCTCTAACCCTTTACTCACGGCTTTTCCTATAAATGCAGGTTCTTTGTCTGGTTGCCATGGAGAAACCAATATTGCTCAAACCTGAGCATATTCGGGATGAAAAAGTGAAAGTATATTTCTCCTCTCCAATACTTGAACACACCTATTATTTCCTGTCATGCTCTGGGTTTTTATGTTGATATTGTTTAAGAACCACAATGCTTCTACCACCACTGTTCCTTTCACAATGACAATTTTGCTCAGACTTCCAAGCATTACTATTCTTTATCTTTAAGCTTAGCTATTTTACATGTCCATCAGGAACTTTTGCTGTGATTCTTGGAAGCTTGGTTTTCATCCTGATTATTACTGGTCTAAATGCAGGTTCTTCAATCAGTACTTCCAATTAAAGATGAAGAGGTTGTCCTTGGACAATATGATGGCTACAGAGATGATCCAACAGTTCCTGACCATTCAAACACCCCAACTTTTGCAACTGTTATCCTACGTATTCATAATGAAAGATGGGAAGGTAAACTTACCATTTTCCTAGAAAACTGGTTTGGTAATGCACTCAGACACTTTTGGGTCGAATATCTGGCATAATATAACTTTGGAGCCTTAGATTTTAGCCTAAACAAAGTTTTGAATTCAATTTGTTCAAACATTTAATATTTGTGTCGTTTCTCAGGTGTCCCTTTCATCCTTAAGGCAGGAAAAGCATTAAACTCGAGAAAAGCAGAGATACGAGTTCAATTTAAGGATGTTCCTGGGGATATATTCAAATGTATGACATCGTTTCTGTAAAATTTGAGCATTAGTCCATGTTGTACATAGCTCAATGACTCTTCCTTATTTTGTTTCTTTATTTATCATCTATTTTGCAGGCAAAAAACAAGGAAGAAATGAGTTTGTAATACGCCTTCAACCTTCTGAAGCCATTTACATGAAACTTACGGTATGTGTGTATATTGGTAATTCTATGCTCTATTTATTCTGTATACATGAAACATTGTGGGCATGTTAGTTCGTACTAAGTGTATAGGTTCCGATAGTAAGGTTATCATGGTCCTGTCTGACTTTTTGTATCCTTCAATTTGATCATTTTGGAGTGCCTAATCAATTTGTTATTGCATTTTCTTTTCCTATAGATTCTTAACATAAATAAATCTTTCAAGATCCTCGAAGGGATACTCTATATCCAACCCAAACAAGATAATCTAAGCCTTCATTGCTCTGCCACAGTTCCTGGATACATTTCAGCAAACAATTTACCAAATTTCTCTATGTATCTCATGCAGGTCAAGCAACCTGGATTGGAGATGTCAACTGTTCAAAGTGAACTAGACTTGTCTTATGGGCAACGGTATCAAGGGGTTTCAATCCCAGAGGCTTATGAGCGTTTGATTCTTGACACGTATGATTCTTGTGTCCCCTAATTGCTTTTGTTAGGAAGAGCAAAATGATGGAAACTTGTAGTGTTCTACAAACACGAGTTCAAGGATTGTGTATAGATACTGATAAAGCTAACGGTTTGTGGTTTTACAGAATCAGAGGTGATCAACAGCATTTTGTTCGGAGAGATGAGTTGAAGGTAGAGTTCTTTTACGTTAAATCTTTGAAGAGAAAATAAACTTAAATTTACCTTCACATTGCTACAATTATCAGGCGGCTTGGGAAATTTTCACGCCGCTTCTGCATCGGATTGACAATGGTGAGACGAAACCAATCCCATACAAACCTGGAAGTCGGGGTCCTGCTGAAGCAGATCAGCTCCTGGAAAGAGCTGGGTATGTTCAAACACATGGATATATTTGGATTCCTCCCACTTTGTAGAAGTGCCTTGCTTGCTATGGCATTTTGTAGAATCAGCATAACTACTACATAAGTGAGGTCTTCAGGCTATGACGAGCCGTTAAAGGATTCTATGGTTATATGCCTTGCATTGCATGTGGTATATGTATCTTGAGAGTTTGGCTTTATATAAAGCTTTGACCGCATTCCATTGAGGTGAAAAATAATGTTTTCTGTAATGTAACATAAGCTTTGCTGCTAAATAAAATGCCACGATGCAATTTCTTGTTTTATTAATTTCTGTTTACCAAGTCAGGAATGTGTTTTTGTCAATACCATTAGTCTTTATGAGTTGAAGAAATAATATTAATAATGGAAATATACATTCAGCTCTACTGTACATTATTTATTTAGTTGATGACTTTCCATGAATTTCGGTGATCGAAGTTGTAAAAGAAAAATTTAACCCAACAAAACTCACCTTGCAGCTCTTTGATTATAGAAGATATGTATACATATTTCGACGCTTACATATGTGTGTGTAGTTCGTGTCTTTAGCGTTTACAGTTTCTGGGTTTGCTTTACTTTGGTTGAATTCACTGCTAAACAATGATTAAACCATGATTTGACCTCGGTTTAAAATTTGACTAGACTTGACTTATGCTATTCGAGATCCATTCGAAATTCCAAGGCCTCAAACTGCCCGTACCCTAACCTGAAGTGAATCTCCCCCAATCTTGCGTCCTTTCTGTCTCCATCGCAAGGTCATTGTCCCCAGTTCGCCATCGCTAGGACTTTTGAGATGAAAGAAGAAAAGTTAGAAAAGTTGCGACTCACTATTTAGTTGCTGAGTAAAGAAGGAACCTTTGAAAGAAAAAGGTGAAAGAGTTGTTCATTCTACAACTCATGAACAACAATTGCACCAATAAAAGATACGCGGATTAAAAAGCAGAAGGACCTGAAGAGGGGTTTGGAAGTAATTAAATTATGGAGCCAATATTAGAATAATGTTACAGTCACTTTCAGTAAAAAAAAAAAGAAGTTTAGCGACTGAAATTACCAACGGAAAGCTTACATATTCTGTTAGTAAGCTAAGTTAGCGATGAAATTTATTGACGGACTGAGGCGTCGAAAAAACGACTGTAGGTAATAATTTGCGACGAACCATAGATTCTTCGTTGCAAATTTACCGACGGACATTTTGTGTTACCGTCGGTGAATATACCAATAGTTATTGTTTCAGTCGGTATAGTTCGGTAACCTTACCAATGAAATTGGTTATTTCGTCTGTAAGTTAATGACAACATTACCGACGATTATTAGTTATCCGTCGATAAATTGAATAGATTTTATCGACGAACTTTGCTTCTCTGTCAGTAAATTTACTAAAACTGTTTTTTTAATTTTTCCTTACATTTAATTTTATTTGATGATCTTATGGTTGATGTAAAATTTATACATTTGTCAGTTATCTGTTGATAATATTTTCAGTTGTTTCTACATTTAATTTGTTAAAACAAAAAGTTGATTGATGATATAAAGTAAAATTATCTTAATTGATAAGAAAAAATTATTTTGTATAAAATAAGTATTTAATTCATATGAAATGACTACAAGTATGCTATTTATTTGGTGACCACGAATGCTTTGATTGTTGCAATAAGGTGCTGCCCAGAGCCGGCCCTGGGTAGGGGCCAGCTATAAGAGGGGGGGCCCAGCTTCTCTCTAAACTTCTGCAATGCTTTAACTTTTTGTTTTTAGTACAACAATGCTTTAACTTTGACATTACAAAGTAAATGACTTTAACGTGACTTTTAATGTTAACATAACGTTATAATTTTTTTTTAGTATAGGTAATTTGTGGTTCCCCATGCCTATAAATAGTCTTGAAATATTTAAGTATACTTTTATCTTCTAATATCTTTATTTTCATCAATATATGTATTTAAGGCACTCCAACTCAAAAATTAGCAGCAAAAAATCTTACGATTTTATCTTCTGAGTTCTGAGTATAATTTAAAGATAAAATTTATGATTTTTTAAATATATTTTTACTCTTTATTTTTTATTTTTAATATTAGATATTAAATTTTGTTATTTATGTTTTTCCTGTATCACAGATATAATACCATTTATATATCTTTGGGATATATTGTGAAGCTGTTGGAGTTTGATAATATATTGTAAAGAATAGATTTGAATAATTAACGACATTTGATAATATTTTTAGATTTTTATTTGATTCAAATAAGTTGAAGTCATTAGATGATAACGAATTAAGAGAATGTTGTACTAATTTTACGACTTTTTCTCATGATAATGTGTCTGATGTAGATTTAGATGATTTTTTTCTGAATAAAAAGTATTGCAAGTGACTTTGCCAAATGAGTTAATGCCATCGGTTGAAATAGAATTGCTTATCGAATTCTATTTCAAAATTAAAATTATTAAAAACCTACTTGAGGTCATCAATGTCACAAGAAAGGTTAAATGGTTTAGCTATGTTATGTATTGAGAATGATATGTTGGACAATATTGAACTTGATAATATTATTAATGATTTTGCATCTAGAAATGCATTGTTTTTCATAAATCACGATCCTTTATGTATTTGTCAGTATTATGATCATTTAATATTTAGTTGGTTACGTAAACTTATAAATTGAGTCATTTATGTTTTCATACAAATATGTAAACTTAAGTATATTGTCAATTTATTGGGCCCCTTTTTTTTAATTTTGCCCCGGGCCTATAAAACTATAGGAACGACCCTGGTGCTGCCTATTCTCTTCACATCATTACGGAGCTAAACTATGTACTTCATCGACTATTGCAACTGAGTTGCCAATGTCTGTACTATATTTTGAAGCTTATGAACTTCATTGGATGCGGACTGCTTACTAGATGCTGCTGTATTGAATGTGGAGGAATGTGAATAGTATGTGTTTGTAAATGAACCTAACCCGAATATCCTTCCACGACGACCTCTACCACCCGCTGCATGAAGATAGGTTTGACTCTCATCAATATCTTCAGACTTCTAAGACTGTCGTTGAATGCTTTCTTATAGCTGGTCACATTAGAAGGTAATGTTTATGTTAGTAAATGGTAATTATTAAGCATTAATATTAAAACATAAATTTCACATACATTTAGTTCTGTACATCGGGTATTGACGAAGGTCACACCATCATGCTTCTTAGTGTGAGTATGCAAAAAGAGTTGATGGGGTGTAGACTTTGTGTCCATAAACTTTTTTTGCATCAGAATAAAATGTTATAAGTGAACTATAATTTATAAAAATTTTGGCAGAATTTCCTCTTTTTATGATAATTTACCCCTTGTTGAACAAAGAAAGTAACTCAACAACACGACTATTTATGGCACCAGACATTTATAACATTATCATTTTTCATAATACACATATTTTCACTCCAAATTTTACACATTCAATTAAATTGAAATATACCAAAGTAAAAAAATCAGAATATAAATGTAAAGTGTAAATACTTAAAGTAAAAAATCATAATATAAATGTAAAGTATAAATACTTGCAAGTATCTTTACATGCTCGTGGTGGGTAATAGATTCTCCAGTATGTAAGGGAAGACTCTCTCCTCCCGGTCCTCCACATTTGTTGGTAAAATTACGCTCTGAAATAGACGTTACCTTAGTTGATGTCCAATACAACTGCCAATGACTCCATATTTGTTTAGAAATATAAGGCAGTCATATATCAATCTTGTGTATCGCACTAATAACGCCTCAATAACGTGTACGTGTTCGTCTCTCCCATACTTTATAAATGGCCGCGTCAAATTTAAAATCCAAAAAAAATCTTTCTAAAATAAAAGGAAAAAGATACGATAAGTACTTATAATGTAATATTTATCTAATTAATGTATACAAATCAATTAAAAATACAAAATATATATTTTTTGTACCTCAAACTCCTGATAGTAAAATTCCTTTGTCTCCTGAGAGATATTCTTCCATATATAATCCTCAAGATCAAATTTTTCCTTGAATTTGGATGTCATGTTTCTTGAGTATAGCCCAGAAGAAATCAACATAATATTAAAACAATTAAATTTATACCATTTTTAAATTTAAACCTATAACTTAATTATAAACATATGGTGTTTCGTGTATTGTTACTTACAGATTGTTGACAATTGTGATCTAAGTTCTTCCATTAGCTCCCTCAGCTTTAGGTTAGAGGCTGCCTCTTTTATCTATATCGTTTACCCCTGATTTCTTTATTAGTATAGGGGTGGTGGATGGTGTAGCAATAGGTACGGAAGGTGATGTCTCATATGCAAGTATAGTAGTTGGAGGTATAACATCTAATTCGATTGCAGTTGTAGAATGTGATGCTTCACCTGGACAGTAATTAGCTCCAAATCGTGGTCTGAACCTTGGTTGCATCATATCCTGTTTTCTCCTTGGTGGCATATTTCAACCTGAAATTCATATTTGATTTAATATTTCGAAAATATAATAATTTCAATTCAATATTTCACACAATTTATTCAAAATTCAATAATTAATTTGTTGAATATAATATTCTATTACAAACATAAATTAATCGTTATCAGCACTTAATTAAAAATCAAAATCATCATCATCATCTTTTTCTGAAGAATTAGAATCAAACTCAAGCTCCTCTTCAGATCTCTCACCCTCCTCATCCTCTCTAGATGAAATTTCAACATATTCACTATTTGGATCATTCAAAGGTTCATTCTTATCATATGTAACAGATGCACTTATTTTATAAACATCTTCCTAAAACGCTTCACTTTCAATTCTTTATTCTCCTTTTCCATGTGATTCAAAAACACCCCTAGGTTAACTTTGCAGATGGTCAACCAATCTGACTTATCTCATCGTAAGTTAGGAAAAAGGACATAATAAAACTAGATCACTTACATTGCTAATACAAAAGGTTCAAATTGTCTAAATCTTCTTCACTTGTTGATTTCAACTAGATTGTATCGGCTATACACTTTTATATCAACATTTGGAGTTGGATCAAACCAGTCACACTTAAATATCACACTTTGCTTTATTGACAATGCAGGGTACTCAATTTCAAGTATCTCAATAATTTTGCTACAGTAATCCATCAGTTCTTCCTATATGCAAACTCTAATATTTACTGTTGCCATGTTATGACCATGATATTCTATATGATATTTGTATCCATTAACGAAATACACCGGATACGATTTAACAGTTCGCAAAGGTCCCTTTGCAAGATCACATATGAAAGTATTCTCTATTAGATTTTCTAAAGCCTACACAAAAGAAATTATCGTATTAAACAATATAATGGCATTTGAACACTTTAATTTTATAATTCAATCATTATAATAATTGTAAGTGAAAATTTACATATTTCTCGAACCATCGAGGAAAGTGTCTTCTAACTTCTTTATTGATATCATCTTGTGTTTTCTCGGGCATAGCTTGCGTGACCATTCCTCGTATAATCTAAAAACATTATTATGTATTTCAGTTGTGAATAATACTAATTTCAAAACCCAAATAATCAATTTCAACTTACTGTACGAAAGGTTGAATCTCTTGACAGTTCAATAAAATGTAATCATGGGCATCCTCAATTTCTTCCTCTGTTAACATTCTTCTTACTGAACGTCCATATGTTCGTCCAGGATTTGTGAAAATGGATAAGTTACCATCAACATCACTCGTTCCTCCCCCATCATCATTACGAGGAACTTTTCTTTCTCTTGTATGAACATGCGGCTCAAAATAATGGGAACAAAATATACTAGCTTCCTCCACTAAATAAGCATTACATATCGAACCTTCAACTCCAACATACTTTATTTTCAATAATAAAGAAAGACATATTTCATTAATTTGATATTCATTATTTATGAATTGATATTGATCTATAATCAAATTAATGAAGTCCATGATATATGACATAGCATGAAGGAAATCATGATGTGATCATACTACTGAGATTTCTATCAAGTACAATTATGTCAGTATTTAAATTATCCCTAATCATAAGATTAATGAGATTGGACATCGTTAATCCGGATAGACTAACACATGTCAAACTCCTTGATGTGATCAAGCAGAGGATCTCAGAAACTGTAAACATGAGATGTGGATACTTACTAAAGGTAGTAAGTACATTAGATGACCTACCATGGGATCATTACATAGATGTCCTATTCTAATGTCAGTGATAATCTCATCATAGTAATGGTGCAAATATCCTTAGACTTGAAGTACTTAAGGATATCTTGGATACTGATTCTGTGCTTTGACTCTATTCCTTGTTGCCTTGTAGAGGTCACTCATAGAGTGGTGATTAGGTACAACTTAAGGTATTGGAAGGTAATTGAGTAGCCAATAGAGGATTCACCACTTCTGTGATAGCAGAAGATGATACCTATGGCCTTTTATCGGGGTCATTACTTGGAAATTTCTGGTTGGAGTACATATGTCATGAAGAATGTCTTCATTGACATATAGAGTAATGAGTCCCAGGATGAGAACGGATATCACTTGGACTATATTTGAAGTAGTCAATCTAGTGAGAGTTGACATTTTGCACATACTCATAACCAAATGGGGTATAGTATGGTGAAAGGACGAATTGCACAACAATTGCAAGATGGTTAGTGGTGAACACGGGTTTATTCGTCAAATCACTTACTTTTCGGTCAATTGGAGGGTCATGATGTGTTGTTAGACACCGCTCATGACTTGCTTGGATTAAGTGTCAATCTAAATGGCCAACATAACTGGAAACCTAATGAGTCACACACATAAGAGTGACTCGGACAATTCATAAAATGGTTTTAGATAGAGATCCATTATATGGAGAGTAATAGAACTAAATGGATCCCGATGAGATCGGGATATGTCCCGATGAGATCGCGACATTGATATTGCTGAAATAGGTCTTCGGTGTTTTTTTCACATCCGGGACCCGATAGGACCGACTCCAATGTGACTGGACCACCTCAGCATATATACATACATACATACACACACACATATGTGTGTGTATATATATATATATATATAAGGTAACATGTAAAAGGGAGGAGAGATTTTATTAAAGATGCATTAAATGTCTTTAATGGATAAAAGACAAAATCCATAAAAGACAAAAGAAGTATGATGAATAAGTAGTAGGATCTTGAGATAAGAGAAGGCTTTTAACAAGTTCAAAAACTAGTTTTCAAGCCATCTCCGAAGCTCTCTCCATCTACTTTCAAGTTTCATCTTGCTTCTCTCCTTCAAGTTGTTCTCCAAGAACAAAGGTAAGAGCTAGCACTCTCTTCTTTGTTCTAGCTATTTTCAGATCAAAGAGTTTGATTCGGTTAGATTCTCCGACCTCTGTGTGAATACCGTTAGAGACGGTCTCCTTTAATCGTTGTAGTTTGAGAATTATGGTACATCTTTGTATAGACACATAAATCCTGGACTTCGAGAAAATCCTAGAATAATTTTTTTTGTTTTCCACACCGTGTGTATGTGATGCACGCACTGGGATTTTCCTACAATACCTACATTAGCGAATAGGGTTATTACAATTTAGTTATTAAAACATATTATTACTTCAATTACAATCATTTTGTTAAATTACCTCTCAAATGGATACATCCATTGATATTAAACTGGTCCGACAAGTTTAGCCTCGTATGCTAAATACACAGGTATATGCTCTATATAGTCAAAGAAGCTTGGAGGAAAAATCTCTTCTAATTTGTACAAAATTACTGAAATTTCCCTTTCTAGTTTTTCTATTTTAGCCAACTTGATTTCAGATGATGTTAAGCTTTTGAAAAACAAACTTAATTATATTATAACTTCCCAAACCTTATTCGGTAGTAACTCCTAAAATGCAATTGGAATTAGCCTTTGCATAAACACATGACAATTATGACTTTTCATCCCGAATAATTTGTACTTCCTCATGTCTACATACCTTGCCAAGTTTGAAACATAACCATTGGGAAACTTTATATTTTTAACCATTCACACAAAATTTCCTTTTGTTTTTTAGTCCAAAGTGTAATATGCTTTTGGATATTTACCGGTGTGAAGATCTTTATGTAACTCATTTTTTCTACAAAAAAGTTTCAAATCAACTAGTGATTTTGCATTATATTTTGTCCTCCCTGCAATGTTCATTATAGTATTAAACAAATTGCTAAAAATATTTTTTCAACATGCATCACATCTAGATTATGATGTATCAAATTAGTTTTCCAATATGGCAAATCCTAAAGGATGCTTTGTTTTCTCCAACCAAAGTTTTTACTAATGTTTGTATTAACTTCATCAACTTCAAATTTTGTAACTTTCAGCAACCCTAATTCATCAATCTCCTGCAATATCTCTTCACTAGCTTTGTGAGGAGGAGGAGGTGTTTATACTATCCTATTCTTAATAAACTTTTATTTGTTGCATTTAAATGGATGATCTAGATGAACAAATTTCTGGTGGTTGTCAAACCAACATGTTTTGCCCTTGTTTGGAAGATAAAATGCATCAAAATCATTGTCAAAATAAGAACCAGTCAATATCTCTGCTGTGCTCCATCCAGACAACATAACATATGTCAGAAAATCACTAATGGTCTACATCAAAGGTGCTCTTAACACAAAAATTTGTTTCAGAGACACATCATATGTCTCAACACTATATTCTCAAAGATGCTGCAATTTAGATATCAATGGTTGTAAGAATACATCAATTTTATACTTTGGATTTATAGGCCTTGGCACAATCATTGTCAAAAACTTATATGTCTCATTTATACACATCCATGGAGGCAAATTATAAGGAGTAATTATGATTGGCCATGATGAATATTATTGGTCGGATTGACCAAAAGGTTGGAATCCATTCGTCGACAATCCTAACCTAACATTTCAACTTTCAGTTGCAAATTCATAATGGGTGTTATTGAAATGTTTCCATGTCAGTGCATATGATGGATGACTCATTATTCCATCTTCTTGTTCATGTTCATTGTGCCATCTCATGTGAGATGCAGTAACATTAGAAGCATATAGTCTTTGAAGTCTTGGAGTTAGCGAGAAATAATATATCCACTTCCAGGGTACTAATTTCTGTTTCGTAGAATGCTTTCTAGGCTTGAACCTAGATTGACCATAAAATTTGCATTCTTGTAATTCCACATCATCTTCCCAATACAAAATAATCCCAATTTGCAATAATTAATCTTTTCAACAGGCAAACCAAGACCCTTAATAAGTTTCTTCTTATTGTAAAAACTATCAATCATTATATGATCAGGAGATAATGATTCATTATACCATCCAAGAATTTTATCAAAACTACGATAAGAAATATGCCCTTCAAACTTTATGTTCAATATTCGAGCAATTGAAGACAATTGAGTCATTGTCTCACAATTTGGCCATAATTCTGTTTGTGATGCTTGCCAATTAGGCAAAAGTCATCACCTCCCTTTTCCTAATTCTACAAATAGTTCAAAGTCTCCTCTTGATCTCATTTACTCGGATGTATGGGGACCCGCTCTTGTTTCAATCGGAGGATTTAAATATTATGTAAGTTTTATTGATAATTTCAGTAATTTTTATCTTATGAAAAACAAGAGTGACGTGTTCTAAATATTCTTGCAATATCAAAAAAATGTTGAATGTTTGTTAAATAAAAAGATTATGCGTGTTCAAACCAATTGGGGTGGCGAGTATCAGAAACTCAACACCTTCTTCAACCAAACTGGAATTACTCATCACATCTCTTGTCCCCATATATACCAACAAAACGGAGCAACAGAAAGTAAACATTGTCATCTCATAGAAGTCTCTCTCTCTCTTCTTGCTCATACATCCATGCCCACTAAATTCTGGGATGAAGCTATTCAGACAATATGTTTTCTTATTAACCAACTCCTAAGCCGCATCATAGATAATGACACTCCTCTTCATCGGCTTCTTGGAGTTGCACCCAATTACAAATTTCTTAGAACCTTTGGATGCGCTTGCTGGCTTAATTTAAGACCCTACAACACTAGAAAACTACAATTTAGATCTTCAAAATGTGTTTTTTTAGGCTATAGCAATCTTCATAAAGGTTGTAAGGGTTTACATGTACCTACAGACCGAGTATATATCTCAAGAGATGTTATCTTTAGTGAGCATGTGTTTCCGTTTTAGTCCTTTAATGAACAATCTAGGTCTCCTCAAGTCACATCTCAACCTGTTCTTCTTCCTTTTATCCATACTCAGCCTACTAACTCTCTTCAGGAGAATGAGCCTATTTAGTATAGTGAATCTGGTTATGCTTTAGTACCTAACCATGAAATTGCGAATATTCATGAGAAGCATAGTGAATCACATCAAGAAGTAGCAAGCAACTCTAATGCCAACGAAGAAGAACTGAATGTTAATGATGAGGAGTTAGGGGAGATGGTGACTGCATTGCCTCATTCATCTATTCGACAACACCTCATGAGAACAAGACGTCAAGACAACATCATCAAGCCAAAGAGATTTCTAGATGGTACAGTGTTGAACAGGAAGGGTTTCACAACTACTGTCAATATAGAACCAACAAACTATATGCAAGCCAATGCACAAAAGGAATGGAGACAGGCAATAAAGGATGAATATAAGGCACTTATTAGAAACAAGACATGGAGGCTAGTCTCACCTCAACAAGGAAGAAATGTAATTGGATGCAAGTGGCTATTCAAGATCAAAAGGAAAGCTGATGGGAACATTGAGAGGTACAAAGCTAGATTAGTTGCAAAAGGGTTTAAGCAAAGGTATGGCTTTTATTATGAAGATACCTTTAGTCTAGTTGTTAAACCCACAACAATCCGATTAATTCTGTCAATAGCTATATTAAGAGGTTGGAAATTCAAACAATTAGATATCCAAAATGCTTTTCTACATGGATACTTAGAAGAAGAAGTGTTCATGGAACAACCTCCTAGTTTTTAAGACTTTCAACATCCACATTATGTCTATAAATTGGTTAAGTCACTTTATGGTTTGAAACAAGCGCCCAAGGCATGGTACTTTAGACTCAGTTCAAAGCTCCAAATGCTAGGATTCAATGCATCCAAGGCTGATACTTCATTATTTATTTGTAATAGTCATGGAGTAACCATGTATTTACTAATTTATGTGGATGATAATTGTGGCAAGTTCTTCAGCTACTGGAGTGAAGGGGTTAGTGACCCAGCTCAAGGAAGAATTTGCTATCAAAGATTTGGGAGATCTACACCACTTGCAAGGCATTGAAGTGAGGAAAGTGAGTGATGGAATTACTCTCTCACAAAGCAAATATATCAATGACCTATTGCACAAGGCAAAAATGGCAAATTGCAAGTCAGTAACTACACCTATGGCCAGTTCAGAGTTGTCAAGACTGGAGGGTGATCCTCTCCCAGAGGTTGAGGTGACAAGGTACAGGAGCTTAGTTGGTGCTTTACAATATTTAACACTAACAAGACCAGATATCTCTTACTCTGTAAACAAGGATTGTCAATACTTACAAGCTCCCATTTCCCAACAATTGTGTAAAGAAGATTATCAGATATCTCAAATTTACCAATACATTTGGACTCAAAATCTACAAATCTTCATCAACATTGCTGAGTGCATTTTTAGATGCAGACTAGGCAGGTTGTAAAGATGACGGAAGGTCAACTGGAGGGTATGCAGTTTTCTTTGGAGTCAATATGATATCCTAGAGCTCAAAGAAACAAGCTACTGTCTCAAGGTCAATTATTGAAGCTGAGTACAAATCATTGGCCAATGTTATAGCTGAACTCATTTGGATTCAGTCTTTGTTGAGAGAGTTAGGTATTTCACAACGAAAGCTTCCTTGTTTGTAGTGTGATAATCTGGGTGCTAAGTATTTACCAGCTAATCCTGTGTTCCATGCAAGAACCAAACATATTGAAGTTGATTACCATTTTGTTCAAAACCGAGTAGCACTCAAGATACTAGACATCAGGTTCATCTCTTCACAGGACCAACTAGCAGATATTTTTACTAAGGCATTAGCTATTCAACCACTCAACCGACTTAAGAACAATCTCAATCTTGTGATTGAGGGGGACTGTTAAAATAATCGTGTTGACATATTCTAAAGGAACTTTAGCATAAGTGTAGCATGTATGCGCACGTCTCTTATTTTTAGCCATATTAAATTAGTTAATCTTCAATAAATCTTCAATATTTTTTTTAAACAAAGTCAATATCAATAGCATTAATCAGAGAGTCAGGAGGAAATCCCAACTACAATGGCTAGCATATAAATGTGAGACCCTTGCTAAGTTATGAGCCTCTACATTGGCTTGCCGACGAACCCAACAGACCTTGATTTGAGGTCTAGCGCTTAATAATTTTTTACATTCCAAAATGACTACCAAATTCAGTCCAGTTATCGTGAAAACTATTCATAGCAGAAACTATATTTTGGGGCCCTCGACCATGACAAAGAGGTAAGACCCAAGTTAACGCTTCTTGCAGCTCCACAACTTCAACCACATCTGCACTATAACGCCCTACAAAATGACCAGATACTGCTCTCACGAAGTTTCCTTCCCCATCTTGACATACAATCCCATATACGTATAGACATCGCTCTATAAAAGTTGCACCATCAATAAAGCATAGCCAATCAAGTTGGGCCTCATCCCTCAGCCCCTCCACTACCCCACTCCCCTCTACTAGACGGGATGGTATGGGTTTGTTCATATTGGCTTGTTACCAATCATTAATATAGCCTAAAGCCATGCGATACAGAGCAAAAGAGGAGTACCTTTTGGCCGCCCAAATCTGATCGTTACGTGCTTGCCATAGTTTTGAAGCTAATGGGCACCATTGAATTACCCGTACCATCGGTTCCCTCTTACGTACTTCCGCAAACTACTGGTTAAAACCCACACCCTCTCGCACAATACTGCCACCTCCCCAACGAGCCCACATAGACCGAGCCTCCGTACAAAAAACAAGAGCATGGTCAATATCCTCTGCTTCCCCACAATGGACACAGTCAACGCAGAGTTCATATGTCGCTGTATTAGCTTGCAACACGTGGGTAGAATGCCGCGCAAAGCTCTCCACGTAAATTTTTAAGTTTAGGAGGCATGATTAGTTTCCATAATTTCCCCAAAAAATCCCCTTCTACTCTCCCATGCACCCTTTCCGCGTAATTCAGACTCAACTAATAGCCTAATTTTGCTGTATAACAACCATCACGGGAATAATGCCAAATAAGGCAATCATCATGGTGTCTCCTTCCCACCGGAATGGTCAGGATGGTTCGAATATCCTCGGTTGAGAATAACTCCTGTATCATATCCATATTCCAGCCCCTCCCATTCAGAAGAAACAAGTCCTTCAACATCAAGGTACCCAACGTGGCATCATCTCCTACAACACAGAAGTCCCTATTCTTGCTAGGAAGCCAAGGATCATCTAGCACCCGAATGTCTCTCCTATTCCCAACAGACCATCGAAAACCATGCTTCACCACCTCGTATGCTTGGAAAATACCTCTCCAAGTGAAGCTTGGATTGGACCCCAATCTAGCTGACAAAACATTCCCCCCCCCCCCCCCCCCAAAAAAAAAATATTTGGCTTTGTAAATCCAATACAGAAGAGTATTAATATGACGAAGAAGTTGCCATACCTGCTTTCCAAGAAGTGTAAGGTTAAAGCAGCGTAGTTCTCGAAAGCCTAAGCTACCTGCCTCCTTCCGAACACACATACGCTCCCTTGAGAGCCAATGAATGTTCCTCCGCCCATCCGACTTCCTCCCCCACCAAAAGGAAGTCATCATCCGCTGAATCTCATCACAAGTAGAAGAAAGACACTCATACAATATGATGTGATGGCTTGTGCCACAGATTTAAGCATAACCTCTTTCCTGGCCCTCGACAACAAGCGATTATTCCAGCTATTCACTTTCCTCCACAATCTATCCTTTAAGTAGTTAAATATAGCCTTTTTACTCTTACCCACTAGTGGAGATAGCCCGAGATACTTCCCATTCTCCATAGCCGAAAAGACACCCAAGATGGATGACATGTGAGACTTCAAACTATTAGGTACATTCGGACTAAATAGGAGCCCAGACTTTTGGAAGTTCACCGATTGACTCGATGCTAGCTCATACTTTTGAAGAATCAATTTTACTTGGGCACATTCTTGCGTCCCCGCCTTAAAAGAAGAATAAGGAATCATCCGCAAAAAGCAAGTGAGTAACCCTAGGACCTCCTCTACTGGCCCGACACCCAAGAATCCATCCCCTAGCCTCTGCCTGTTCAAATAAAGCTGTTAGGCCCTCCGCACACAAAATAAACAAATATAGTGATAGTGGGTCTCCCTGTCTAAGACCCCTCCTACTCACAATAGGGCCATTGAGCAGTACCTTATAAGTCACTCCTGTTGTACAAATCATCATCCATTTTACCCATTTATTAGAAAAGCTCAACCTACCCAGAACTGCCTTTAAGGACCTCCAACAAACTCTATCATATGCCTTACTAACATCAATTTTAAGTGCCGCCCACCCTGTTTTGCCCCTTGTTACCCGCTTCAAACCATGCACTAACTCAAAAGCAATTAGCACATTATTCGTAATCAATCTCCTCAGCACAAAAGTTGATTGATGTGCTGACACAATATCAGGTAAGATGCTCTTTAACCTATTAGCAAGAACTTTGGAGAGAATCTTGTAAAGCACGTTACACAAAGAGATAGGACGATAATCCTTCAGAGTTTCAGGAGATGAAATCTTTGGAATTAACACAATATTAGTATCAGTAAGTGTGTCTGGAAAAGTACCTTGCTCAAGCTATGCCGTGCAGCTATCGAATACATTGCGCCCCACTACATGCCAAAATTTTTGATAAAAATCATGATTAAGCCCATCCGGGCCTGGTGATTTATCCGAATGCATCTAGGATACCGCTTGTTTGAACTCCTTCATTCTAAAAGGCCCTGTTAGCTTCTCATTCTCCACCTCCCCCACCTTTCTTGGAAGTAAACCTACCACTTCCCCAAAAGCCTCACCCGACGTGACACTCTCCCCAAGTACAGATGTGAAATAATCAACCACTAGTGTCCCCATTCCTGCCTCATCCCTAAGCCATTCTCTCATGTCATTCTGCAATCCCAATATAAAATTCCGCTGCTTCCTCTCACTAGCTATCGCGTGAAAAAATTGAGAATTCCAATTGCCATTCTCTAACCAAATTTTTTTTGCTCTCTATCGCCAATGGATTTCCTCCTGTTCCATAATCCTACTAAGTTCAAGTTTGGCCTTATCATATAAGTCACAGCCCACGCCATCCATGTTACCTCGATAATTTTGAAGCTGGAGATTAAGCTCTTTCTTATGTGAGACCATTTCATAATTTCATTCCTTACCCCACCTTGCAAGAGCCAAGCAACAAGCAGCCCTTTTATCGAGAATGTCACTCCCAACACCTCTCTGCCAACTTCGTTCAACCACCCCAGGCAAACCCTGGTCCCTCAGCCATATATTATTAAATCTAAACTTCCACCGCCTAACCGCCAATTGCACATCCAAAAAATCAATTAAAATCGGCTCATGATCTGAAATCGGGGTTGCTAACGTTGACACCACCCCTTTAGGAAACAAAGCAGACCAAGCCAATGAGACAACGACTCTATCCAACCTCTCCCTCGTCCATCCATCCAAATTCCTCCCCCTTTACCATGTAAACATATACCCAACACATCCCAAATCATGCAACGCGCAATCCTCAAGAGCCCCACGAAAATCATTGAACAAAGATTGGGGGTGGTCAGCTCCACCCTCCTTCTCCTCCACTAACAATAAATCATTAAAGTCACCAAACACAATCCAAGAATAGTCACACCGCTGCGATAAAGAGCATAACAAGTTCCACGACCTCCGCCTCCGCGCTTTCTCAGGATAGCCATAGTACCCTGTCAAGCGCCAGTCCTCCCTTTCAGTGTCATGGACAATGGCATCGATGAAATTTTGAGAGTACTCACAAACTGCCAAATTAATACTATTCCTCCACATCAGAGAAAGGCTACCACTCCGCCCTATAACATCCACCAAAAAATAATCATCAAGACCCACCCTTCGCTTCACTGTATCAAGCCGCACCCCATGCACTAAAGTCTCCATCAAGAACACAATATCAGGAGTGTAAGCCCAGCACAAGTCACGTAGGACACCGACTACATGAGGGTTGCCAAGCCCTCGGCAGTTCCAGCTAAGGATTTTCATGGTGCTCGGCAAGGCTGCCCTGCAGCTCTCGCCGATCCTCTGCTCATTAAAGTCGCACCAGAATCTGCTTGTGAAGAAACTGACAAATCAGTTGTTTGCGACCTGGGCCTTTTCTTCCCTTCATCTTGCTGAATTGGGAGTGTTTCCTCATATAAGCCCATCTCATGATCCAAAGCCACTGGGCTCTCACCAACATCCCCGTCTGAGTGCAGTACACCTCTCCCACATTGCCTAGTCCCTCCAAAACCAGCAGAACCTACTATACTTCAGTCCTACCCGAGTCGAAGTGCCTCCTAAAATGTCACCATTCCCTTCCCGAAACCATTCACTCACCTCCTGCCCTCTCTGGCGAATCGCCCTTAGGGAAGCATCCCATTCTAGCTGAAGCTCCTGGCCTCGACGCTCAATCCGAACCATGCAAAAGCTATCGTTATGGCCGAGCCTACCACAGAGAAAGCAAAAAACTAGAATCGTCTCATATTTGAAAGTAGCATAAAAAACATTATCCATAATTTTCTTTCTTCTTTTCAAATCTTTAGTATTTAATGCATTGAAAGCATCCGTCTGGAATGTACAGATGATTGAAATATTTCCTTCTACTTTTTATGTTGCTTTTCACGCTCAGTGTCTTGGTATTGATAGAATAATCAAAGCAAAAGGCTTTTAATATTCATGGTCGTGATCAGTCATTTGTTTGAATAGCAATGTAGTGTCATAATATCTTCGTATATAGTAGTTAAAAGATGGGATCTTTGGTTCGCTGGTGATCGATTTTAATGGCTTGTTTGTCACTGGATAGACATATATGTTCAAGTACGACTCTGTGCGTGGGCAATGGAAGCACCAGGATGTAAAGGTTAAGGACTCCAAGACTCTCCTATTTGGTGACAAGCCAGTGACCATCTTTGGCTGTAGGTATTGTTAATCTTACCTGATGTTCTTGGTTTTCGAAATGCATTTTTTTTAATAATTTGATTGTTTCCTTTAACGTCATTGATTAAATTACTAGGAACCTCGAGGAGATTCTGTGGGGTGAGACGGGTGCCGAATATGTTGTGGAGTCCACTGGAGTTTTCAATGACAAAGACAAAGTTGCTGCTCATCTCAAGGTCTCCACTTTTTCTTTGCCATCCTTGTGAATTGTGGATTTTTCTTGATAAATATAAGCTTCTAAATTATTGGTTAATTTGGATGATAATCACTATTGGGTTTTGTTTAATGATCTTAGGGTGGTGCAAAGAAGGTAATTATATTAGCCCCCAGTAAGAATGCTCCCATGTTTGTTGTTGGTATGAATGAGAAAGAGTATAAGGCCGAGCTTGATGTCATTTCCAATGCTAGTTGCACCACCAACTGCCTTGCTCCCTTGGCTAAGGTACCCTTTTGGTCCCTCTTCTAATCTACTTCAATTTTTGTTGAGAAGAAAAACTTCCGATGATGGTAGTTGATACCACGGTTCCTTCTTGTTTACAGGTTATTCACAATAAATTTGGAATTGTTGAAGGTCTTATGATCACTGTTCACTCCATAACGGGTGCGTTCTTTCTTCGGTGCATCAAGATACATAATATTTGTGATTTTCCTATGTATCTAATAGGACGATTGCTGATAGACGCAAACCTACCCGACCTCCAGGCTAAACCCATAGTGCTTATTGTCCATGAGTATTTGCAATTCACTACAGATGTTTCTCTTTATTCATTTCATGTTACATATTTAGCCACTCAAAAGACTGTTGATGGACCGTCTAGCAAGGAGTGGAGAGGTGGTAGAGATGCTTCATTCAACATTATTCCTAACAGTACTGGAGCTGCTAAGGTACTTGATCATTGAGTCCTTTAAACTTTCCTGCAACTTGTCTGCTTGCTCGATATTAATTAGCTATCTATATTGCCTTTTAAAATCTTAGTATGCTGTAAAATTACTACTCAGTTAGTGCACCTATTTATAGTTTCTACTTAAAATAGATTTTCAAGTAATGAATTCTGTTGATATTGAAGTTTGAAGCTTTCTTTTGTCGTCTTTTCATGTTTTTTTAGGTTGTTGGCAAGGTGTTACCGGCACTGAATGGCAAGTTGACTGGAATGGCTTTCTGGATACCCACAGTTGATGTATCAGTAGTGGATCTCACGGTGGGACTGGAAAAAAAAGCCACTTACGAAGATGTCAAAGCAGCAATAAAGGAGGTGACATAATATGCTAAAAAAAAACATGGCGCTCTGAACCATATATGATGATGCTCAATTGCTTAAGATTTATTCTTATTTGATGGAATGCAGGGAGGCATTGTTAGAAATCCATGTTAGTGGACTAATATAATCACAACTTAATTCCATATGCCTAACCATAATTGAATTGCCTAATGTACTTTTAATAACCATAATGGGATGGTTAATATGCTAATTGCATTTGAGGCACATGGTAGTACCCTAATTACTATATATTGGCCCATTAAACTACAGTTCAGATCATCCAATTAAGAATGAGACAATTAGCCCATTTCTACCCCTTAAGGTAGAACATGTCATATACATGACATAAGGTGTGGTTGTTTTAAGTGATATACATTTGTGTGTGTATTGGGTGTGAAATTGGAAGGGTCTTCTACCATTAAGCTCTCTTGCAAAGGTTTGTGTTTTTCTTTTTGATAGGTTTGTTGGAGCATGGAAATGGTGCAAATGCCAAGTATTGGAGGTATGTTTCTTTAATCTTGTGATGCTCTAAATAAAATGGATCCTGGTTGTTGGATGTGTTTAATGATGCATTTATTGGTAGCAATTGGTATCAGAGCACCAGGTCGTTTGATTTTAGGGCTCCATTTTTGGTTGTTTAAAGGATTTTCGGTTGAAATCGTTTTTTGTTGAAACAACTTCGAAATGATTTATTAGTGGTCCAGAAGAGTTGCTTGGCTGTTACTATTGTGTTTTACCTCTGTTTTGGAGAAAGAATCAAGATTTTTTGGGTATGTTTTTCGTGTTTTATCCATGGCCGAAATGAGTTTGTTGCTTTATTTATTTTGGAGCACCTTTGACTGAAATGGATATGGAAAATCTATAAATCATGAAAAATGGAAGAAAATGTCTAAAAAATCATCGAAAAAGGAGGTCGGAAGTGGGAGTTCCAGCCGGGTCAGATCGGCGGGTCCGCGAGTCCACCCACCGACCCGGCTGGAGGTTAGGGACGACGAGGAACGGTGTCGTCCCATACCTAGGCGCGGGTCGATAGCACAAATCGCCCGCGCGCCGACCATACCGGGGGGGGGGGGCGAACCCGGTTGACCCAGCGCCCGACCCGATTCGTTATTTAATATTATTTTTATTTTTTAATTTTGATATTTTAAAAAATTCAATTTTTTTTGTTTTTTAGATTCTTTTCTGGACCATTTTTCGTGTGTCTTGCTCCAAAATTTTATTTCTAATTTTTCCATATGTTTATGCATAAAATTAATTAGTAATTTTATTTGACAATTCTAATTGTTTTAATCTTGTTATGGCATCAACAATTTTTGTTTACAATAATTAATGCTTATTTTTACCTTTCATAGAATTGAGCATGCGAAACTATTTATGATGAGGAACTTTTTAAATATTAACTTATATTTAAAATTTGTGTTTTTCCTCTAAAATAACATTAAGATCCATACGGGTAATTAATTGTCCTGTCGATAATTATTGCTTAGTAGGATGCATAATATGGTGAAGATTTTTTTAAAAAAATATTATGAACTGCACAATTTTTCTATCCTTTCGATAGTATATTGATAATTTTGGTTGTGATATTTTAATAAATTGTTCTTACCTATGAATGAGTTCTATATTTATTTAAGGAATTCTAGTATGAATGTTATAGTTGATTTTGAGAAAAAGAGTACGAATTGCATGATTATGTTTTAACATGCATATCATAGTTATTGCTCTCGGTTCTCATTCAACTTTGAGCAATCCGAGAGTCTCTGCTATCCTAATGTTGAATGGAACGAACCACAAGCAGTGGGTTGAATCTCTTATGATGAATTTGACCATCATGCGAATAGACTTGGCCTTGAGAATTGATCCACCACGGTAACCTGCTGATGATGCTACTGAGAAGGAAATGAAATCTTATGAAGAGTGGGAGTACTCTAATCGATGTTGTTTGATGATTATGAGATATCACATGGATGAATCCATTCGTGATAGTATTCCCGAGGCCGACAATGCAAGGGATTTTCTTGATGCTATTAAGAAGAAGTACATGAAGTTCTCAAAGAATGAGAAGAATGACTACTTGAACATGCTTCATCGCACCGTTTATGACGGTGCAAGTGATATTAGGACCCACATCGACAAGCTTATGAGTTGCTATCATAAGCTTAAGGTTATGGATATGGACCTTGGTGAGGACTACATGGTATAGTTTGTGATGGGGACTCTTCCCTCTCAATTCAACTCAATTAGATCGAGTTACAATGCTCAGAAAGAGCAATGGACCGTTGAGGAGATAACTGCTATTCTTGCTAAGGAAGAGGATGATATGAAAAGGGAAGGGTAAGAAGTATTTCTATGATAACAAACCATGGCAATCATCAAAAGAGAAAGTTCACTTCTAATAGCTCAGGTGATCAGAAGGTTGCCAAGAAGAAAGTTGTCGGTGCTAAAGGAAGTGGACAGGTGAGTACATCTTCTGTTAGTCAGAAGAACAAGCTCTTTAAAGGGAGTGCAACTTTTGCAAGATTTTTGGGCACAAGAAAGCTGATTGTTGTAAACTCAAAGCTCATTTAGAGAAGATGAGGGAATACTTGGTTACGCTGAGGATGATGTTGTCTCAACTGATTTCTCATTTAGAGAAGATGAAGGAATACTTGGTTACACCGAGGATAATGTTGTCTCAACTGATTTCTTGGGTGACAGCAGGAGTGTGACTGTGAGAAGGCTTTTTGTGATACATATGATTTGCATTTACCCTCTTTCTCTGTGGTTGTCCTACATATTTTCTACTTCAGATTACTCTCTGCTTTTATACCTATTTTTGTTTTTGTACTGACTTCATAATGGCATCTTTGATGCTAAGGCTGGAATTGCTTTGAATGATAACTTTGTTAAACTCGTCTCTTGGTACGACAATCAGTGGGGTTACAGGTAATGGACTTTTCAGACCATTCATGTTCTATTCTATAAGCATGTTCTAGAAGTTCATGTTTCTTGATACATATCTTCTTCTGCAGCTCTCGAGTGATTGATTTGGTCTACCATATAGACTCTGTGTAATCAGCTGATAACTAGTTCCATCTTGGTAACATGATGTGGAGTTCCTTTATCTATTTTGTGGTTCGGAATGGAGCCCGGCTTTGGGTAGATACTTGATATTGATAATAATCAGGCTCTGAGAAACTTTGAACTTTCAGGATTCAGGATCATTTGCACGTCGTGCGACCCATTTTCATCTTTTTACTGGGTAGTGCTTTCCCTTACTTGCTCATGATTGAAGTCTAGTATGATTTTTTAGTTGCCAGGAGTGGAATACTAGTCTTAACTCTCTGGCTGCCAATTTTGTTTTGATATTCAGCCAACATGTCACAACCTAATTCTACTCCGAACAATAACCCGCCCCATTAGAGTTGTTGTTAGTCCTAGCAATCCACGAAGCGTCAATTTCTTAACTTTTCCGATTCATTCAAGGTTTTCAACTATATCCTCAAACCCATATTTCACCGTCTCGGACCAGAATCCAGTTTTCGATGGCCTGTCACTTGTTACAAAATCTATAGTTAAAACATCAAATCACGACACATAGGGAGAGCAAGAACTTAAAGCGTTTTTCACCTTCTGACAATTGTTGATGTCAAACTCTAGCTGGGTCCTTATTAAAAGTAAACCTCAACTACCAAAACATGTAGCGAGGACCATTTTGCATAAAATGATTCATATTTTCTAATAGAATCACGAAACTCTGGTTCTAGATTTCGTATAATCAGATTCTGGTATGAATCATGGTGGCTAACCGCAGTGTAAAAATTCAATAACATACTGGAATGACCAAGGCAGCCATGAGACGAAAGTATCCATAAGCCCATTCCAACCGCAAATGAATTGAACCTATATCTCTGGATCAGTAAAATAGCAGAATGTGGACAGGAGAAAAACATCCAACAGTCATTCTTCAACATTACATCAATTAAATACTAGTCCCTAAAATTTAAATTATTAAAAGGGTTCTGATGACATACTGCAGGAAAAGCAATTCACAATCCGGTCAAATATGACGTACTCAATACCCTGCAGGCAAAGAAAAAACCAAAACTAGGAACTACTATTACCATGACGGAAGATGGAGATCTTAGTCACAAAGTATGACAGAATTCACAATCCTGTTATGTATGACACGTCGTGATACGCTGCAAGGAAAGAAGAAAATAAAATTAGGAATTATTATTCCCTAATCCAACATGGAGGTCCTATTAACAAACACAAATTATATTAGCAATAAACAATACAGCATCCTTGTCCGAATATTACATTTTAACAACCATAAAGCCAATCCTCCAAATGCACCCAAAAACACACCAAGAAAACAAACAGACAGACAGACAGACAGAGAGACAGCAAAGACATCGAGGAACCACTGTCTATTATTAGTATATAGCACATTTCATGTCCGAAACATCTTTCTATACTAATAAGTTATTAACCTCACATAATGTAGACCAACAAACTTTCTTCTATGCAATTTTTGTATCCAATAGACAACTACTTGGCGCAAGCAAAGTGACATTCTCTAGCATGAACTAAATCACACCAGATATTCATGTGTAAAAATTATAGTTCCATTAACCAATAGGTTGCATTTTGGCAGTGAAAACAAATTGCAAACATCAAACTTTCAAATGCTAGAAAAGCATGGGACTACATATCATGCCAGTTTTGTTCCAACTTTTTTGAAAGCGTACATCAAATTCCTCATTTCATGTACAAACTGAAGTCCCTTGTGCTGATAATCCCAAATGATTACTCCAAAGATATGAGAAAGTGTCATTAGGATCCATCAAAAATATATGACGGAATAATAGAAAGCCAGTCATACCTAAATTCTATTTCATGTCCATATCACTGAAGGGAAAAACAAGCAGAAACATGTCGTCATAAAGAAACAAAAAATTACCTACTCAACGACTTGGATTTAGAGCCAGAAGCATGTTGTTTCCTCCAGGAAGGTATGCAACATTAGGTGACTTAGCCAGAGTTGCAGCAATTTCCTTTGCAGCCTCGATTCTTCTCAGTTCAATCAACCCTGTACCGAACTTTGAAGTTGCACTAGAAATCATAATGGCAGCTTCACTCTCACCTTCAGCCCTGATAATTGAAGCCCTTCTTTCCTGGTCAGCTTTCATGACAACAAACTTGGACCTCTCAGCTTCTTGCTGCGCCACCTGCTTCTGCTCCACAGCCCTTGAAAACTCCATTCCATAAGACAAGTGTGTAATTGCAACATCTTCCAGAACAATATTGAAGTCCTTTGCACGTCTAATGAGTGACTCCCGAACCAGAGCGGAGACATGAGGCCGTTCAGTAAGGAGTTGATCAGCATTGAATTGTGCAACAACTGCTTTCAATACTTCATTTCCAATAGAAGGGAGAACCTTTTCATCGTACTCAAGCCCAAGGTGTTGAAAAATATAAGGCAATCGTGACACCTAAGTTAAATCACACGAATATCATTGGATGCACAAAAACCAATATGCACTGAAGTTTTGTCACACGCATACATATGCCTGCCAAAGTTGAGAATCCAGATTCACAAACATCTTTTTTTTTAAATTTGACAGAACACTCAAATTACAAAACATAAAAAGAGAACAATAACAAAAACCTCCACTTGTCTTAACATTCTTCCCATTCACACACAATTATCATTATTTCCTAACCACATATATCTCCATTTATACACCAGAAGATAACAAACTCACTAAAAACCCTCTCGTAAAAACAAAAATTAAGGCAGCTTTCTAATCAAAACCTGCAAACCAAAGATCCCATTTGCGTCGGAACAGAAAAGGTTATACCTTACACTGAGAGTGGACAACTTTAAAATACAAAATTTACCTCGGGACGAGAGAGGACACGGAGGGTAAGATTGACCATCTGGAGATCTTTTGTTCCAGAGACCGAAGAGAAAGTGTGAGGCCGTGTTCGAATATCAAATATAAAAGGCTTCTGCAGCCACGGGACCAGAAAATGAGTGCCTTCACCAATAGACGTGTCTAGAACCCCACGGAAACGGTCGAAGAGGACGGCACGTTGGCCTCCGTCGACAGTGTACAGAGAGGCGTTGAGGACAGTGGCGGCCGCGCCGAGCCCGAAAGCAGCTCGCGCCACGTTAGTGAGAAAGGAAACAGCGGCTTGGCTGCCCATCGTTAGATGCCAACGGTGATCGGATAGAGGAGAAAATAAACAAGAGCACCTTTTGTCTTTGGTAGGGTTTTGGAGGCCAACTAGGGTTTATGTAACTCGGCTGGGCACTACCAAAATTAGTGGGTCGGGTCAGAAATTTTGGGTTCGGCAATTTTTATAATCATGATTAGTAATTAATACACAAGGATTAGGATTTAGGATACGCGGTGTCTTTACATCATGGACAGTGACTTAGCATTCTCATCTTTTAATTAGAGGTTTCTAGTTCGAGCCTTGAAAATGGAGAAATCTATTTAACCAGTACTTTACTAATTACGAGTTAATTTGCCGTGAGTGAAGATTAATCTAAGTATGGATAAGTTAAAGGCACCTTCTCGCAGTTAAAACCTTCTAAGATATCTCGTGAAAAAACAAAAGAAAAAAAGTAATGTTTACAAATTCATCTTTTGTTGTTTGAATTTTGGTACAAGGGATATCAAACTAAACTATGGTGCTGAATTAGAATTTAGAACCTCCATCTCAAAGAAGAGATGAATACCCAAAATAATAATATGCTTAGAAATGTCATTATTAATTATGATTGTGATGGAATTAAGTCCAATTAACTTTCAAGTACTTACTTAAGCCCTAGTTTAATTTCTCTTATTAGTATTTTTTATTGGGAGCCGACTAGACCTATCGTTTCCTTATTTTTGAACAAAGTAATATATTATCAATTCGGTCTAATTAACAAACAATCCCTTATTTTGTACCTTCCATACGTTTCTCTTACTGATTTACATCATTTAGTCGTGCAATAGAGAATGTTCTGAGATTATCAGGTTTACAACACTTTTGTGTATTGGGGCTGTCTTTTATAACCATAATAAAGCTTCGCCTTCCTGTTGATGTTATCTAATTTGTTTGATTTTAAGGTTGTTTGGTCATCTGGCTTTGGGGCGCCTAATGAACTTCGGTCAGTGCTCAATTTCTGACACTTTTGCTACTGATTCGGAGGAAAGCCAACCGTTGCATGCAACAGACACAGAATCGAAAACGTTTCACTGATACATATAACTCAATTCACGAAATGAGACCATTCAAAAATTCGGGAGTTTCAAAAAAAAATCATGATAAAGTAGCTTGTAACATCCAATTAATTAGGAAGTAAAATTTTCCTAGAGCACCAGACAAAGAGTAAACTCACTAAGCCTTATCAGCCTTCGCAGCTGTAGCAGCAGCTTGTCCTCTGAGACGACCAGTCCTCCTTGCGGCGATGAGACCAACCTTCTGGCCAGGAGGCGCATCACGCCTGACTGTGCTTGCGTGACCAATGTGTTGGTGGTTACCTCCTCCGTGAGGATGCTCAACAGGGTTCATAGCCACACCACGTACCTTAGGCCAGCAGTTCCTCTTCACCCTGTATTTGTGGTACGCATTACCAGCCTTGAGCATCGGCTTCTCAGTTCTCCCACCACCTGCAACTTGTCCAACCATGGCCCTGCAGCCACTTGGTACAATCTTCTTGGCACCAGATGGAAGCTTGACCCTGTCCATCCACCAAGCTTAGCAAAAGCATGCTTTAACTAGAAATTTGCTACTGAAAAATTGCAGAGATTACAATTCATTTCAATTACTCCTCTCAGGATTTATTACCCTAAAGCTACAATTTAACATCATCGCAAGAAATGCAAAATAACCAAAAGAAAAAAGATCGAATCTTTCAACCTACCCTCATAACTTTAAACATAAATTTTCTCAATAATTTTCATTAACAAACAGACCCCTAAAATCCAAAACGAAACAAGACAACTAAAGAGAGCCTAACCTGGTGGTGTCATTATCAGGATTATGACTAATAACGATAGCATAATCACCAGAGCAGCGAGCAAAAACACCACGATCACCAACATGATGCTCGACGTTGCAAACTACAGCACCTTCTGGAATAGATCTAAGAGGCAAGACGTTTCCCACAACAAGATTCGCTTTCTTC
>JAOQMR010000008.1:9004550-9014962 GCA_027563865.1 Erythroxylum pelleterianum | reverse complement strand
AGGATCCCTGAAATGTTTTGCTATGATGATTTTAACGAAAGCTCCAGTTTCTTTTCGTCGATTCAATCGGGTCTAGATGGCCCAAGTTAACTATAAATATCCTAAAGTCACCAAACCGACAAACATGCTTAAATAGTAAGAAAATCTCAATTACACACCTGAATAGGTATTCTTAGAAATAGTTATTCTTTATTTTTTTTTCCAACCAAACAACAAAATACCTAATACATCAGAACATATACCTATTACCTCCAACCAAACAGGTTGTAATTTATCCATATCAACTAAATCATAACTGATTTAATGCTAACAATGATTCTAATCTAGTTAAAATTTACCACAAATTCTGATGTGATAGGATTAAACATAGAGCCTTATAAATTCTATGTTATCTAAACAAATTTAATCCTATCTGATTTAAGACTCTAATGTAATTCAAATTTGTTATAGATTCTTATCCGATATAATGACTAATGAAAATTTTGAAAAATGCTAATCTAAAATAAATCAATCAAATGATGAATCACATGTAAACTTAGTCGTGTTTCATCGATAATTACGTTCAAGTATCTGATTTAAATACGTCACTTCGTCTTTAATGCAGTTGGTAGACATGAGCAAAAGAAGGATATCTCAGACACATATAATAACATACAGTAGGCAAGTTTTAATTATCATTTATGAGCGTTCAATTTATAAGTAGCATTGATTTGATACTCCTGCCGATTATGTGATTATGATAATCGAAATCTTCAGGAAAATTAATTAGTTGATTTGTATAAATAATATCAAAAGTTTTAAAATTGATTATGTTAAATAACGAACTCCCCTTTAGATTCGAAATTGATTGCATGTTATAAAAAAATGGAAGGGAATTAAATATAAATTTAGAAACGTTTCAAACAATAGATTTGTTAATTAATAGTTGCATAACAATTCTAACCAATGAATTGAGTGGAATACGTACATAATAACCAATAGTCGTAGGGAAAAGAAACTGTAAAGAACTAGATGCTCACGGAGTAATGCATATATATATGTGTGTGTGGTTTAGCCAATGTATTTTAGTTCATTCTTTTTGACGGGGCTATAGTCGGCTGCAGGATTCCTTTGGTTTCAAATCTTCATTCTCGTCTTTATTTTGCACCAGAAGGGTGAAGAATCAGCTACCATGGTTACTCAAGTTCAGAAACCCGAAGAGTACGATGATGTAAGTACTTTTCTTTTACGAGTCTTTGATCTTATATCTTAGTTTAAGCATGGCTTTAAAAAATCTTGCGAGGGAGCCTAAGGATATGGCCGTTCTCGTTAGCTAAAGACGAACCATTAGATAAAATAAAATTATTGGATGATTTGGAGGGGTATATCCAAAAACCAAGTTGATGCTTTTTTTTTTTGTTTTATGTAAAATTGTGTTGTTTGACATGATATGGAGAATTGTGTTATTCAGCAATCGACGATAGACGAAAAGCAGAAGCAACTTGATGAGTGGCTTCCGATTACTTCTTCAAGGAACGCAAAATGGTGGTTTTCAGCTTTCCACAATGTTACTGCTATGGTTGGAGCTGGTATTCTGAGTCTTCCATATGCAATGTCAAATCTTGGATGGTATGTTCTGAAAAGTAACAAAAAAGTGTCTGTGATAGTGTAATTATCCGAACATCTGTGTAGACAGCAAAATAAAACGTGAATAACAATACATTCAGTTTTATGGTAGTGTGTATTTCCTCAGGATGCAATCTGTAAATTGTCTGAAATTTGGTCTTTGGAATCTGATGTCATAATCAAAAACCTCTTGGCAGTAGTACTTGGTCACTGATGTTCATGGTTTCTCCAGCATGGGATAGTAAAAAAAGTTGTCCGTTTATGATTTCAGGGGTCCAGGCGTTGTAATTATGATCCTATCATGGATAATTACTCTATACACTCTATGGCAAATGGTTGAGATGCATGAGATGGTTCCTGGGAAACGTTTTGATCGGTACCATGAGCTTGGCCAGCATGCTTTTGGCGAAAAGCTTGGTCTTTACATAGTGGTGCCTCAGCAGCTGATCTGCGAAGTTGGTGTGGACATAGTCTACATGGTTACTGGAGGAAAATCACTGAAGAAGGTCCATGACTTAGTTTGCCCTAACTGCAAACCAATCAAACAAACCTACTTTATAATGATTTTCGCCTCCGTGCATTTCGTCCTCGCTCACCTCCCCAATTTTAACTCCATCTCTGGTATTTCTTTGGCTGCAGCAGTCATGTCTTTGAGGTATGTTTTTTGATATATGGTTGCTTGCTTTGTTAAAATGATGCAAAGATGAAAAATTTTATGTATATTTTTGCAGTTACTCCGCCATTGCATGGGCGGCTTCCATCCACAAGGGTGTTCAACCAGACGTTCAATACGGTTACAGGGCCCCAAGCCCCTCAGGAACTGTTTTTAACTTCTTGAACGCTGTGGGTGATGTAGCATTTGCCTATGCTGGCCACAATGTGGTGCTTGAGATTCAAGCATCCATTCCTTCAACACCTGAGAAGCCATCCAAAGGACCTATGTGGAAAGGAGTTTTGATCGCCTACATAATTGTAGGGCTCTGCTACTTCCCTGTTGCTATGATTGGTTATTACACGTTTGGCAATCATGTTGAAGACAACATCCTCATCTCCTTAGAGAAGCCAACATGGCTTATCGTAGCAGCTAATTTGTTCGTTGTTGTTCATGTCATAGGAAGCTATCAGGTATGATTCGTTTCAAGTCTCTATTGTCTGCCTAACAACTTGGAAGGTTAACTGTTCGAACTTCACTTATTCTCCTGTTTCTGTTAATGTAGTTGTTTGCAATGCCAGTATTTGACATGATGGAGACCGTTCTCGTAAAGAAGTGGAACTTCAAGCCCAGTTGGAGGCTCCGATTCATTACTCGTAACTTATACGTTGGTAAGTGGGTCTGCATGTTGCTTAACATTGGTTAATGGAGACGTCTAATTACCACAGGATCTGACTTGCATACTTGATTCAGCTGCCACCATGTTTGTGGCTATCTGCTTCCCTTTCTTTGGTGGTCTTCTTGGATTCTTTGGAGGATTTACTTTTGCACCAACTTCCTATTTTGTAAGCCCTTTTGTTTTTATTTTTTGCTGCCGTAGTGTCAATGAGTGCATCCAAATTGTTTTTTGGATTTTAATTTCATAGCAATTCTTGAACATCTGTTTTCATTTTTCAGCTCCCTTGCATCATCTGGCTTACCCTCTACAAACCAAAGAGGTTTTCCTTGTCGTGGGTGATTAATTGGGTGTGTTTGTCTTTAAATATGAACACATCCACGTTTATAGTTTGCTATAAACAACTGATTAACTGTGGTTTCTTACATTTTCAGTTCTGCATTATCCTGGGACTCCTGATAATGACTTTGGCACCTATTGGAGGGCTAAGGAATATCATACTCAATGCCAAGAGCTACGAGTTTTTGTCTTGATAAGTAAATCTACAATCAGAAGATTAGGTGAAATCTGGAGGTTGAATATTACAAATTTTAAGTAATGCTTAGCCTATGTTTAGTTGGGCTCATAATAGTAGAGCTTTTATCAGTGAGCTTTTTTTTTAGAGCTTTCCTGAGAAGAATTTTTCTAGGAAGCTAATTGACTATTTGATTATAATTTTTAAAAAAAGCTGTTTTGAAAAAACTTCATACAGTATAGACTGTTTGGAACATGAAAATAAAAAGCACTTTCAATTTTAACTATATTTGGATTAGTCGATATGTATATCGATCATGTAGTTAACAGTATTTGTGTTCTTGCTCTCTTAGTCCACGGCTACCTTTACAGGGGGCAAACCAAACATGAATGATTTTTTTTTTCTTCTTTTTACTTCGTATAAGGAAGCAACATAATCCAAAACCAAACTCATATCAAGAGTAACCTCCAACTACAATAACTGGATGAAGCTAACATGTTTATAATTATAATTGAAGTTTATCCTACTATACTTCTAGCTCAGCAATGATTTAGATGAGCCGAAGATTTCCGATTTATCAATGCAAACCTTAGAAGACAATCAATACAATAATTCTTTCGAACAATACGATGTAATCAAACTCTCAATAGCATACGAGATTATATTTTCTAATATAAAAAGTGCAACTGCATTTTAGGTTTTAAAAGAGCTCAATCTTCCGCACAAGGGCCAAATTGATGTTCTTGTAAACAAGAAGTATCACGAGGAATTGATGTTTTTGACTCTTTAAGGAGGATTTATGAATATCATATTCCATATAGTCAGCTGATTTGAAGAAAATTCAAGTTAGAGAGTAATCATCAAAACTTTCTCATATTCCCAACATGAAATTCAGCAGCTACAGACCCAGAGTTTGACCATTGAAGTATCCAGCAATCGGAACTATGAGGACGATACATACTGAAGCAATAACAGATTCCACTCAGTCAGTAGGTTCCAAGAAAAGTGCAGCTGACTGCAAAACATTTAACTTTCTCATATTCCTAAGACGGTATTCAATATCCACGACCACAACAAGCAACAGGTCCCAGAGTTTGAAGTATCCAACATAGAAAACTATGCACAAATTACATTCCCAATAGTCAGACTCCAATTGCTGGCAATGACAGCTGAAAGAATAGTTGAAGAAGTTGTTAACTGTACACACTTCAGTAAACTGACCAATTAGGAGTCAAGACAACGTCGAACTTTGTCCACACTTTCGCTACAGGTTTATATCCGACACACGTATAACTCCAATCAAAGACAAACAAACAAGTAAATAAGGGAAAAGAGAAATAGAAAAACTGAATTTGCATCACAAAGCTATAAACTTGAACCACTCCTTGCAATAAAAAACTGAACTTGCATTAGAGATGGTATAGTATACAGAAAACGAAATATTAGAATCATTTATCAGCACCAAACCTCCCGGTGTCCAATAAAAATTATCAGCAACTACTGTACTGGTTAATTACAAACAATTTGGAATGAGGCCTTCCTTCCATTTCCATCCTGGAATCAACAAGAATGCACATTTTGGTATAATTTCTAAGTCAATTTCTTACCCAGTTTCGCACTCCTCTCTCTATACAACTGAACCCACAAATTCGAAATCCACAATATACTCACAGATATGGCCAATCCCACAACAACCAACCAAGACACCCAAACCCACTTGGGTATAACCCCCTCAGCAACCCCACTGATATATGAACTCCCCATCTGCAACACAAAGCAGGGCCCCAAAAACCCTCTAACCACCAAGTAAAACGTGTAAAACGGCGGAGATAAAACATCAAACACCTTAGCTGCAAAAGCGTTGTCCAACCTCCGCGCATTAGCCAGCGTCCACGCGTTCTGGCAAGCGCTAGTAGCCTCTGCTAGGATCAAAAGAGTGAGTATAGCATAGGCCCCGTGGTGGGTCAAGTAGCGACAAGTCAAGAACACGAAGAGAGTAGCTAAGTGGTGTCCGATGAAGAGAACGTCACTCGGGTAGAATATGAGGTAGTGAATGAGATCCATCAAAAAGTAGGCGACGCTGAATTCTAAAACGGAGTTCTGCGCAGCTGTGTTGGCGGAGGAGAAGGAGCGAAGAGGGTCGGCGAGAATAGCCGCAGAGGCCAATACGACGGCGGGAGTACCGTGGAAGATTGAGATCATGCAGCTGGCGGCTTCGGGTCGGGTGGCAGGTGGCCAGTTGCGGAAGACTGCGAAGTATGCTGTGAAGTAGATGAAAAGAAAGAAAGCGAAGAAGGCAGGGAGAGTGTGAAGAAAAGATTGGGTTTCCATGGGAAACCAAAGGCTAAAAATGAAATGGAACTGACAATAGAGAGGGAGAAAGAGGATCGGTCAAGGGGCCTTTAATGGGGAATATGAAATATTATTAATCGCTCAACATGACCGTCACATTGAATTTAAGGATTGTGATAACATTTTACATTTGATTAGATTCAGATTAGCACGCAGCGTCTTCTTGATTATGGTTTTGTCTCTCATAAGTTTCTTCTAATCTTCAATGAACTCTGACAAGTTTCCTATGTTTGGTTTAGCTGACTTGAAGAATATTATCCCAACACCAACAACCAACGTGGAATAGTTTACCTTTCTTCCATTTTTGAAAAAGCAATTGCCCTACAACTTTCAACTTTGACAAGTCTCATCCAAACCAAAACAACCAAGCATGCACGTTTCACTTTTACAAGCACATCATCGGTTCAGATTTAAGATTAGACAGATAACGTATTATCCAACTCTGTCTAAGAATTATTCCTTAAGTGAGTGTCTTGTAAGAAATTGCATGTGAAGATATATTTAAAATAACACAATTTACTATGATAGATATATTAATGAGATCAATCTTATCGTGTGTCACGTTCGTTTGACCATAATTGTCGAGATCTTCAATTGTTATATATTCATAATTTGAGAAACAACATTACATAGTAGATATCATATTATAAAAATATGAAAAATAATATTTTACTTTAAAATAACTTTTTACCAAAGAAGAGTACAAATAAGACAAAAATAACTTGCTTACAATATAAGTACCATACAAAATCAAATACCTTACAAAATAGTTTAGAACAAATATATTACCATAATATGTTTAGATTTTTGGCCAATAAAAGTGGCAAATTTATTAGACAAAAAATTGAAGATTGAAAGTTTATCAAAAGACTTTTTATAAGTTTGAAATTAAGAACTGTAATAGAAAGAATTTTTTATAAATTCGCAATTTATATATAAAGTTTGTACTAACAATTTATATATTACATTTACTATTAAATTTTCTCAAGTAATGAGTTATGGCATTAAACTTATTAAAATTTTTCTTAAATAGATATTAATTCTCTTTTTAATATTATATAATATTACAATATATAAATAAGGGCTAATTATAAAAATCTAAAAATTTACCCAATTTCGTAATACTAGCCCGAACTTTAAAAATTGACACTAAAATATCTCAATGTTTAATTTGTTGCAAAAATAGTTAGATATTTAGTTTCCCGTTAATGTTGCTAATGTGGCAAACTATGTTAGACTTTTATACATACCACGTGTCTGACACGTATTCCTATTTTTTCCAATTCACTTCTCTAAAAATCAATTAAATTGAAATTTGAAAATTAAAAACCTATCCCCATTTACATCTATTTTCTTTTGTTCTTGACAATACAAAACTTTCATGTATAGTTTCCATTGTGTGTAAAGTGTTGCTGTCTTTAGAGTGTCACTATTGTCTCTTGCGATTAGGTGCGACTGAAAGTGTCTCTATGTCCTGCAATTGGGAGTTCCGCTGTCGCACATTTTTAGGAGTTGAGTTCATCTAATCCTAATTTATCTGTTTGAGAATAATTCAGTGTTGTTGAGTTTGGTTGTTTGACCTTCCACATATATTCCCATTCTTCTATTCAATTTAAGCAATTCCAATTCTTTCCAATAACCTATTTTTCTTTCTTCCTATTGAAGCTTCAACAATAAAGATAAAGGCAAAAGATCAAATTCTTTTTAATAATTTAGTGTTCTGTTGTTGAATTTGGTTATTTGTTTCATTTGCTTCTGAATTACTATTTAGTTCTTTTGGTTTTTAAAGGCGTGCCCTATTATATCAATTGAATTTACTTAATTACGTGTTATTTTGTTTAATTTGGTTATTTGTTTATGCTTTTTTGTTGTTCCATTATATTGTTGAATTTGGTTGGTTAATTATCTCTTGATTTATTGTGCTTGTTATTTTCCATAAACATCTTTTTTGAATTGTTAAACCTCTGCAATATAATTATCCTTGTATGCATTAAGGCATCATAAACTACTACAATATTACTCTTCCTTTTGCTGATTGGTTACAAATTGTTGAATAGAGCATTCAAATGCGCTATTTAGGAGAATTTAGTGGGAACACTTATTTTGCGGTTTGTTACCAAATTACAAAATTTGGCTAATTATTTATTGTTTATTCCTAATTGGTTATAGTATAATTTTTGTTTTTGAATGTTGTAAAGATGGGTTAAGTCAATTTTAAGTGTTCAAACTGACTAAAACTTCCCAAAATACAAATGTTCAAATAACAACTACAACACAAAGGACATAGAACTTAAGGTCGAAAAAATCAATTCCAACAAAATCTCATATTGATGATGGTGAATCAACAACAAATTGAGTAATTGAAATATGTTTTATCATTTCCATATATATTTCAATTATGTGTTGTGATATGGATACGAATATGCATTTGAAACTTTATTCTGTGATTTGAATGTAGATATGGATATTTGACCATATTGGATAATTGACTTGAATATGCATAGAAATGTTAGATTTTCTTGAATAATTAATTTGGATATGGATAAGAATGTTTGATTTTCTTGGTCACAAAAAATATTGTCCATTACCATACATTAAATCTCATGCTTAATGAAAATCTCATTTGTTTTGCATTACTAAAGAAATTTTCTTTTGAAAGCCATCATTTCCGTATTGGTAAGTTAACATTACCAACGTGTTAAAGTGCAAAGAAAAATGTAGGCCAAAACCTATAGTTACTAGAATCATAACATGTTTAAATTTTGATAAAACTAACTTAAATGTACATAAGCAACATGTTTAAATTATTACAGATTTCTCATATTCACAATGAACATAGGCAATAAACTAAGAATATAAGAACTAGGGCCATCAGAGGTCAAGCAACAAAAAGTGATCTCTTATATACAATAAGAACAAATCATGTACATAATAAAGGTCCATCAAATGCAACCCCTTCCCATTCTGTTTTTACTATTTTACATATTGCTACATTGCAAGTTCATATTTAAAAAGCATTAAACAACTAGGATATATAGTCATATGAAAACTACAAAATAAAAATTTAAACACAAATATCTTACTTATGTCAAAATTTGAAATACCTATGAATTATAAAATAAATTCACCTTTTGCACGCTACAATGTATCTTACGAATAAAAGTCTTACCCCAACATACAAAAGATGTTTAGCAATTTTTTTACAACAACAAAGCCTCAACTTGTTTATCAATACAACATACCTACAAGACACTTACAATTTGAATGATAACATCAATATCATATAAGCTATAATTGAAATATTCATAATACGATAATAAAAACATAAAAGTCAATACTCACATTTGTATTCCAATATTAGGCTTAGCATTTGATATACATACCTTCATCTTGTTATTACAATTGGGACAATCAATATAGCGAATATGAAAAATTACTCAGTATTACAATATCCATATTATATTCTAAATAAAATAACATAAAAAATTACAAATCTTGTTTTACTTTTGAACATAACACCTTCTTTTGATAAAATTGAGAGTATTTCTTTTCAGCTTCTACTAAATTATTCAAACAACAATAAATCACATTTTTTGAATCCATTAACAAAAACTTCACACTCTTCCCATATCAATATATACCAGGTGTATATACAATAAAAGCCATATATATTTGACTTCCACCTATTTTTTCTATAATACACACGATGGTCAAGTATGATTAACACATCTTCATACAAGTACTACAATATCTTTGGATCGATTTAAAGTAAAATTTTTAAATATATATATATATATAATTAGATCGAGTTTCAAATATTATATATTATGTGTATAAAATTAGATTGAGTTTAAATTTTTTTACTTTAAATCGATCCAAAGATATTGTAGTGTGTATATACACACTCACACACACACACACACACAAGAGATACAATACTTTAAGTAGGAATCAATTGGATGCTACCATACATATTGATTGAGTCGAACAGGTCATACTTAAACTTAATAACATATTCCTTTTTCTTTTCGTTTACACTCATTTAGATTTAATCCACATTTTTAATATTCATTTCTTTCTATACAATAGTTAGGAACAAGAAGATTTAATCAGAAATATCGAAAAATGTTTTGGAGTCCAAAAATACAAAAATGACAGAAAAAGCAAATATACTATTTCAATTTCATATATGTCGAATTTGAATATTAGAATAGCCGATCTAGTTAGGATTTAATAGGTTAGGTCCACTTACTTTTTCTTTGATTGATTTCTAATCGAATCTTTACAATTAATTCAATTGGAATATTAGAAAATAGAAAAATTTTGCGATTGAATAGCCAACTTATCATTCATTATATATATTATTATGTATATATATATAATTAGATCGAGTTTAAATTTTTTAACTTTAAATCGATCCAAAGATATTGTAGTACTTGTATGAAGATATGTGTGTGTGTGTGTGTGTGTGTGTTGGGCCCCGATTCGCATTAAGCATGTTTAAATTATTTTGAGGTTTTAGTTTAATAATTCTAATTTGATTGGAATAACTTGAGGATTTTATCGTATAAGTTATGATTATTCAATGAAGGATTTAGTGAAATTTGATTTGT
>JAOQMR010000008.1:8982562-8998646 GCA_027563865.1 Erythroxylum pelleterianum | reverse complement strand
AAATGGGTCATTAGATGACTTAGGATGAAAAAGTTATGCACATTTGAAGATTGCTGCCCAATATGCATTATGGATTCACGAATTACTATTCGCTGGGCAATTTGGGCTGAACCTTCGGAAGGGTTTTTCGCCTCTTTAGAGCGGGAATCGGATTTTCCATTCTTCATGAAAGATGTAGAGGGTCTTTTTTATCTTTCCAACGAGGTATGATATGTCTCGTTCGGAGTTAGGAGTAAAAAAGTTATGAGGGTCGGAAGTTGGTCGATTACTATTCTTTTGGTCATTTACTATTCATTTGGTCGTTTCCGATTTTCCTCTTATAACTTTTGAAATTGACTTCCGATTCTCCCGATTTTCGAACAATTGATTTTCTCAACAAGTTTTCTACCCTCTCTCGCATAAATGTCTAATTTTCAGATTAGTTGAATTTTGTCAGAAATTTGCCCTCAAGTTCGTTTGAACCATTTGTTTACTTTTGCTTCCGCCTTATGCCTTTCAGTTTGATTCGCTTTTGCTTCTGTTTTCGTTTTGTTTCCGTACTTGGTTATCCGATTCGATTTGTTTCGCTTCGGTTTCGAGCCTTCGATTTGCTTTTGTTTCTGTTCTTTCGTCTCGTTTTTCGGTTGGGACCCGAATCATGTCTAAGTATGAGGGTTTCGGATTAAGAGGTTGGATTTTTGGTAATGGGTTCCAACAGTGTGTGTGTGTGTGTGTGTGTGTGTGTGTGTATCTTCTAATCAAATTCAAGTAAAGAGATTTTTATAATTCAATCTAACAAACAAGATCAAGCTTTTTGGTCATGTTGAGAACTCTTTAATTGTAAGGTTGTTCTTTCAATACTAAAGTTAGATGTCATCTTTTATTAAATAAAAAAATGTCTTGTGATCATTAAAATGTTGGAATTTCTAAGTTAGACCTCATTAGAAGTGTGAGATGTTCTTATTTTCTTAACTGCTAAATCTACAAGAAAACTAAGAAGCAAATAAATAAACAAAGAAGGTTATGAAGGCTATGTTAAAAATAAACAACACATGTTTTATGATCTCCTTGGTTTGGAAATATGAATTTTGGGTAATTCATATGATAAATAAAGGTTAATTACAAAAAAATCTTAAACTTGATAAAAGATAATGAGAAGTTAACGAAGAAAGCAAATCTTCATAACTTAGAGGATCAACCACTACTCTCTTACCTAAAACAAAAGCTCTCCAAGGCTAACTCCAAAGTTAACAAAAATATCCCTCTCCTCAACTCAAGCTCCAATTCCAACACAATTTCTGCCAATTCTAGCGCTAACTGATCTTGTTGGATAAGCATTATAACCCTATTATAAGCCTTCCTTTTTTAAAAATGTAAAACCAATGTAGCAACATCACTACTTATTCCAATTTTAATTCTATACGACAATATTAAGTTTAAGAAATTAATATCCCAACTACATGGATGTATCAAGATATCTACTAGAAAGGAACATTATTTCAATTGATATGGTATTGGCTTTACAAATTGTAGCACCCCTTGTTCTCTCTCTTTTTTTAATAGACTTCCATACATATAAATTGCTTCACTAATATGCTAAAGAATAAAGTCATAACTCTTCCTAATCAACACAAATATAAGATTTGTTTTCCACCGGACCTTAGTGGCCATCTACTCCTGCCAACGTCAACTCTCTTGTTTATTGTTCACATAAGATGAACCAACAACATAAATATAGATAAAATTCATTATATCTAAGTCAAGGTTCCAACTTCAAGTGCAATATTTGAAGATGTTAATGATGAATGATCAAACTCAAGGGAACATGTGATAATTTCCTTCTTTCTTTATCAAGATGCCACAAGAATGAGAATATTGGCATTAACAACAAAGCTCAACAAAACTGAATTCTTTCTCTACCACATTAACCTAGGGTTAGATGAACTCACCTCCTAAAGATGTGCCACAATTACACTCCCAATTGTAGAGACAACGACACTCCAAAGATAGTCTCAATTGCACCCAATTGTAGGAGACAATAGTGGCGCTCTAGAGACAACAATACTCCACCTACAATGGAAACTATGTTGGAGACTTTTGTATCATCAAAAAAGAAGAAGAAAAAAGATGTAAATAGTGATATGTTTTTAATTTGCTATTTTTAATTTAATTGAGTTTTAAGGAGATGAGTTGAAAAAATAGGGACATATGTCAAACACGTGACATGTAAAAAAATATGACATGATTTGCCACATCAGTGATAATAACGAGAAACTTAACATTTGATTATTTTCACAACAAATTGAAAGTTAGGGCATTTCATATCACTTTTTAAAGTTCAAACTAGTATTACAAAATTGAGTAAAGTTTGAGAATTTTTTTAAAAATAACCCTATAAATAATTAGAATAAGTTTCATAATAAAATTAAGGGAATTTATAATTTAAACACAAAAATTCACTTAATTTTACAATCCTATAGAGAAAATTTATATCAATTAAGTCCACAAAATTTTAATTTTTTGCAAATATAGTTCACTATTTATTATGTTGTTAATGTTGCTAACGTGAAATTTTATTTAATCAATCTTAATATCAAAGTAGCATATGTGTATAAGGAACTGATGAAAAAGTTTCAAATTTAAGTATTATTAGATACTTGACAGCAAAGATCGTTGATTATGTTTTAAAGGAGTGCTAAGATTCAAGTCGGTGAGACAGGGAATAAAGATACATTTCTCTTCTTTGGTACAACTATTTATAAGCTTGTTAGCAACTTTAGTCACTGTCTCATCGACTTCAATTAAAGTCCTAAAGTAATTAGACATTAATTTTAAAAGTCCACATCAAGCACTAACGTTGTTAAATTAGACCCTTTAATATAAAAAATTGTCTACATAAGTGCAGTTGATGAAACTTTGACAGTTTTGTCAATTAGAAGGCTATTTAAAACATTTTTCAAAATTTTAAGTCTTTTCTATACATTACCAAATGTTAGAATCTAACTTAAATTCTGATCAAAATATTAAGGCCCAAAATGTACTTTTAACCTTAAATGATTTCCAAACTATAGAATTGTTTTTGTTTTTTGAATAATCATCTCTATCTTTTTTCTTGGAAGCTTTTGAACCATATTGACATTAGTTAGAGCTTTCAAGTATCCTTAAATCTCATCGACATTATTGAGCTTTTTTAGACATCTAAAAATTTTGTAGTTTAGATTATATTCAACAACCACCAAATCCTTAATACTACAAGATGCTTTATACCTTAAATACAAGTTAAAGTTTTCCAAATATGTCAGTGTTGAAAGGTATACTAAAGCTTAGTGACTACAATATTTTACAATTATGTTAGTGTTATTGCCCTTCTATTTCTTTGATTAACCAAGCTTCTGCTTCATGTAAGCATAATTGTTCCAATTTCTAATTGTTATAATTCTTTTATTGTGATATTATCAGAGATTGCGCTTTGACTGCATAATATAGAACTATCTCTCACCATAAATTCTCTTATTCTTCAAGTAAAAAATGCTCTTAAGATGTCATTAGAAAGCGATAGTGTCAGTATGATTCCAACCAGCAAAGAAGAAATTAGATGCTTTGCCCCATGAAATAGATTAGTTGGAATGTTATATGGAATCATATTTGCATTATAAATGGTTGCTTTGAGGGCCTTTTTTAATATGAATTTGTTGATGATTATATTAGGTAGCCAAAACATTGATTAAAAAAGTTTTGGCCTTTCTATAAAATAAAACTAATTAAAGAAAAGGAGATCTCATTTCCCATACATTCTCATTCTTTGTAATTTCTTTACACATGATTTATATTCCCAAAATCAAAATCACCTCATTGCATGAAATTGAGTCTCTGGCTACTTTTGTCAAACTATACTTACTACAAAAGAAAATGCATACATTGATAATCATGAATTGCACATGTTTTTATCATTTGATACGCTCAATTTGCTTTACCTTTTTAGTACCTTACTCTTAGTCTTTTGTATGTATTTTATGTCTATCTATAGCTTATTTATCTTGTTTTGTGTTTAAGAGAGCTATAGATACATAAAATATAAAAAGGAAGTAAAAGGTTGGAATTAACACATTTTTATGTTTTTGGCAGATTTGACCTTCATTGCTTTGGGAATTTTTATCTCAAGATCAATAAGACCGAAAATTCTGAAATATTGTGGGCTTAGTCTAGACACATTAAGGCATCTCTAGACCAAGTTTCAGAATTTTCTGGGGTAGAATTTGGGAGAAACAAAAATTTGAAGTTGGGCTCACGTTAACACGTTGTCAGACTCGCAGCAGGCCAGACTCGTACCTATTTTCAGGCTCGTTTCTCATGATTCGACTGTGAGATCAAGCTGAAATTTTTTTGATATAGTCTACACATCTTGGGATACAACATATCAAAAAATTATCCGTTAATATTTCCTGAATTCAGAGAAACGAATTTTACAAGTTGTCGCAGAGAAACTGTCTGCAGTCCAATTCGAGGAAGATGCTTGTCAAGCCCAAGTCCGACCCTTTCCAGCCCTTTACCCCTAGTGTTTATGCTTCTCTTAGTTTTTTATTAGAGGATTGGTGGTACACTTCTCTCTTGTGCGTACACAGGAACTCTTCTTTTCTTCTCTTTGGTTCTATGTACCCAAACAACAGACAAAGGAGGATTCTTGTTTTAATTATGCAAGGCTTGTTTTAATTATGCAAGGCTAAGGATTTTGGTTTGCAAGGGAGGTTAGTAGTCTTGTACTTATGTGTTCTATGAGAATTTGAGTTCTATTCGTCATGTACATGCCTAGGAAAAATACGATTTCGGTGATTTCCACACGAAACGAATCATTGTTTTATTTTTTTTAATGTGATAACTGTTCATGTTAAACAACTGAAACAAACTGCTAGTTAATTAAAATCAACTTATCAAAATTAATTAATGTATAGTGGCTAAGGTTTTTGTCAACAAAAACTTATTTTATTGATTGGAATCTAAAATCATCAAACCTAATAAATTAATTACGACTTTTTTGAATTAGCGGATAGGGAAAAACACTTATTTGATTTCAATCAATTATGTATTTAGTTCATACATACTTTTATGGTGGACTTCTGCATATTTAGGGTTAAGAATGGACTTTTCTATGACTAACTAATCAAGAACAACAAGAATGAATATTTTGCCTAAGATGAACACGATGTTATCCTTTATCTTTCAATAATTAGAACACATAGTGATCTTGGTGAAAACTTATCTTGCAACCGCTTTTATAATTGATTATTTAACTTATTTTCTTTGCATCTGTCGAATCCATTTCTAATCCTTTGTTTTTATTTATTTTCTTAACAAAAACTCTCTCGGTTTTCTTTTTATTAATTAGTTACATTCGAAAACAATCATCCCTTTTCATTAATTTGGCTTGATCATAGATTAGCATAGTCATAAAATAATCTTCAGTAATTAGCTGTCAGTTCCATGGCTTTCATGTTAGCTAGGTGTTAGAATTCTAGGTTAGTTAGGTTGCATGTTAGCAACGTAGCGTCTTATGTAGTAGTAACTGAAACAATAAAAAGAAAAAGAGAAAAAGCAATTCATTACTTTTCGGTAAATTAATTTTCCATGTCTAGATTAATGTGTCCTTATATCATACATTGCATGTGGGATAGAGTTTTAACTTTTGCCTAACTAAATTTTTGTGTACTGGTCTTCCTATATTAAAATTTTGCACTCTAAATTGCATGTGTTCGGCTTTGAGGTAGGAAGTAGTTATAATTGTGATTTTTGATCCGATCACTATCCACACTCACATAAGAACACAATTAGGATAGTGACACTGGATCTTGAGTAGTTTGGATGCTTGAACTCTTTAGATTTTCTAAGCACATATAATCTGGAAGTTTGCTTGTCTTGTCTTTTTTAGTGTTGAATAGAAAATCATTGTTTGAATCATTTTTTAAGTTCCTCGTGGGATCGACCCCATACTCTGTGTTATACTACCAATTATGATTCTTGAGTTAAATTTGTAGGCCGCAACAACCTAACATCATTGCAAAGAGCTTTTTTTATTAAGAATAAGTTAAATTACAACTCATAAGATAAAATTACTTTTTTTTTCTTAATATTGAATGTCTAATTCGTTTACTTACAAAGGAAATAAGCATGTCTACTTATAGTATATATGATTGTCTATACATCATTGTCAGCATATGTAACCAATTTACAGTAACTATATTTTTCGACTATATTATAGAATAGTGTTGATATAATGGTTTGTTTCACATTTTAATTTGTTGTTAAAGTTTTAAATTATACTTATAATGTTCTTACTTCAATCTATATTGGAATAGTAAGAAACTTGTGCTAATTACAAAATAAACTGCTAGTTTTATGCTCAAAATTGCAAATATACGGGTCGTAATTTATCGTAAAAAATAGATATCAATCTCACAAGGATTGTGCTTAGGCATCACTTAATTCAGACTATGCTTTGTTTAAGAAACCAATTTAAACAAATTTAAAAAGATAAGTAAAACAAATACAAACTAAAGGTAAAAGAAAGCAACGCAACCAAAGCCAAAGTTGTAAACTAAAACTTAGAGAAAATTAAGATTAAAAATTAGGATTTGTTGTTATCCCTATTTGCTTCCCTCTTATTTTTAAAAATCTAAAAATGAAAGCTTAATGGAACTCTTGGTACTTAAATCTCAAGTCTCTACATAGAGAATTGGAGCTTGGCTTTGGCTTGAAGATGGAGGAGAAGCTTGGATTTTGGTTTGGTGGAGAGGAGTTGGAAGGTGGCGGCTTCTTCTTCCTGTTTGAATTGGGGATGAGGAAGGCTTTTACAGTTGTATGCTTCTTTCTTTTTTTGTTTGAGGGAGCACAGAACTGTAAATTGGAAGCCAAAAAACAACATCATTGTATCTAATCAAGGTCTCCATTTCTTAACAAATTTTCAAGTTGTCCAAGCTCTCCATTGTACCTTAGAAATGCATGCCTTGACTTGCGTGTTTTCCCTAGCTTTGGCTCTCCATCTACCATGCGTCCAACCCTTACTTTTGGCCTTCACACGTCTTTTTATTGGTTTTGTGTAGGGGGAACTGCCGGTCATTCGTCGGCCAACCTAGAAAAGCCAAATACACTGCCGATGGAGGTAAAAAATGCCAAATCATGGGATGTTCACAGTCGCGTCAGCGTATGACCTCATTGAAGGTGGCAGCATAGAGGAACCTCGCCAACTGTGGGACTTAATTTGGAAATAAGCGAGGCCACAAAGGATTCAAGCCTTCTTGTGGCTTTTCACTAAAGGCAAATTATTGACGAATCAGCAGCGAGTGGCTCGTAGGCTCACTATGGACAACAGTTGTCAAGCTTGTGGATAAGAAGAAACTAATTTGCATGCTATCCGTGATTGCCCGAGAGCTAAATCCTTTTGGTGTCTATTTCTCCCGGAAGTAGTCGATCCGGACTTCTTCCACCGAGAACGGGACAGGTGGGTTGATCACAACCTCCAAACGACCACACCTGTGAATCAGGTTAACTGGGTCACTATTTATGGGGTTGCCTGTTGGATGATATGGCAGTGGAGAAATCGAAGCCTGTTTTGTTAGGTCTTGATTTTCCGGAGCCCAACTCTTGGAACTTATTTAAAACCGTAAGCATCTTACTGCCGGAAACCCTTCAGTTGGACTCAAAAAACGGGGTCCAACATGTTTGAAGCTAACTTTATCTAGCCGAAAGATGGGAATTGGGCAATTATGAAGTATGTGGCCTGAATAGGTAGAGCACAATCTGTGGAAAGATGCATACAGCCGACTCAGAGTATTCCTATAGGTGCTTTTGTAGGCTGGATGAAACTGTCAAAATCTTGGGTCAAAATTAATTCGGATGGTGCAGTCAAGCATAGCTTAAATTTTGCCACTGCGGGTGGTTTAATTAGGGACTGTCAAGGGAGGTGGTGCGGTGGGTTTCTACACCACATTGTCAGGGGATCTCCGGTGACAGCAGAATTATGGGGAGTCCACTCAGGCCTTAACCTGGCATGGATGCTGAGATACCAGTGCGTGATTGTTGAAGCTGACTCCCTAGAGGTAATTAACATTCTCTCCCATTCCACTGTCGTATTAACTGACTATACCTTTTTGGTGGCAGGTACCTGAGGACTTCTAAACCGAGCCTGGGACGTGCAGATATAACAAGTGACGGTTGTGGATTTACTTCACCGCGAACAGCGAGGTGTCCTGTACCACAGAACCCTGCGGTAACTAGGATGTTTTGGTTTTTTCGGTTTTTCTGTTTTCTTTCCCTTGTAGCAAAAAAAAGCATGCCTTGATTTGCGTGTTTTGTTAAGCCTCCTTCATTGTTTTGGCAACCTTCTTCCATGCTTTTCTACATCAACGAATTTTGCTTGCATTTTTCCCTTTGTTTTTTTCGTTCTAACTTTCTTCAACTTTAATTTATCCTACACCATAAATAAATACACCAATAATATTTAATTCTAATCCAAAATCAATAATTAAATGCTTAAATATAAAAAATGAATAAAAACACCAAAATGATCAAGACTTACCCTAAATTAATATCAACATAAAAGAAATAACAATGAAGAACATGCTACACAAAAATACACAAAATAAGCCTTAAAACACAACAATATCAACCTATCTTATAGTAATGCAAAACTATCAACTTGTTGTCAAGTATTTTAATATATATATTTGTTCAAGATTCCAATTGTATTTTGGAATTAATTAATTTGTCTAATAACATTTTATCATCCCTAAAATTCTGAAGGATTTTTCTTAGTTGGTATTCGGTTTCATATTTCTTATCCTTTACCAAAGGATCACCAATGTCATAGATCTTATAAGGCATTTATTATCCTTTTTTTATTAATATGTCACTGCTTATCATGGTTAGCCTTGATTAATCTGAAGCTTGCACTGACAAGTACTATGAACATGCATTTTGCCTTAAGTCATATTGTCAACGGGGCTGAATTTTTTTTATTGTTCTAATTTATTTTGATAAGAATGTTATATAACTTATGTTAAATAATCACCAAGCTCTAATTGTATTTTAGTGTCCTTATCATTGAGATTCAAATTTTTACGGAATTTGTCAATTTTCTATTTTATTGATAAAATTTTACAACAAAAAAATAAAGAAAGTTAGACATAATGAAATATGGATTACAAACAGTCCTTGAATGGTAGATTATGAACAGTTATTAAATCCTTTAAAATAGTTATTGTTTAGTGGTTGTTCAATTTTATTTTGCTTATCAGGCCTGAAGCATCCTACTTCTTTCCTTAAATCCAACTTATCGAAAGAGTTTATGATCTTAGTTCTAAATTTAATTTGTTACTTAGAGTTCTTAACTAAATTCAAAATCATAATTTAGGATAATAAGATTCAAAATTTACAAAGTACAACATCTAAATATAGTTGATATATATTATGTGATCTTTAATAGTACAAAAATGACATAAGAATTAAAATTATACTCTTAATAAGCAAAATTCCTCGTTAGTTACAAGATTTTCCTAAAATTCATTTAAATGCATAATACAACAAAGTACAAATTTGAGTAATAAGCATGGAATGTTAAAAGTTGACCCATTTTGAAAAAGGAGAGAGCATATTCAACAGTATCAATAAGGTCATCAATGTTGTGGAGCAATCTTTCCTTGGTAACCATTACAAAGGTATCACAAACTTTAGCTTTCTAAACCAATCCTGTTGTATAGATAAGCAGCAAACTTAACTGGAGTATTGGGGCCTTGCATGAATTGGTCATATAATTAATTACAGAACTTTACTTCCATTGTTTGTTAAATCTTTTGGTATAGCCTTGTTGCTCATATTAGTCCTCCTTTCATCATTACTAATCAGATTAAGGAATAAAATGGGATGAACAATAAAAAGCAGAAGTAATGTGAGATCCTATAAGCCAGTGGTCTGGGTTGTTAGAAATAGTAGGACACTAGAGAATAGAACGAATAGTGACATTGCTGTCAAGTTCTTAGATCTAGCCTCATATAAATCAATAAATAAAAGCTTATTGGTGTACCTGCCTTATATGCCAATAAAGTAAAATTGAAAGGAAAAAAGAAGAAAGATTGTTGTAGTCCCTACATATTTCCAAAAGGCTATGGATGTCAATGTATGGTTTTGATGTAGGATTTTTGAAAGTTGATGACAAGGCCTCAGTACTAGTTGTGGCGGATAATTTAACCAAACGTGTAGTAGCCAACACTACTCTAGCAATTTGTTCTGCATAAAGTTTTTATTGAGATGTTTCACTGATATGTTGTAAAACACTTTTGCCTTCTAGTAGATATTGTGAGTGATTAGGATGCTTGATTTATTAGACAATTTTAGACACTTTTGTTTAATACGATGGGAGCTGAATTGAAATTTATATTGCCAATCAACCAAAAATAGATAAACAAACTAAAAAAAATTAGCGATCTATTAGAAGACTAGCTAAGCCACTATGTTAGTGCATGCCAGCCAACGAAATTTGTCAGAGATACATGGTAGTGCCCAATTTGCATATAATTTACAATGATAATCCTCCATATAGAATAGTCTATAAGCCAAAAATCCCTTGCTCTATCAAAGGTGGAAAAGCAACATGTGAGAGATAAGTGTCATGCTACATATATCTTTGTTAGGGACAAACAATTAGAGGAGGCAGACGACAGCCTTGGAAAGGCTATGTTCCGAGTGAAGAAATATGCTAGTTAATATCGAAGATCAGTGGGCTTCACCATTGAAGATAAAGTGCTACTAAAACTTACATCGAAAATTTGAAAGCATATCAGTTTTAAAAAAAACAACTTATATGAGGACTAATACCCAATTATGATGGTCCTTTTGAACTTATAAAGGCAATTCAGTGACGCTATTACCACCAAAAACTGGAAGAAAGGTTAATTCATTACACTTTTTTTTGTACGTTAGCTTTTTGCATAAGTTTCATAAATATACTAAAGAACCATAAACGATCAAACCTAAACGTGCCATTCCATGGTGCAAAAATAATTTGAAGATGACATAGCCAAATTGCTTAATCATCTGTTATTGGGATAGCATAAGAAAAATCATCAAAACTAGTTTCTTATGCAATGAAAAACGAAGGATGCAACAAATGCAACATAAGAGAGAGATAATTCCCTTTGTCAATTTATAGACAAGATTAAGATGTATCTTGAGAACACCCTGATGAAGATGCTGGTTCCTTTTAGTACGGATAATAGGTCAGATTTTCTTATGCATTCGGGTGTACTTAGTAGCAAAATAAATTAGTACTATTTAGTATTTACTAACCACCAAAACCAACACGTATTGGTGAAATGTACGTTCTAGTAAAGTACTTGACAGCTTAAATGAAGACATCAAGTATTTGACCTTTACAATTTGTGCAAGATCTTATTAACTAAGTGATAGTGCAATACATGTATTTTAGAGAGTTCATAATCACCCTAACTTCATAGTTTATTCAAGTAGTGGTAGTTACTCTGAAAGTTATTTGATAATTCAGTTATATCCGTTGGTGTCAAACAACCCATCTAAAAGTCATCTTACATGGATATACATAATAATTGCCAATTACCTGTACTACTTCTTTAAGATTTAGATACATCACTTAACATTTGGGATATATATAATTGTTGATTGTGTTATCTATAATGTGTGTACTATATGCAGGGGGTATTTAGATGATGTTAGCTCTCATACATATTGTAATTAATGTTTTTTACATGAATAAAAGTTCCATTTTATTATTTGTTTTAGTTTATATTCCTCTATTCCAAAATCACCAGATTACAAGATGCACTGAAAGTGTTCAAGAAAAATACATTTTTTGAAGTGTTTTTTTTAAAACCATTTTTTGAAGTGTTTGATAAAATTAATATTGAGAACTAAATTGGTGCGTTTAGTTACAATTAGGGTGAGATTTTGTGCAGAATCTTAGCATCAAATAAATTCCTTTCCATAAACTCCTTTACACATGCCATATTGGTCTCAACAACCAACTTCCTTTTTGCCGTCTCCAAAATAAGCATATTTGTTTATTTTGTTGCTATGCATGTGAAAGCAGTACTACTCAGTCAAATTTTCCCTCTTCTCATCATCGACAAGAAACATACCTATAGATGTTCCAACGGATTACTTGTGACCCTACCAAAAATTCTCAAACTAAAATTGTTGAAGTAGTTCCTAAAATATATCATTATTTATCAAGTTCTTCTTTAGTTCCAAAAGAGATGATCAATTATTAAATACAAAAATATTTTATACAACATAACTATCTAAATTGTCACATTCAAAAATATATACAATCAAATAACTTTACTCAATTAATATGTTGGCCCTAACTAAACCTCTACTCTGTCAGTCTCATACACTAGAGTTATCGACAATCACTCGATCTCAAAAAAAAAAGTCAAGAGGTGAGCTGTCTACTCAATAAGAGTAATCGATCATACTCTTAAAACCAATAACTCAATAAATAATTATAAAACTTAGTCAAGAGATTAAAACGTACATATAATACAAACACACGCAACATTACTCAATCTAACGCAAACAATTAACAACATCGCAAAAATTTTACCAAATAATGATTAACAAATGTTAATATGCAACTGTCATTTATGATTTATCCCATAATTAACCAAATTGAATAACTCTGCTTAACCTAGTATGCTTACATTCAATGGTTTGTTGGCTTATCTCTACTCATCAATAGTCTCTCACCAAGTGGAATTATAATTAAATGTATCAATATCGGCATTGGGTAACTCAATTTTTCAATCTCTTTTAGTACCCATGTACTACTCCAATACCTAATCATTGACATAGGATATCCTCAAGATTCAGGATATTTCGGTACCACTCCAGTACGTAGCCATTAGTACAGGACATCTCTGGGACTCAGGATGCTCCAGTATCTGCTCCACGAATAAATACCTAGCTAATCTCGCTCATCTTTAAACAACCTATCAATCTATGGCCATCAACTGTAGTTTATCCTAGGCAAGTCATCGATTCTCAATTTTCACCAATTATTCGCAACATATTATCAACCAATCTTTATTTAATTACACATTTTATTTGAATTAACAATCAATACACCTCAATATACATAACAAAATATAATCACAAAACACCTTGTAATTCATGTATGAAACCATTAATCATTAATTTAATTAATGATTAGTTTACGGTATAATTTATTAATAACAAAATGAAATTATATTTTAAGAGTAAAGTTCAAGGTTATCCTTACTTCGATTTCGGACTCAATTAATTTATAGTCCAATTTACTCCTTAATCAGACCGTTGGACCTAGACATTACAAAATTTTTAGACTAATTTTTAAAAAATTTCTACTCAAATACACTTAATAATCCAACAATATTCTTTTTTTAATTTATTATTAATTATAAAAATAGTATACTTACTAACCTAATCATCATAATTACTAAAATACCCTTAACTAATTAAAAGTCCTATTTTACCCTCACCCATTTCAATTAATACTAAAAATACCCTTCTTAGAAGTAAATTCCATATTTATCCTTTACTGTTTGCATTTTCTATTTTGCCCCTTTTTGCAATTTAAATTTTCAAAAGATTTCATTTTCTTCACCCTCTCCTCTTTTTTTATCATTTTTCATTTACATTTTCTTTATTTTTATCTCTTCATGCAACTTCAATTATTGTCTCAAACAATCACAACACGCAACCAACTATAAATTAGTATAGGATGATAACAACTCACAAAAAGAAACAAAAAATGAGTGCTGAAAATTTATATGAGTGTTAAAGAATTTTGGAGTTGTTAATTTTTACAACTTTCTCCAAATTTTCAGTAAAATAAGCACAACGAGGAACCTATAAAAAAATGTCACGCGAAGGAGAAAGAGAGTGCTATAGACACACTTAGAAATGAAGAGAAAGACGAAGAAAGAAGGTGATTTTCGTTAGTCTATTTCTATTTTTCCAGTTGCTTTTTTTTTTTTACAAGTGTTTAGTAGAATATGGACTGGGCTGTTGGGTAAAAAGTTTTAGTCCGTTTTACTAAAACTTAGCCATAAAAGAAGGAAAAAGAGCATAGTCATGAACATCATCGGCCTTGTTGAGCTCCAGAATCAAAGATTAAGAAACCTAAAGGACAAGAATCAAATTTCTTTAAATTCATTGGCAGCTTCATGTTAGAGTTCTATCAAATTTCGATAACTATATTCTAAATATATACTATTTTCTAGTTAGAATAAATTTGAATATACCTATTGAAACTCATAGGCCTCACAAATTATATCTTTTTCTTTTTTGCAATTTAAACGCTCTTCTTAATTCAAACGTTGGAATGCTTAGAATATAGATTTAATATCTAATTTGAGTGTCAATATGTTCATACAAGAAAATGTGTCCCAATAAGCTTATTATGAATATTTGTTTTATACTTATATTGATTATGAAAATGAATAGCGTTATGTTTATGAACATATTTTACTAAAATAAATTTCATTTTTAAATAAAAAGGACGTGTTATTTTTGTTCAAGTTTAGTTGAGGTCGTATAAACAATGAGCCTATTAAACTAATTCAGTCATTAAGAAAAATCAAGTGTTACCTTTTAAGTCGAGCCGAATTCAAATTTTAGGCAAGGCATGTTTTAAAGATCATACTCGTACACTCAAAACATGGCTGAAAATACTACAGTCGAGTCATACATTTTTCATAAACTTCTACAGTAGTAAATTTTTTGTCCACATACTGGGGAATCAAATTAAGAAGGAGCAAATGCAACCGTCTCACATGCAATATTGCAATGGATTATACAGTTGATGAACTCTACCCATCGGAGCCGACACTTCAACATATATCGTACGTCTTCTACTGATCATTAAAAGTTCGTCACGAGTTTTTTATGCACAAGCTGCCCCCACACCACAAAGAAAGGCAATTAATTTCTTCCTTGTGATATCGGTCTTTTGTTTTGGTCCCTTTCCTTAATATGAGATTTTTTCCCCTTTCCCTCTTATCTTGCTTTCATTTTTTTCGATGTTCCAGTAAAGGGGTGGCGTTAGGTGGAATTGGGAGCTTTCTATTATCTAGGAGTAGGAGTTGAACTCGAGGTTCTAGGCCTAAATTATCTTTTCCCCGCTTGTAGCTTATCGGTTAGTTGCAATTTGATTTATGATATTATTATTCAAATTAATAAAGACATTCTTTATCTTTAATTATATTTGACGTCTAATACTAAAGGTAAAATCTTTAGAATAATTACTGTGTAATTAAACTTATGATGAGATCATAATTATATATATATGTATTATTTTCAAATTGTTCATGGTTATAGTTTTATCAAGATGAGGTATTGATGAATTGGTAAAATTAGCACACCTCATGTTTCTTTCTTATGAAGAAAGTAATTGATCTTATAAATTAAAATATGAAGATACTTAAAAATATATGGGTGCTTATTAGAGAATAAGCTCATTGAACTAACCCAACTATGAGGACCCAAAATAAAATATTACTTATGTGCTTGTGGATTTCCTCGTAATGATGGTTGTATAATTGATTCTTAGACATGAGATTATCAAGGTATCTCATGTGAAAATTATTGTATTTTGATGTTACTTATGAACTGTCCTAGGATAATTTAATCGGTAGTATTTAGATGTAGTATGAGCCATATAGAGATGGTTAAGTAAGTTAACAAATGATGAGATGGTCGAGTAAGTCAATAAAGGATTCGTCACTCTAAAGTAATTATAGAAATGTTCTATTATTCTTGATTAGTAGTTATTTAAGGAATTATCTGGCCAGAGTGAATTGATATTTAAAAAGGTATTTTCAAATATCAATTATAAATCAATTACTAATTAGCGAGAACGAATATTATTGGATGCAAGAGAGTAGACACTATATTCATACTCTATCTAATTGAAATATTGGATGACGAAAGGATTAAATTATACATCATAACTATGCATGGATAGATTAAGTCAAACCACTTTAACATTCCTGATATTTGGGTGGTCATGACATGTTGTTAGGCGTCAATCTTAATCTACGATTAT
>JAOQMR010000008.1:8958670-8969411 GCA_027563865.1 Erythroxylum pelleterianum | reverse complement strand
AGACGGACACGGCGACGACGTTGATGGGGACACGGCGTTGCTGGAAGAAGACGATGGTTGCTGGAGAGTCGGCAGTCAGGAATGATAAACGGGTATAATGATAAACGAGTTAGGGATTTTGTGTATATGTGTATAATGATAAACGGCAACGGGTATAATGATAAACGATAGGGATTTTTTGTATATATATAAAATGATAAACGGGTAAACGGGTATGGGGGTGGTATCCCCATACCCGCCCCGATACCCGACAGGTATTTTTATTAACCCCCCATACCCGCCCTACGGGTAAAAATTTGTTCCTCATACCCGCCCACGTTCTGGTAATTTTATCGGGTACCCATCAAATTAGGGTACAATTGTCATCCCTATGCATCTTCCTTAATTACTTCTCTCCTGTTCTTGTAAATTTGATATTTTTGTAAAAGAACATATTTTTAATAAACAATAAAAATAACTGCGTAAAACAGACAAAAATTAAAAGCCTCGGCTTGCACATGCTTGACTGTATAGCAAAACCATTGGCGGCCCACACTTTCTTCGAGGACACCAATTCTTTTCCCGTCAAATTCTCCCCGCCTCCACATAAAGATGGGTTCTTTCTGGATTTTGAGTTTGGACAAACATGGCCAGGTTAGGACACAACCAAATTATCAAACACGTTTCAACAAAGTTGGTGTTAGTAATATCGTGTGTAGCTCTTTTAGCTACTGCTTTCGTCGCTGACTTCCTCTGGGCATCATCTTCCTCCATTTCTTCTGCTTGTCGATCCGTTGCATCCAAGTGGGCTCTTCAGAAATCTGGAAACATTGTAGTTCCAAGACCGCCTTCTCTCAAACATGACAACAAGGTTTGTGTTCCCTTATGTTTTGCTTTGCATTGATGATGACTCTCTTGTTAAGAACATTTTCGATGGTCTTTCTTGATGTGGGTACTAATAAGTCTAGGTTTTTTCTTTTGGGTTTGTCTTGTACTTGGATAAAAGAAAGAAGAGATTAAAAGTGAAGGAAATGATCGTGAGTTGTTGTCAGCAACTTTTGCTGATTTGCCAGCGCCAGAGCTAAAATGGGAGCAGATGCCATCAGCACCGGTGCCTCGTCTTGATGGCTATGCAATACAAATCAAGAATCTGTTTTACGTATTTGTTGGATATGGCACCATTAATCATGTGTGAATCTTTCATCCAGAAACCACTTCATAGATTTGACATGTCAACTTAAATGTTCCTCGGGAGTAATTGTGGATGATGAACCTATCTTGTAGGTGCATTCTCATGTTGATGTATATGATTTTACCAGTAATAAGTGGGTCGATAGATTTGATACTCCTAAAGAAATGGCAAATTCTCACCTGGGAGTGGCAACCGATGGCAGATACATATATATTGTCTCAGGACAATATGGTCCCCAATGCAGGACTGCTATACCTAATACATTTTCCCTTGACACTCAGACAAAGTCATGGCAGAGCTTGCCTCCATTACCAGCACCAAGGTATGTGACTCCATCAGGAAATCCATAAGTGGCAGTTCCTACTTTATCCACGAGGAGTGAAGACTAACTAACTTCTGATACACAATCAATTGCAAGCTTTCACTGGAATAGATTAATTTAGCAATCAGTAGTATTCAGTGGGAGGAAATTGATGGTACAGAACTCGAGAATGATTGTATTAGTCTTAAGGAAGCCGCCATATATTGCCCTTCTCTTGACCATTTTAATTTTAGTTGATGTATGATTTTGACATAGGTTGGCATTTGCAGATATGCACCTCCAACTCAACTGTGGAGAGGCAGACTCCATGTGATGGGTGGGAGCAAGGAAAATCGCCACACGCCGGCTCATGATCATTGGAGTATTGCAGTAAAGGATGGAAAAGCACTGGAGAGGAATTGGCGAACAGAAGTGCCCATTCCCCGTGGAGGGCCACACAGGTCTATTCCCTCCCCTTCCCTGCTTTTATTTTTTTTTTCCATTTTATAGGCTTGGAGGATGAACAACCCTTCCTTTGTTGACAGAGCTTGCATTGCGGTTAATGATCGACTTTTTGTTATTGGTGGTCAAGAAGGTGACTTCATGCCTAAACCTGGGTCACCTATATACAAGTGCTCTCGCAGGCATGAGGTTTGCTTGTTTTTTATTATATCTGACAACGTTGTTGGAATAATCTTGAAGCCAGAGTAGCTGTGATCACTGATATTTCCACTCATTCAGGTGGTCTATGGAGATGTTTATATGCTAGACAATGAAATGAAGTGGAAGACTTTACCCTCAATGCCAAAACCTGACTCGCACATCGAGTGTGCTTGGGTTCTCGTCAACAATTCAATCATCATAACTGGAGGGACAACAGAGAAGCACCCTCTAACTAAAAGGATGATTCTGGTTGGGGAGATTTTCCGGTTTGATCTTGAATCAATGGTATTCATCCACCATCTGCAGCTGCATAGTATATGCTACTTTCATTTTCATAATGTGCACATTCCATAGTTCAGTAGAAACTTCCGGTCACATTTAACAGGAATAAAAGGCCAGCTAAAATCTGCTGCTATACTCTACTATTAACTTGGAAATGGTTATTGAGCTCTGGACCTCTGGTAACTTTGAACCTGAGTGTTAAGTTTGACATTTTCCTTTTGTTATTTGAATTACAGACATGGTCGGTGATTGGCAAACTTCCGTTCCGCATAAAAACTACACTGACCGGATTCTGGAACGGATGGTTGTATTTTACATCAGGGCAGAGGGATAGAGGACCTGACAATCCACAGCCTCAAAAAGTAATCGGAGAGATGTGGAGAACGAAATTGCATCTTTGAGCAGTCTTCATCGAACACCACTTGTAGCACTGCCAACTGCAATTTTTGTCATTTTTTAAAACCTTTTTAGAACCATACGTCTGTTATTCTTCTACCTTCTTGTAAGTTTATATACCCTCATAGAAACTTCTATTTGATCACATTAAGCAAATGAGCCACTAATTTTACGTTGATTACCCGGTCCCAAGCCCTGCCGATCAGGAATGGTGTATTTGTAAATGTTATGTAGCTTCCTTTCATGGAAGTATATTCATAACATTCTAAGCTTAAAACTGAAAGGTGAAATGCATAGAGGATTCTCACTTGCAGAATATACAAATTACAAAAACAAGGTTGGCATCATAGTAAGCTAAAACCTAAGAGGTCTGCTCATTTACAAATTAGTCAACATCGACAGTTGTTGCTTTACTTTACCAAAAGGGTAAGTGCTAGTAATTACCACATGCTCTGGTATCAAGTCATGATAAGAGCTTCCAACTTGAATCATGCACGCCATTCTGTCTGCTTCTCTCTCTCCCAGAAGCCCTATAGAGCCATTAACAAACCAGTATTATAGAGTAGTCCTAAGCAGCAGCCCGCAAACACCATAAATTAATATCATGGCAGAAAAAGAGACAGCAACATTCATAATTACGCAAGCAGCTGCAAGGCAGCAGTTTATTGACACAAAATGAGAAGCTTGCAACAGACACCTTCCTAGTTAGTTTCAATTTGTCAAAGGCATTTGTTAATGGTACAAGAAATGCTTGGTGCAAAAAATTCACGGCACAATTTTATTAATTTATGGAATAATGTATGGGGAAAAAATCCAGTTTCTGTTCCACTAACCTGATTAATATTCTTCCACCCGAAAACATGAACTTCAGTACAATATAGTTCCAATTTTTATCACTGATCAGGTCATTGATAATTTCTGCAAATTGATTACTCATTAACATTTGCAACATCGACCAAATATAGAATAGCCAAGGCTGAGAAAAAGAGATACCTCTTTTCATCTTAATAGAGGGGTATAAGGAGCTGGACATGGGGACACATTATGATCAGGTAACTGGCTTATCAAATCAATTGCTGCCTGCAGACATGTATTTAGCATCTTCTTTTCCAATCTAACAAGCTGAGTGGCAACTCGCTTCTTAGGGTTCAAGTTAGGATCAGCCAACTGGGCATAAGAGAAATTTATCAAATAAAAATTACTGACACTCGAACAAATTAGGATTCAATCAAGTATCAAAACATGTAATACCAATATTACCATTGACTCATCTTCACTCAAGCTAGTAGGATAGCCAGCTAGACGTCTCTCAAAATAATCAACAAGCTGGTCCAACACTGCTCGTTCCATACATGGACTCACCTATATCACATCCAACAAATTTCAATTGAAAGCCATCAGAATTCACTAGACTCTTTCCTCAGAGGTCCAATGAGAAAGGAGTTAGCAGTTGCTATTGAGTCAGATCTAGGAAATTAACTTCACCTCATCTGTCCCTTATTCTATATTATATACATCTTGTTCATAATTAGTTCAAAAAATAGAAGAAGAGGAGAACTTACTGGACAGATTGGACCTTGAGAAGAAATAACTGTTTGCATCTCAAAAGGATCTGATACATAGCCCAATCGCAAATAAGGAAGCATATCTGAGATAGTTTCTTTTTCCTTTCCAACATATACCTGCAACAGATACAAATCAAAGCCATCTACAAGAAAGGAGCCCTATGACCATCTTTTACAACAGAGGTTTGAATTTGTACTTGAAACACTTGGACTGACAATTTGCCATTTCTTTGAGCAACCATTCTCTTCTCCTGGTATTGAGGGTCCTCTGTGTTTAGTGCTGCCTGGAACATGCAACACATAGTGCATATCAAATCAGTTGACTTGCAAACACATGAAATACAAAGAAAAATTTCCAAAAATCAGTATCACCTCAATGGAAATTCTGTCATAAGAATTATCCTCATCAACAAAACCATAGTTAAGAAGCAACTTTGAATTAGGTTGTGGCCCACACCTGAAAGCAATCTTGAATTTCAATATCCACTAAAACAACACCAACAAGCCACAAAACAGCACCGAATTGGGATTACTAAAGCAAATAGCAAACCAGACAACAATGGGTTCTCCAGCCTTATATGGACGATCAACCACTAGTTCAACAGCACCATCAACTGCACTTAACATTGCTTTGCAGTTGCTCCTGTAGGCAAGCAAAGGGGGTCCAAGAGGAACCAAAGCAAATCTTCGTGCCAAACTGACTTTCTAAATACAAAAAGGGGTACTAACTCATCAATTTGAATATTTCATGGCAAAAGGAACCACCAGCATAATGGCAACAAACAAAACATTCTTGCTCGCCAGAAAGGAAGCTGAGAACTGTGTCACATCAGAAATAAATACAGAAAGGAAGGTAGGCAAACAGATAGGGCAATGCTCAATGCAATAGGGCAATGCTCAATGCACCCACATCATAAATTAACAATTCAGTTCTAAGCAGAGGTCTCCTCTAAAATGTGGAGCTAACTCAATAGTTATGGAGGCAGTCTAGGACAAAAGGCACACTAAAAATGACTTCACTATCTAATCTACCAATGACACCACCTAGGGAAAGGACGAAAACTAGCAAACCCCTTGAGAACAAAATGGAAAAGATACAGCAAACAGGAGAAAAGTTACCTGCAAATGCACCACGCATGACTGTACAGCAACAAAAGCTTGCTTAAAAATCTCAAATGGAAATGCTTCAGTGGGTATATCATATGGATATTGCTGCAATGAAATAACATAATCAGAATAACTTGTGGCAAACAATAGCACATAAACCCTCCATAAAGAGACTCAAACTCTAATAAATAACTCTACAATTCTTTGGTAGAGCAAGTAATGAATACAACAGTATAACCTGAGAGCAAGTAATGAATACAACAGTATAACCTGAAAGAGTGAACCGGCCATGAACCAAACTGTGTCCAGTTCATCATATTCCCTTTTAATCCCTTCTGCCCTTTCAATAACTTCACCCTACTTCACTAACAACAGTTAGATGGAATTTTTTTAAAAAGATGAGAGCAGCACTCTCTGTAAATATGCAAGAACAGAAAAGAATATGATGGTGCCAGTATTGATCATTCAGAACTGGTAGTCAAATGAATAGCATACCTTAGTGGGGCTACCAGTCAGGAAAGCCAGTTCAGCTTCTGACCAAAGAAGTGGAGACTCCACAGCTAAATGGCCCCGGCCTCGCTGGCGATCAAGCTCTCTAATGTAAGGATACCAGAAAGACTTCTTTCCCTGTTTCTTCTCATACATCAAATGCAATGCCAAGCATGCTAATTCTGACAATTTGTTTGTGGTTAACAACTCAGCTGCATGAAAGACAAAGTGGAAAATGAAAAAGCCGCCACTTGTAAGCTTAACTGTTAACAAGAAGCAGATTGTCTAAGTTAAGTCGATTGATGACAGTCAATCACATAACAATATAACCAAATCATACATCCCTGCGGATATAAAGATTCTACAACATGGTTTTGACATACAGAAAGTCATATTAATCCCTTCTGTGTCCTCGCTCCAATAAAGTCAATGACCTAGTAAATGGGTGTGCACAATCAGACCACTTCCGCTCATCTTCTACAATAACATCATAGATTTTGTACAACATTTTAGCTAGTCGACAATGCTAAATACCACATCTTGGCATTTAAGAAAAGTCAAAATATCCAAATTCGAACTTCTAATTTGGGACATTAAAACTCAATCCCCATCTCCAGTTGACAATACGCTAAAACCTTACCAACAGTCTCGTTTCCTAGTACTCTCTCCAGCGTCACAACAAGTGAATTGGGGACTGAAAACACCACATCTCCAGCCTGCAAGAACGCATCTTAAGCCTAAAATAGCAATTAACGATTAAAAAGCGCCCACAAAAGGAGAGGAAAGAGAAAATACCTCAAGATCCTGGCTTGCAGCGACATAATGAATGGGCTTGTGCTTAGAGTCATGAGAAGGCCTCTCCTTGAGGACAACGTTGCATCGAGGCAGTCCGTGTTTGTGCATCCACTCTTTGAAGTCCGCAAATTCCTCTTCCGACCCTCTTTTAACACTGGAAACTCCATGGCTTCGTTTCGCTCCCGAGGAATTGTCGGCGAGGAGAGTGTCGGAGCTAGACGCCCGGCAGGAATTGGGGCAGCAAAAGGAGCGGAAGGAGACGAAATGGCGAGGTAGGGAGGAGAAAGAGAGCTTGGGCCTTGGAGAAACGGCGAGAGGGGAGAGAAATTTGTTGTGGAGGGACAAAACGTCCATCGTAGAAAAGGAACGTTTCTAATGGTACTGGGAGGGAGAGTTATGAGAAGATGTTATTGTCTGTTAAGTTTGAAGGAGATAAGAACCCTGCGAGCCTCCTTCGTCCTTCCTGGGCCTTCTCCTGTAATTCTGAAATTATACGATACGAAGGAAAATGCCGTAAAAGTTAAGACTGGTGACTAGTCTCAGTTCTTTTTCTTTTAAAGCCTCGGCCTGTTCTTAGCCCTAGGCCTAGGCCTCCTAAATGCAGTCCAATTTCCTTAGACATGGACTTTTGCGTCCTTGTACGGAAGAATACTAGGAGACAACTAGCTGTGCCTGATACTGACACTCAACTAACGAGGAACACGATGAATGCATGTTGTTGACTTGTTGCTGTCTTCTAAACTTTTGGGAATAGATCTTTGTTCTATAACAACTTTTTGTCTATTAAATATGTGGTTAAAAAATAATCAGCCCTTAATCCAGCAAAACTCACTCAGTCAGGACTCAGCAGTCAGCACCCTCGTCTACTCTCCGCCTCCACGATACCACATCACCCATGACTCACCGTGACGCTTCCACGATCCTCTTCGATCCTCGAAGTGGGTTCAACTCAGTTACAAGCACTTTCCACAGCCTCCGACCACCGCTACAGCTCCCTCCGGTGAACATTCCTATCACTGCTGCCGATTACGCTCTTTCCCTCCTCGCCACCTCTCCATGGTCACTTGACCACACGCCGGCCCTCATAAACTCTGCCACGGGCCGGCGTGTGTCCTACTCGGAGTTCATTGGGGCAATCGTATCATTAGCCTCCTATCTCCAAAGAGTCGCCGGCCTGAACAAAAACGACACTGCGTTCGTTCTTTGTTCAAACTCAATCAAAGTCCCTATTCTCTACTTCTCTCTTCTCTATCTCGGCGTCGTCGTTTCGCCGGGGAATCCAGTAAGCACTGTCTCCGAGATTGCCCGACAAGTCGAGCTCTGTAAACCGGTGATCGCGTTTGCTACATCGTCCACTGCTAACAAGCTCCCTAAACTGAAGAGAAAAACCATTCTTTTGGATTCTCCCGAATTTGACACCATTATCACGACTAAGACTGATCAAACTCGCGATTTTCTGAGAGTTGATGTGAGTCAGACCGATGTTGCGGCGATCATGTACTCGTCAGGGACTACAGGGAAAGTCAAAGGAGTGATGTTGACGCACAGGAATCTCATAGCGGAAGTTTCGGCTTTGTATACACTTAATCAAGAAAGAAAGTCGCCGGCGGTGATGTTATATACGGTTCCGTACTTTCATGTATATGGATTCCTTTACAGCTTCAAGTCTGTGGCTTTGAGCGAGACTGTGGTGGTGATGGAGAAGTTTGAGTTGAAGAAAATGCTAAGAGCTATGGAGGAGTTCCGAGTGACGCACGTGGCGGTGGCGCCGCCGGTTGTGGTAGCGATGACGAAAACTGGTTTGACGGATGAGTATGATTTGAGGTCACTTGAAAGGGTGGGAAGTGGCGGCGCTCCGCTGGGGAAGGATGTGATCGCCTCGTTCAACTCGAGGTTCCCCTCAGTACAGCTATGGCAGGTCAGTGTTATAAGTTGTTATAGGCATTGACCAATTGGTGAATTTTGTTGGCTCCGAGAGATATACATGCTTTGATGTGTAATTGGTTGTGAAATGAAGGGCTATGGGTTGACAGAATCATGTGGGGCAGTTTTCAGACAGGCTGCTGCGGAGGAATCTGTTCGTTGGGGGACAGCAGGAAGGCTTTTAGGGGGATGTGAAGCAAAGATTGTTGATCCTGAGACTGGAAATGCTTTACCTCCAGGAAAACATGGAGAGCTTTGGATAAGAGGACCGTTGATAATGAAAGGTAAAGCTTATTTCCTAGGCAAATCATGATTGTTTAATTGGTATGCAAATTCTGATTCTTGTCTCAATACTACCTAGAGCCTGTTACAGGTTATGTTGGTGACCCTGAAGCAACTTCTGCCACTTTGGTGTCAGACGGCTGGCTGAGGATAGGTGATCTGTGTTATATTGATGAGGAAGGCTTCCTGTTCGTTGTTGATCGGCTGAAAGAATTGATCAAATATAAAGGATATCAGGTTTTATCTTCTTCAGGAATTCTTCTCTCCTATTGAGTACTAGCCATACTTGAACTGAAATCTTTTTTCAGGTTCCTCCTGCTGAATTAGAGCAGTTACTCCAGTCCCATCCAGAGATTGCAGATGCTGCAGTTATTCCGTAAGCTTCCGCTTCTGTGAATCTAAAACTGACAATAGAACGGAATGATAACTTTTTACTGTTATTCTATGCTTTAGGCTTATTACATAAGTTAGACGAAAGATTCTCCCTTTTGATTGCAACTGTTACTGTGTTCTTCCATGATTTACTTAGATTGGACTAATATAGACTCTAGTTTCTAAGAGATAGCTGTATTTTCCATGTACTACTACGTTTACCAATTGCAACTAATAATGCAGATATAGTCTATTGTAATTACTGCTTTGAAAACTATTGGAGATGTAGATTCAAATTTCTGATGATACATATATATCTGTAGATTCCCAGATGACGAAGCTGGTCAAATACCTATGGCCTTTGTGGTGAAACAGCCCCATAGCAATCTCAGTGAACAAGAAGTGGTAAACTATGTTGCGCAGCAGGTGCTTTTATGATGTTCCAAAATAGTAGGATCCGAGTCCTGTATCATTCACCTTGATCTGTCTTAACTAACATATGTGCACGTGCAGGTTGCACCATACAAGAAAGTGAGGCGTGTAGTCTTCATCAACTCCATACCAAAGAGTCCTGCTGGGAAAATTTTGAGGAAAGATCTTAGGAGCATGGTTCTTCCAGGATCCAGAATGTAAGTGCTCGAGTCAAGACACTGACTCTAAAGTACCAGACACATTATACATATGTAATGATGAAATAACTGAAAGAACTATATTTTGATTTTTGGTAGAATCACTTTATGATACAGAACCCGAATCCCATCTTTTAATATTTGCTCTGTAATACAGAACACAAAACTTGTAATTTTTGGATTCAAACACAAGTCTAGAAGAATGGAATATTCCCATTTTGGACCGCTCCTAGGTCGAAGGTGGTAGTTGTCTGAAAACTGAATCAAATAAAAGGCCACTTGATAAACACAAGGCCCCATAGGAAATCCACGCGCCACCGCCACCACCACCACCATCATCACCAGTCCATTGCCACCACCCCATCACCTCTGCGAGGGAGTGTGAACTAAACCGAAGTCAATGCCCAAAAGACCATCCACAGTCAACTTTCTCCGTAACCAAAGTCATAGAATAAAACTGAAAACCCAGAACAGAAACACTCCTCCTTTCCACTGCCACCGAGGCACCACCCGTATCCAATGTTCTGAATACCGTACCGGACTTGGTACCAGATTGGGCTCTGGAACGGAACGGTACCGGTACCGTTTCGGGATATTTTTTAAATTTATAAAATAGTCCCTAAACTTTATAAAAATTGCAAAATAGTCCAAATTGATATATTATATAGCTGTACTGTATACGTTACTAGTTTACTGTTTACATCAACCATGCTTTTAAAAATCTTAATAATAAATAATAATGACAATTAATTTGAAATAACAATAA
>JAOQMR010000008.1:8922431-8948509 GCA_027563865.1 Erythroxylum pelleterianum | reverse complement strand
TTTTTATTAATACTTTATTAATAAATATTATATAAAATATTAAAATAAATTTAAATAAAAATAATTTATTTTTAAGTATTATTTAATTTATAATTATTATTAGTAATAAAGAGTTATTATTATTTTAAAAACAATAATTTATAATTTATAATAATTATAAAAGTTGAAGTAAATAAAATAACTAATTAAAAAATTTAAAAAAAGGGGAGAAGGAGATATAAGAGGGAGAGAGGGAGATTTTAAAAATTTTTGAAAATTTTGCACAAAAAAATCGCCCTATTTTTTAAAATTTTCGATATCGGCCGGTACCATCCAAAACTGGCCGGTACCGACCGGTATTTAAACTCGGTATGACCGGCCCTTTGTTTTATATAAATTTTGGTCTGGTACGGTACGTGTCAGCCGATATGAAATGGTATTCATATCTTTAGTGTGTGTGAGTGTGTTGTGTCATATGATATCTTATTTGGAATTATGATTGACAATACTAGTGCTTAGCTGAACTCCCGTAGCATTATTGCCTTTTGCCCCTAGTCACTGCGTCCAATCGAGTTTTAGTGTAATCGTTTTGTATTTACCTAGTATGACTATTATAATTGTTAAGACATTCAACCATGTGACCTAATTCTGCGTCAGAATTGTGTTTCCTTTTAGCTTTGGGCTTCAAATATGTTGTTTTAACCTAACTATCAGTGAATTTTGATAAAATTGTTAGGTGGACTGGGGTTAGCGAAGCTAGAGGAGACTACCCATTTACTCACCACAAGCTCTTCTGTTCTGTTTTAAGAAGCGGTTGCTGCCCAGGATAGTGAATTAGAAGGATTGGTTCATAGGGCTATTTTGGAGCTTTGGAGGCCAGAACCTAGTGAATTAATTATTTTGCTAACAAAAGGGGTGGACTCTACATTGAGAAATGTCATGCCAACTGACTGGTAGTAGTGATCCTTGCTATGATGAAGCATATCTTTTAGCAGACTTTGGTTATGGGGGGGTCAGCCAGCATTTAAAGGTTGGAGTTTCTTCTGCTTAGTAAATTTTTTGGGCGCTTCCGCATATTGGATATTTTTGTTGCATTACCATATATTGAAGTATTCAACAAGTTTATAGGATTTGAACTGTGAGTGACTAGCAATACTTTGCTCAGCTGTGACGTTATCAGAATTTCCCTAACGTCCATATTGGTTACGTTTTCTTCTTCATCCTTGGAAATCTTTGATTGTATTTGTATCAAGGAAGTATGTGTAAGGTTGTGTTTGCTTCACAAACTATGTACACTGTTTCACTGACAATTTCTTGAGGCTCATAATTGTAATCTTCTAATATTATGGATGCCTTGGCAACTGCCTGGACACTAATATATTGATCATACAGTCTAGTGAATCTTTGAGTATGGTTCACAAACTATATACAGTGTTTCATTGACAATTTCTTGAGGCTCATAATTGTAATATTCTAATAATGTGGATGTCTTGGCAACTGCTTGAACAATAATATATTGATCATGCAGTCCAGTGAATCTTTGAGTATGAATGTATTGCTCCAAAATTGTGGTATAAGGCAGCTAAATTCACATGAACTTTATCGGTGAAACATTCGCTATGTTGTTGATGTTCCTGATCATGCCGATGGAATTTTCGCTTATGGTCATATTTACATATGCAGGTTGAAGAATCTGTAACTTCTAGGGATTTAGTTTTGTGGGTAAAAGCGATTTTGTAATCATTGTATATTTCTCTTATTATTTACAGAAAGAACAGATGGTATATGTACCATCAACGTTTGTGTAAAACAAAACGACATCAGCTACATACACAAAACGCAAACATCATTTACAATACAGTACCCAGCTCTATACTCTTCAGTACACTACTCCATACTATACAGTATAAATACGAGTTATTTTACAGCCCCCCCTCAAGTTGGAGCTTGGTGCCAATCACTCAAGCCCAACTTGGACAACAAAAAAGAAAAAACGATAGCTGACAAAGCCTTAGTGAACATATCGGCCAATTGAAGCTTTGAAGGAATATGTTGAGGAAGAACAAAGCCTTGTTTATACTTATCACAAACCAAATGACAATCAATCTCTAAATGCTTAGTCCTCTAATGAAAAATAGGTTTAGCAATAATATGAATAGCAGCCAAATTGTCACACCATACGAAATAGGAAATGAAATGGACATCCAAAAATCTGCCAACAAATAAGAAATCCATTGCAACTCACAAACTGTAGTAGAAAGACTACGATATTCAGCCTTCGCAAAAGACCGAGAAACAGTGGATTATTTCTTAGTCTTCCAAGAAATCAGGGAATCACCCAAGAATACACAACAACCAGTTAATGCTCGCTGACTAAAAGACATGCAACCTAATCTGCATCACAATAAGCTTGTAAAGAATAAAAATTGTTATAAGGGAAGAATAAACCTGTAGACGGAGACTGCTTCAAATACTTGAGCACATGAATGGCAGCCATCCAATGTTGCTCAGTAGGAGCTTGAACAAATTGACTCAACTACTGAGTCACATGAGTGATGCCAGGTCGGGTAAAACCAAGATAAAGGAGACGCCTAACTACCCTTCGATATCTATGTGGATTCTCTAATAAAGGAGAGCTAGCATCATCAAATCGACAGTGAGGAGATAAAGGAGTGGTTGCCCCTTTCGAACAAGTTAACCCTGCATCCTTGAGAATATCTAACACATACTTTTGTTGATTCACATACAAGCCATTAGATGACCTAGCATATCAGAGCCAGTACCTGGGTCGTTGTGCCAACGAGGATGCTGGGCCTCCTAGGGGATGGATTGTGAGATCCCACATCGGTTGGGGAGGAGAACGAAGCATGCCTTATAAGGGTATGGATACCTCTCCCTTGTAGACGCATTTTTTTAAGGGTGGGAAGAGCAAAATCCCGAGGGCTTGGCTGGGTCAAGGTCCAAAGCAGACAATATCTGTGAGCTGATAATCTAGGTTGTTACAAGTGGTATCAGAACCGGTACTCAAACCGTTGTGCCAGCTAGGCAGGGCCCTAAGGGAGGTGGAGAATATGAGATCCCACATCAGTTGGAGAGGGGAACGAAGTATGTCTTATAAGGGTACGAATACCTCTCCCTTACAGGCGTGTCTTCCTAAGGGTGAGAAGACCAAAACCGTGAGGGCCTTGGCTAATATCTGTGAGCGAGTGATCTGGGCTATTACATAGCAAGTTCCAACCTAAGGAAATATTTGGCAAAGCCCATATCTTTAATAGTAAATTGTTCATGTAAAAATCGTTTGACTTGATTAATACATGCCTCCGTCAGACCCATGATCAACACATCATCAATATACACAACAATAGCAATATAACCATTCCCTTCAAATTTAAGAAAAAAGACATAGATCATGAGCAAATTGCACAAAATTTTGTTTACAAAGAGAAACAGTAAGCTCATGATTCCATTGTCATGAGGCTTGCTTAAGGCTATATAAAGACCTCCTCAAACTACAAAATTGATTAGGAGCAGCCTTGGTATATCCTTGAGGAGGTAACATGTACAATTCCTCTTCAATATACCTATGCAAAAATGCATTATTTATATGCAATTGATGTAAAGGCCATCCTTTGGCAGCAGCAATTAGCTATAAAAATTCTCATAGTAACCATTTTAGCAACTGGAGAAAGACATTCATTATAATCCACTCCCTCAATTTGATTATAGTTGTTGGCAACTAACCTAGTTTTATACCTATCAACAATCCCATCAGGTTTGAGTTTAACTTTATAAACCATTTAGAACCTATAGCCTTCTTTCCCTTCGGCAAAACAGTCAAGTCCCAAGTATGATTATTATCAAGGGTTGTCAATTCAGCCTCCATAGCATTCAACCAATTCAAATTAGTTTGAGCTTGCTAAAAAAAACTAGGTTCTTCAATATTAGACACATTTGCTTAAAAAGAATGATAATCTGATTTAAGAAAAGAAGGTAGTACAAATGGATATGTAGGAGGTGTATGAGAAGAATTATGCAAAGTAGGGACAAAAATAGGAGCAATATCAGTAACAGATGCATGTGACACAAAATCATCCAATCAATTAGGCCATCGGGTCACATGAGTACTCCTACAAATAGGAGTTGGACTCTGTGCTAGATCAGTGGAGCATGGAGTATCAGAGGAAGAGGGAGCTAAAAAATCCAAAGAATCCACATCAAATTTTTCAGCTTATGAGGATTCTTGAGACACAACAAATGGTAAAAAAATTTGATTTGGCAAAGGAACTGTCTTTGGATCCAAGGAAATGGACTGAAAAGAAATTTGATTTTCATAGAAAACAACATCCCTAGAAATGAAAATATGATGGCTTTGTAAATCATAAAGCTTGTAGGCCTCTTGCCCTGAAGAATTACCAATAAAAACAGACTTGAAAGCCCTAGGTGCAAATTTGTCTTTATGAGGAAAAGTGTTAAAAGCATAGTACTAACAACCAAAAGTTCTCAAGAAATTATAATCAGGTTCCATATGGAAAAGAATAAAATATGGAGACTTCCATTTTAGGACAAGAGTTGGAAGTCTATTTATGATGTAGGTAGCAATTAAAATGGAATCTCCCCAAAATTGTTTTGGTAAATAGGGCTGAAACATAAGTGCTCTAGCAGTTTGCAACAAATGCTTGTGTTTTCTTACAACAACTCCATTTTGTTGTAGAGTATAAGGAGAGGTTTTGTGGTGTATAATTCCACAGTTGGCAAATATTTCCTAACAACTATGGCTTAAGAATTATGTCCTATTATCTGTTCTAGCAATCTTGATTGTAGCATGAAATTGATTGCGGATATGTTTAAGAAATTTATCTAAGAAAGTTGAAGTCTGACTTTTGTGTTTGAGTTGGTAAGTTTAGGTTGTTTTAGAAAAATCATCTACTATGGTGAGCATGTAGTGTGCTCCATTGATCGACTCTTGCTTATCCAAAGATCCATATGCAACAGTTCAAAACATGCAACTGTACTAATACTGCTCTTAAGAAAAGGAAGTCTGGTTTGTTTTGAAAGATGACATACATCACACGGTTGTTCAGAAAAAACTCATGTTATTGAAAGAATTTTGCAACTGTTTCAGTATATTGAGAGAGGGATGGCCCACTCGTTGGTGCCAAAAATCATCATCAACAGCACTATGACAATGTATTGGTTTATTTATACTATTTCCTAAACGTGTGATGTAAGACAAAATGGTATTTCTATAAAAAGAGGATTTATCATGAACATAAAGTCCTGCAATTACCTTCCCAACTGCTAAGAGCTCATCGGTCACAAGGTCCTGCAGAATATAAAAGGTTGCATAAAAGGTAAATTTGGTAGAAGAATGAAAAGCTAGTTGGTTCACTGAAAGCAAATTATATTTGAAAGAAGGAATAAGCAAAACAGATGACAGACTAAGATTATCACAAAGAACAATATTCCCTATAAAATCTACTATCTTAACTGTGTCATCCGGTAGGTGAACAAGGGTATATTTGGCTACAGGTGTAGGTTTGTCAAACAAATCAATATCATGACACATATGATTGGAAGCATCTGTGTCTATTATCCAAGAACCACATTCAATTGAACTAACTGAACTAAAAGAATGATTGAGAGTGCTACTTGCAAAGTCGTTGTAATGTGCAAAGTTTATGACATCTCCTCCCTTGTCCTTCATTTGCATATGCTTCCCTTGACTTTGCATAAAACTCATAATGCCTTGTTGAATCATTGCTGTCACATCTTGTCTCCAGGCTGGTTTCTTTGTATCTTTCTCCATTGAGTAATCCAAAGGTGAATCACTCATATTCACCAACTCCTTATTCATATCCCCTCCTTTTTTATCTTTTGACCCCTTATGCCAATCCGGATGCCCATGAATTTTGAAACAGGTATCTCAAGTGTGTCTCTTCATTTTAAAAAAATCACAATACATGTCATCCTTAGTTATCTGTTTCTTGGAACTACCTCTACCAACGCCTTTTCCACTACTACGACCAGAACCACGCACCAACATTGCACTGCTTATGTTATCAACAAAAGAAATATTCACTTCCCTTTGTTTTTCAACCCTAACAACCATCGACTAAGCCCTATCCACATAAGGCAAAGGATCCATCACAAGAATCTGACTCCTAATTGCATCATATTCCTCATTCAAACCCATCAGAAACTGTACCAATCTATCATTTTCCCCAAATTCAACCAATTGTTTAAGAGACCCACACAAACATTGCTTTAGGGCTCCGCATGAGCATTGCGGAATGGGAGCCAAGCAATTCAACTCATCTCATAATCGTTTCAGTTTAGTAAAATACCTGGAGATAGATAAATCCCCTTGTGAAATCGAGCTGATCTCCCTCTTGAGCTGATATAGTAGCGGCCCATTGCATTCTCCATATCGCCTCTCTAGGTCTTTCCACAAATCCCTAGCTGAGCTCATGTACAAGAACGACTCAACGATATCCTTGGAGATGGCGTTAAGTATCCACGACGTCACCATAAAGTCCTCCTGACACCATTGATCGTAGTCTGGTGAATCTTCCCTTAGCCTCTCACATTTACCGATGACGAAATCAACCTTTAACTTCACCTCCAACCCGATTCGCATCGCATGACTCCACGATAGGTAGTTATTCCCATTTAATGGAGTCGAGACAAGCACCATTCATATGATCCAAGTTCTGCAGGAACATCGGATTCTCCTCTCCAACTACACTTTCAAAAGAGAACCTCGAACTAACGCCGTCGACCATGACTCAATCTCGTGGATCTACCCAGAAATCTCTAATACCATGAAGAATCTGTAACTTCTAGGGATTTAGTTTTGTGGGTAAAAGTGATTTTGTAATCACTGTATGTTTCTCTTATTATTTACAGAAAGAACAGATGGTATATATACCATCAACGTCTGTGTAAAACAAAACGACATCAGCTACATAAGCTACATACACAAAACACTAACATCATTTACTGTATTCTGTATAGTACCCAACTCTATACTCTACAGTACACTACTCCATACTATATAGTATAAAAATACAAGTTATTTTACACAGGTTTTAAACTTGATTGAACTTGAATTAATTAGGGTGGATATTCAGGTTGGTTTATCTGGTGCATTATACCGTGTGGACGGATCTCTTTAAGTTGTGCGACAACTACGTAATGATGTTTCGCATGTATCGCTTTTGATACTTGGAACTATGTGGATGGATCTCTTCAAGTTGTGCGACAACTGCGTAACGTTGTTTCGCAGGTATCACTTTTGATACTTGGAAGATCCATTCTTCCATCAAATTTGTAATTTTTTCCTTATCCTATCCTGCCTTTATGATGTTCTATGGTCAGTATTTCTTGAAATGACTTTTTTAGCATATATGTGTTGCATGTGAACCATGGTCAAACGTCAAACGTTTTTGTTCACAGGATCCAGTACTCTGCAGTGTGATAGTGATACAATAGTTGTATCAAATTTCTAAAAGTGTGCTCTTTGGGTTCAAAGTTTTAGAATCAGATATTCCAGTTATAGTATTCCTATTATGTTCCATTAAATTTTATCCACATATTTATGTGGATCTTACGTAAATGTATAAATGAGATTTAACAGAAAATGGATAAAACAGAGTAACTGGAACAAATGATTAGATGTACAAGTTTTACGACAGAAGAGGAGGTTAAGATCGGAACTATGAGAACTAGTAATTTTGAGATGTCGGCTTACAAAATCCCTCTGACTGCGCGCCTCTTGCTGCAAAATTTCACCCGTTGAATTCTTTCGTTTATGGCCTAGTTTACCAGCTATTGTAGAATGTATTGGTATCAAGGTTTTGAAACCCAGATCGGACGTCGAACCGAAAGTCTGATTAGTCACCAGTTCGACCGGTTTGACCATCGGTCGAATCGGTGTGACGTCATAATTACGCAATAATTATATTTAATTATATATAATATTAGTAATATTTAAAAATAGAAAAATATACCAAATAATATAAATTTCTATACTTCTAATAGATTTCTGGAGAAAATGTGGGTTTTACTTTTGAAAGAATCAAAAAACATATCAGCGTTTTAAAAAGAAAATAAGCAAAATAAAAAAATTTATTGAACCAGTAGCTAACCAGTTCGACCACTCCCGGTTTAACCGGTCAATTGACCAGTTCGCACTGGTTCAATTGAGGACTGATTTTTAGGGGTCGCTTAGATCGGATAGCCTACCGATCACCGGTCGAACCGACTGTTCCAGTCCGAATTTCAAAACCATAACTGGTACATACACATATATGTAGGGAGTGGCTTCAAGGCATCTGTTTTCTTTAGTGGACTGAAGCCTTTCCACAGAGTACGCTCACACGTCATCCGTACTATGGCAGGTTTTCAAGTGTCAATATTTCTCGGTGTTTTGATTGTATTATATTTTTTTATTTGGTTATAGTATTTGGTTTGATGAGCTATGAAACTGAATTTTATTTACAGAACTTTCTCATTTGGCATTTGCTTATACCTTTTTTTTCAATTGAGAAGGCAATTGCTCTGATCAGTCAACCATTATTACTTGAAAATTGCCTCGAACATAGAAAAGATAACTGAAATTGCTTTTGGTGGTTGAAAGTTATTTAACCTATGATATAATACATTACATGTGTGGAACCTGTTGCTTCACGAGTATCTTTGCCAAGTGATGACCATTTTTGCTGTCACCAGCTTTGTTATGCTGCAAAAACATGGTTTGGGGGATTCTTGGGCATGATGGTTTTTGGAGCTAGGGAAGTAAGCAGAAATGTCGATCTGGGTGATGAAACAACCACCATGATGTGCAAATTTGTTGTTCGAACATCTGAAGCATCAATCATAGAAGAGATTGAATCAAATTTACGAGGCTGGTTGGATGACCTTATTGATGGGGGTGTCGAATACAAGCGTGAAGATGGAGGAGCTGCTGCTGAAAAGCTTAGGATATCGATGGAACGCATCACCATAGACAGCAGAAGAGGTTGCTCATATGGCTTCCAAGAGTGGCACATGCTATGCAAGGAAAGAAACGCAAGAGCTAAGTCACCGTAATTTTCTCCTGGAAGGGGAAAGTCTGTACTTTTAACACGTTAGAATAGGTATAGCAGTATAACTTAAAACTTTTGTCTCCTTGGAATATCCCTATTGTAAATCTTGTACTGGCTAGTGATATTTTGATAATTCTTGAAGCATTTTCTCCACTTGCTGCCTATTGCACTTTCATGGGTCCAATTAGAATTGATTGCATGAGCTCTTCACAAACATATTAATCTGCACTGGTAATGTTTCCCAATTGTTGCTATATTACACTCATATGCTGACATTAGGCTACCTCATCAGTTTTAGCTTCGTACTCAAGTTCTACATATGATAATTATAAGGTTTCCATTCTCTGTATGTTACTATTTATCACCTGCAACGCATGCTTGGTAAAAGGAAAGCGGAAGGCAGTGTAAATGCTAAATAATCTAGTAACCAAAATACTCGACTTAGGTCCTGGTGCCATTTCACATGCAACTTTACATTGATTCCACTCTCAAACTACTGCCATTGTAAACTTCAATGCCTATGATCATGTGTAAAGTCTTAGTAAAGCCCTAACCAAATTATGAGAATAAGACAAGTGACCGATGGAGGAAGGCCTGATACATTAATTAGAAATGAAATCAATGAATTGAACTATGTTTTCAAGACAGTCGATAGGTCAAAAGAGGAAGTTACTTGCATGTATCCATTTCCCTTACAGAGAATCAGAAGGCAACATCCATCTCTTTGAACATGGAGGCCATAAACACCAAACATGATTGCCGCCTACGAACGTCCTCATCCTTATCTATATTGAAGCGCACGCTTCATGCTTCCTCATAGGTTGAATTTTTGAGGAACAGGGTCAAAGTCATCCAAGTCAAATCTTTGACGCTCCCTCCCAGCCTGCGATGTATATTGAAAACCATCTGATTAGCCCTCAACAAGTTCCTGAACACCCTCCTCTATTAAACATTACAAAAAGAGAACAGGATCACCTTTGCTAGGTATGAAGGATCACAGGACATTAGCTCATCCATTGCAGTCAGCTTCTTTGACAGTGTCATGAATCTTGAAGATTGGACGGACAAAAAAGAAAGGGAAAATAAACAGGTACTCATTCACAACAAATTCAAAATGTCAATTTTCAATCTTGCAATAGCAAAGTTAAAATAAGAATAGAGATTTAATGACAATAAATTTACACTTCTTATAGGACCACATAGAACATGCAAATAGTAAATACATCCAATGTGAACTTAATCAACCATATAGCATGACCATATAATGTTAATTGTACTTCGCCTAAATATAACATCTAAAAGGTTTCTCTTTGTTTACGATAATTTATGATCTTCAATGATAGTTCAACCGAACTACGAATCCTAAAGTTAAAAGGCATACATCTTATCAACCTCAAAATTGCTTATCAACATTGAAGGGCACAATTGAATAGAGAAAACCAAAAGTGACTATACCTCTGAATTGAGGAGTCAATACGCTCAATCATCTCACAAGTTTTATATTGCTCAGGATCCTCCAAGAATCTAACCATACCATCTTTCTGGTTGATAGTTGCATATATCTGACCATCTTGAATCTAGAATATCACATAGAATCATCACACCTTAGATACTGAATAGTTGAATGCAATGTTGATCATATATTGTCTTCCCTTATTAGGGCAAACTCACAATATGAATTCTTTGTATTTTTTAAGAGAACCAATAGAAAAACTACAAGAAAGAAAAAACAGCAGAAGGAACTACCATTTGAAGCACGTGCATTTCTGCCTCCTTAGAGCTACTGAGCTGCACCGTGTTGGCTATATCTTGAAGGGAAAGAGTCAAATAAGTTTGAGTCAGTCTCTGGATATTTCTTTTATACATGGACGATACAACCTGTTTCACCAGTCCAAAATTCTTATCCTGAAAAGGAAACCAAAGCCCATTTAAGAAGACAGAAAGAACCCGGTGAAGATATTATTTCAAAACAAAATCTCAAAGATGTGATATTGGCCTCACACTTTCAAACTTCTCCCTGTTTGTCTGAACAAATGATTCCAGTTCTGAAATTTTTCCACTGCTATAACTCATAGCCAATTCAATGTAGGGCTGCTCAAGGACCAAAGTACTGTATGAAAAAGGGCTCAACCAAAATAATACAAAGGATTACAAGCAAAAATTGAGAAATAAAATAAAATTTTAGTTAATTTTATAGAATAAAAGAGTCCACCATAGTTAAATGGTAACAGAAGAAAAATTTCTGGTTAAAAACTTCTATCCATGATGTGGTGGCTAATACGTTCAAGTTAACTTTGACAGAGGTTGAAAATCTTAATATAAAAAATCTCATCAAGAGTTGCATAAAAAGGCCAAGAAATTTACCATCAGACATAATATGAAAGCTACCTCTATTCCATGACAAATCAAGTATTGCTTATGAGGCCTAAAATAAGTTAGAACACTACACTAAAACGTCTATGCAATTATTCCTAGCTACACATAACAAGAAGGCCAGCACTGAATATTCCAAATAATTGATCTGAACGTATTACTTTAATCATTACATTGAAGTTATTATTATAATCACCTGGCAAAAATTCTTTAAATTCCTCTGAGAAGCTGAAGATGTGTACTTGGGGAGACTGGTAGAGAACTGCTACCACAAGAACATGAAATCAATTAACTTTATACCAAGTCTCGAAAAAGAAATACTTTAAATCTCAGAAAAGAAATGCTTTCAAGGGAAAATGTATCAATAATAAGAAAATTATCAAATATACCTGTCCATATTGAATGAGGGAAACCAACACATATTTTTTGTATGCCTCAACAGCTATAGCATTTATGGTAGACATAGGGGCAGTGAGAACCTGAGATGAGGCAATAAGGATCAGTAATATATCAGATGGTTACGTCATTGATAGATGAACAAAGCTCAAATAGCCTACATTGTGTAGAAGTTCCAATGCTTTCTGGAAACGCTTTTGCCCAATGCATATCATCCCTCTGTAATATCAAAGACTGAAGTAAGAATTTCCCAACAGAAAGAAATTAATGAAGATCAAAATGTCCAGATACACTAAAATCGTCTCTGCCATACTAGTCATACTGTTGCTTCTTGCAAAAACGCACTTCCATACCTAGGGTATGCTTGTCATTTTTTTATGGTTCTAACCATGTAACTGATACAACGCAGGCATATCTAAACTCAATAAATGAAAACTAATCACAATCTAGAACTTGCAGCAGAAATGCATCCTGATTGATAAGTATAAACCTGAACAACAATCAAGTTGCTAAGAATCTAATCAATAATGCAAGCTAGCCCATGCGCGTGCTCGTGAACACAAGCACACACACAAATATTTGTATTTGTGTGTTAAAGAAAAGCCGACCCAATGAGGTAGGAATTATCAGGAACAAAAAGAAAACCTTCAGAAGAAAATCATATTGGCAAAATGAAATAATATTATCAGATTCCATGAATACAATCACCAAGCAGCAAAAGCAACTTACCCATAATAGCAATAAAGGAAAAAATCTCTTGGCTGATCAACCTCAAAGATATCATCCTCTAGAATGGAAATCCCAGCTTTATAACATTTGGCCAACAAACAAAGTTGAAGGAAATCAGGATGCAGCGGAGTCAAATGTTCAGAGTTGAGCTGAACCTTCCGTGTAGCTGCTAGCAATGGGGCCACTCCCCGGATAGGTGCTTCAAGCAGCATAACTTGCTCTTTGAACCTCTTACAAACATTAATGACTGCAAACACAAAATAATTACCTAGAGAACCATGAACCAAATTCGTATTCGAACATTTGACATCCTGAATTATTTAAATGCCAAGTAGGAGACAAGTACACAAATCTGGCGCCATTCTTATCTGCTCTGCAGCACAGAAAGTAATAAATCTGGCCGTGGCGGAGACTATCATATCACTTTGGTCTCCCCAAACAGGACTGGATGTACATGCCTCGCTGCCAAAATGAATAAGCAACAAAACTTAAACAATCCTACTTCTTTCATCCTTCCAATTCCAAAGTTTCACTGTACACACTCGTTCGAATACAGGTTCTGTATTATTTTCACCACAAAAAATACACCATAAACATATCATCATTACGTTTTGGTTTCTCCACAATCAAACAAACCCACGAGTTAAGCGTAACAAATTACCACAACCCCACCTCCTTAGCCAAAACAAGAAAAGTAAAACGTCTCATGGAATTATGGACAAGAACCTGGCAAGTAAACCCTAAAGCAGACAAGCACAAGAGATGAAAATCAGAACACATTAAAGAGAGAGAAAAAGAAACATACAGAATGTAGAGGTAACCGAGGGAGTGGACGGAAGGGTCTAGCTGGTGGAGAAAAGGCAGCAACCGAGACGACTCAGAACGGAGCGACTCCTCAGCTTGCTTCAGGTAATTGTGTAGTGCAGACAGATCGGAAGAGCTACCCGATAGCCCCTGGATTTGTGTCACTAGCGATTCTACTGTATTCATTCTTCTTCTTCTTCCTCCTCTTTCTTGAGCTTTCCACTAATGGATCGATCAATACAAGTGATACATGTAGAGTAAGTGAGAGAAGGTAGAGAGAGAATCGAAATTGTACGAAAAAATAAAATTTAAATATGTCAAGGAATGGGATTCTATTGTCTACTTCGGCCCAACTATGGGCCTAGGTTACTGAATGGATATCAGGCAGTTGATATCGAGATCAGTTCAGTGGGCTCACAAAGCCTATGAAGTGACAAGATCCCAAAAGCTTGGAGGAAGCAAAAATGGAGTCCGGAGCGAGTCCAAGAAACGGGGAGAGAGTGGATGATATACTGATACGAGAGATTATGACTTTGTGTACAAGGATGTAGAAGGAGCATCGACGTAGTGGGACAATATACAGAGAAAGCGTGGGAATTTATTCCCAAAGCCTCAACCTTTCACGCCTGCTTCGCATCAAAATTCACTTCCTAAAGACCAAGCCATGGATCGATCACAAAACCCCGGACGAGCTTCAGGACCTCGATTACGATCGATTTCTTGAAGAGTACTGGTTCTCTTCTCAATTCCTTCTGTCACTCCTTTTCTTGAATAGTTAATTTTTTCAATTGAATTTGGGGTCTGAGAAAGACAGAAATAGGATTGTTATCAGATGGGGGTCGATTAAGTTGCCTTCTTTATTGGATTTTATTTTCTGGGTCTTTTGTGGAAATGTGCGTTTTTACCTTGCAAACTCTCATCGTGTAGAAGTTGCATTCGGCTTTGGTTAGTTGAAGAAGCAAGAAATGAATGGTGTGTGTCAATATAGGAAGAGGAGGCTGGCCGAGATAAGGGAAGCAGCGAAGACTCGGAACATTTATTCCAATTTGGGTCAGTCTGATTTTCCAGAAGACGAGAGTTTTCTCAAACTCCCCCTGATGTGTGGGTCGTTGTGTTTCTGTCTGAAGACGGGTATTTTCTGGCACAGTGTGTGACCTGAAGATGTCTGATTGCGTTTCTTTTCGGTTTTGCACTTGCAGAGATCCAGAATGTAGGGTGCTTCTGCAATGCCTGGAAGAATTGGAACCCAGATATCCTGCCACAAAATTTGTTAAAATTATATCTACCGATTGTATACCAAACTACCCAGATTGTAACCTCCCCACTCTATTGGTGTACAAAACGGTGCTGTGCGTAGTTTTGCCCGGAGTTGCACCCCTGAAGGTAGTTTGCATGATCTCAGACTACTTGTAGCTCGAGTATTTTGGATTTGTATATAGTTTTTTACTCCTCTTTGCTTCACTAGGTATCTATTTTATTTACGCCTTATTGAATCTGATTATGTGATGCTTAAAGCATCCCTTCCCAAACGTAGATGTTAATTCTGTAGCTTGTGTGTTTTGGGTTTGTAAATTGTTTCCTGCTTCCCTTTTCGTTTCACATATTTCACTTATAAGACAAGGTCATCGTATTCGAATGTGGCTTCTAGTCTTAGATCTATAAGAATGATGCTGTCTTGCTTTTATTGGTTATTGTAATGCAGTTTGTTCCTGGTTAGTACATAATTTCTCAAACATAGATGTACCAATGCTGCTGGTTATGCTCTTATCCGTTAGCTTATCTCGTTTATTCTCTGGGCGAGTGTATCAGATAAATAATGATGCGCTATCAGATAAATTTGTAAGATTTGCAGAGCACTAATATTCTTTCACTCAATTCAACCATTACCTCGGGTGCCACAAATAAATCATGGACTGGACAGGAGGGTGAGCGTTTTCTTTTTCCATGTTGAAAATAAATTTGATAATTTGTGAATAATACTTTCATTTCCAAGACAAACAAAATATTGAGTTGATGCACCTTCCTAGTAGCTAGCCTAGAGCTTAATTTCACAGACTTCAGCCTCAAGCATCACAAAATTTCTTGATGAAAAGTCCATAGAGCGCCTAAAAGGAGTTTCTAAGAGCAAAAAACCAATGACTGTCATTCCAACAGCATTTATCCCCAAGCAAATTTTCATTTGGATCTCAGATCCATGGCAGTATTATGATGACCTCTTAGAGAATGTAAGCCTGGAGGAGAAGAAAATCAGCTACCACTCTCGTAAACTTGACTTAAGCCTCAACTTCTTTCTTTTTTCTCCTGCTGGCATCATTAGTACCGTCCTGCTGCTGTTCAGCCTTTTTCTGAGCTCGAATCATGGCTCGTCTAGCACGCGGTCGCATTTCTCTTACATTTCTGGGGGGCATCTCATATGGTTCAAGAGGTCGATCACCAAAAGGGTGATCATCATTAGCAAAAATCCTCAGTTTTCGATCTCTGTCCTGCACAAAGATGTGACAAGCAAAGTGTTTACCAAATGTTAAGGGCATGCTCCTTATGCGATACTTGAAATCAATAAATAGGAAAAAAAAAATATTTATCAAATCCAAAATGCCAAATGCTTATACGACTTTTAATTTTCTGAACACAGCATGTATGTGCCGCAGTTTTTCTTTTTTCAACTTTTACCAATATGACCAACCATTAGCATAAAAGAAACAAAACCAAGAGCTAAGTTACATGCCAGCACAACAAAGGTGGATAATAGGTTCAATGGAAGTGTGTTGGGCATTGAATTGAAGGGATTACTGAGGCAATGAAGACCTACATGTACCCATGAACCTACATCACGAGGAAGTCACAAGGCAAGAACGAGTAAAGTTTTAAGCAAATACATAGTGTCTGGTACAACACTCACATCACGTAATTTATTTCTTGGAAGCATACGTAGGACAGCTTTCCGAATGACTTCTGTGGGATCTTTGGCCATCTGATCCTTTAAACTCCTTTCTTTGAGGTGGCCCACATAACTGATAGGTAACATTTGATAGGACATAAGAAGATGACCCGTGGTAGTGTTAGAAATCCAATTCACATGTTTCTACAATTAAAGTTACAGCATAAGCTCAATATGACACCTGAGAGGCTGGGACGTTTAGCGGGAGTTTTTCTAAACCCCAAGCCTGCTATTCATACATTTTTCAAACTTCTTCAACAAAACGGCCATTGAATCTCATAAATAACAAAAGTCAAAATACTCAACTAAGAAAAGGTTCCAGTATAGTCAAAACAAATATGGCAAGCATTCAGTTTTTCAAGGTTTTATTCAGATGATAACTAATTGGAGCAGATAGTTTTCTATCATCTATGTGTCTGTGCATTCTAGATTTTGCAATTATGAACATGTGCAATTGTTAGCAAGGGAATGTAATACTTGCCCAGTGTGCCAGCGGTAGAATTTATCGGTCATTTTTCTTCCAGTAACACTCACATCCTTTGCATTAAGCACAATGCACATATCACCATCATCACGATTGGGGGCATATGTTGGCTTATCCTTGCCTTGAAGGACTACAGAAATTTGGGATGCCAACCTTCCAAGGACCTTGAAGGAAAAAAGAATCACATTTTAAATCTTGAGCTTGAAGAACCAAGAAAAGAAATGTCACCTGAAACATTTCGAAATCTTTAACTCATAAAGAAGTGCAGAAAAAAATTTGTTTCAATACAATTTCTCCTTAACCAATAAGCATATTGAAATTGAAATTGCATTCTCTTCAAAAAGCTCACAGAATCGCCTCAGTATTTTTCCAAATGATAATGACAATTAAGATTAGCTTTAACAAAGCCACGAGAAAATAAAAGATAATAAAACATAAGTTTTCACAAATGACTTTGATGACACAAAATGCAATTTCTACCCTACAAATTCATCGAATATTGTGAAAGAGAGTGTATCTGAAGGAGATCCAGATCCTACTTGGCCCTTGGCATCAAATACTCTCCACCGCAGACCTTCCAAATTGATACGTCTCAGGCCAGCAAGTGCTTTCTGCAAGCAAAAATCACTTAAACTAAGTGTTAATCATCGAGAACTAAAACAACTGGCGTACCAGCAAGAACACACATTTTCAATTTCCCCAGTCAAATCTATAACGCAAAGAAGCTATCAGGTAAAAGACTTGGTGTTACAAACCATAAGAATTACAAAATTTCCACCGCATGATAGGCAGGATCTCAGAGGCTCCATTTTAAGAATTAGATAAAATCAACAGCCAAATGGTGAAAAGTTGCAGCCAATTAAAACCCAAGAGTAAGTCATTTAATAAAATTAAGAAATTAACTTCGCGTGCATCAAACGAAAGCCTGAATTATCATCAATACCCACTATAACAGGTAAATGAATTCAAAGCAAAACTAGAATCTGAACATCTTCGGAAACGGGTTTTCAGAGTTCGAGAGAAAACGCACCTTCATGTTACCCTGAAAGGAAGTAGCTGCTTGAGTTGCCATTTTCGTGAAACCTTCTCCCACTTCTCTAACTAGTCTCTGCAATCTCCGCTACAAACAAATCATTCACCTAAGTAAGCACCCGAGGAATTCACAGATTCGAAGAGGTTGTGTGATTCAGGGTTTAAAGGTCGAAACCTTGAAGTGGCGCTGCTCCGGAGAGAGACTGAGGGAGGGCCAGAGGGGTTTTAATTTTATACGTAAACTTGGGCTGTCCAGTCCAGTTTTATCGCAATAACGTAACTTTTGGTTTTGGGTTAGGATTTGAGGACTAGACAATATTCTTCATTCTCCACGTGTTGGTTTAATGAATGCGAATGGGAAATTAACATTTACGCTTCTACTTATTAATATATAAATAAATAATTTATCTATATAAAATGAAAATTGTTTGTAATATTAATAACTACTTAAATTAAGGACATAACATTTTTATTTATACGTCAAAATTATTATTTTTTAAACTAATAAAATAATATTAGTTCACAAAAGGCTCAATTCACACATTATAGTTGTATTGATTGCCAACATAAAGTAGTCATTTTTACGTCAGCATGTTATAGAATCTTTCTATTAGTTAAAAATAAGGTTGTGTACTACTAAACCTTCGTAAATCTTGCGTATCAGCAGAATTTCTAATGATTTGTTGAATGTTATAGACCTTTCAGGCATGCCAAATTAGGCAGGAAAAGATATGGGAGCTTTGCCACTCAGTAGCTCATTTTCTGGAATACTAGGCACTTACAAGGGAAAGTTCCGATTGTCGGCTTGCTCTTAACATAACGTAATACTGACGTGAAGATGACATTCTAGTAGTATCCGATCCCTGGATGTTGGTATATGATAGCCTGCATTCTGTTAGTAGCTATATCTTGTGATTCCACTCCAACCAATAGCTTGCATAAGAACAGGTCTTCTGATGACACCAATACGAAAAGTTGCGTGTTAAAAACATCCTCAGAGTTCTATTTCAATCAATACAAACACAATCACTAACTTTGGCATATGGACCATGCAAAACTAACACTTAGAAACATCAAAAAGTTCATAGTGCATGGAAACATATAATATTACGGAAATGAAACAAGGTTCTGTCCAGCTTTGGGTGAAACAAATTGGAGTCCCGCTTCCATGGACCTTCAAGATGCCCTGTTCAAGAGAAAGCTGTAGCCAGAACCTCATAACCGTTATTCAGGAAGTTGATGATCTAACTGTGTTGACCCCGCAATGTTTCCATGCCTGGTATTCTGCACCACGAATGTGAAGAACATTCACTGTGTTCTCACTGATCAAAGTTCAACAATTTGCTCATTGTACAAATTGGCTAGTACTACATTACGTGTTCATCCTCAAGTGCCCTTGTAAACGCCTGCATTTCTTTTAATAGTATTACCAAAAGGAACAGCATATATGTATCGACCAGGCAATTATACCACCTTTTTACTCTTCTGAAATGAGCAAATGAGATTGTTATACTATCTGCAAGACTCTCATTGCTCCAGTCCAGGTCGAGGACCTTTAATACTGATTGCATCATCCGCTGCCTTTTGAGACAGCATTTTCTTAATTTTCTTTTTCAAAGTCTTATCGAAGTCAACAGAGGACAAGGATAATATCTGGTTTAGTAACAACTTTGCTCCAGATTCCTTCACTAATGCATACCTTGGTTTTATCCTCTCTTCCAAGCTGTAACCAAAATATTGTGGAAATTTGACTAGTTCCTCATTGGAGTAATCCATTGTCAAAAAGAATTTCCACTTTGGTACCAAATTCTCTTCCAAGCTAAAAGTACACAAGGCCCCATATCTAGATATCATAGACCCTATTTCCATCATGCTGTATCCCCTTTCTAAGAAGAACTGTACCACAGGCTTCAAACTGGTTTCTATACTAAGACCAAAAGCCTGTGGACATCGGTAAAGAAGGTTAGCCACATCAACACCCAAAGTATTGAAGTACTCAGCAGTAGGCCGCAGTTTCTCCTCTACGCTGTAACTTATTATGTTTGGACAACGAGTCAGCATCTTACCAATGTGTTCTGATGAGAGGCCCATCTCCTGAAGGAAACTTATGGTCACCTCAATCTTTTGCATGCTGTAAGTAAGAAGTGCTGGGAAGCGGTATATAACCTTTGCCCATTGTCTTTTGTCCACTCCTAAATTTTCTAAAAATGCCATGGTGGGAATAAGGTTTTCTGATAGGCTAATTCCACACAACTGAGGCCTTTTGTTGAGGATTGTAGGAAGATCTGACTTAGCAATTCCAAGACCAAGAAGAAACTCAACAACTGGCTTAATTTTCCCCTCCAAGCTGTAGTATGCAAAAGCAGGAAATCTACGTGTGATTCCCTTGATCTGCTCAAGATTCATGCCCAGCTCTATGAGATAAAGGATATGTGGAGGAAGCTGTCCAGTAGGTCCCAACTCACTTACTCTAGATACAGCTTTTAGCTTCTTGGAGTCCGCAGTTAAATGGGTAGAAGAAATATGTGTAATAGGTCTGGCTTTAACTGGCGTATTTGGAAAAGTTTCCACTAAGTTTACCAGAATATTTCCATGCTCTTCAAGGAGGGATTCAAGGTAAGGAATAAGAGCATCCCTGATTTCAAGAGTTGTGAGTTCTCGACCTACAAAATCCGGTGGAGTTCATGATTAGTACCAGGGCATTGACTGAATCATAAGCAAATAGAGATATGGCCAAAATGCAATCGAACCTACTAGATACCGAGATTTATGAATAATATGAAGCCTTGAGACAAGGTGATCTATAAAATGGTCTGACTTGTTGATAGTTCTTGCTGCAACTGCCTTACTCACACCTTGTTTCTTTAAGAACAAGGATAACACAGCCCTGGCTTCTTCCTTTTCTGCTGCCAACAGAGTAGGAGACAATGGTCTTGAGCTGAAGACTCCATCTATTTCAGAATCAGCTATTTTCATATCAAAAAGAATGATGAAACAGTCAATGCCAAAAACACATGGTACTAAGACCAGAACAAGCACCACTAACTCCTTACCAAGGGATGCTCGACAAGAGAAAGCCTGTCTTGGCAGAGAGATTCGAGTCCTGTGGCAATGGTATGTCAATGTCAGCACAGTTTTGAAAACAGTAAAAATGAAACAATGACAGTTTACGTGCTAAAAGAATCCTCAAACAAAGCTGGTCCTGCTTAAACCATACTGCAGAAAACCAAAGTCCAGCTTCTGCAAATTGTAATGGCAAATGACAAGCCATATTACTTTTCCAAAGATCATTCGAAAACGGAACTTTGCTAAGATATAGAAGTTAATAAACTAATTTTGCTGATTCATCCTTTACATATGTTGAAACACTCCAAAACCGAAGAAAGGGCTTTCTTAAACAACTAAAGTTATCAAAGATTATGGAAAACAATGAGACATATTCTACATAATTGAATTTTTCTCCACCTTTCTGTTTTCATTGTTTAGTTTTTGAGCACTTTGCATAATATTAATTCATACTCAGAGGTGCCATATCAAAGATATTCTTTCAAGAAAAAAGAAGCCACAAAAGAAAGAACCTCAAATATCAACCAGTTAAAAGCAAGCACAGTTTGATCACAAAAAAAAAAAAAAGATAACTAGTTTTTATGTCATCTTCTTTCCCCAATCCTCGGAAAGGTCTTTCCTCAACTCCCCACCCCCAGTGCTACAACCCTAGAAAGAAGAAGAATAGAAATGAAAGCTTGGAGCTCAGTCATTGACATACTAAAACATACAGTAAAACTTGCCCAATAATGACGAGTTTAGCAACAACCCCATCCGAAATCTTAAACCAATTACTGAAAGTCATTACAACCTAACCAACTAGTTCCACCATGGTCTCCCTAAACATGAACTTATAGAGATGTGACAATTGTGTACCAGCTAAATACATTTGTCCTAGAATCAAACAAGCGTTTGGAAGAAAACATAAACCAAAGTAACTTTGAACTGAAAGAATCACCTTGAAATAAAGAGAACTCCTCTGCATGGGTATACAAGGTTAGAAGAGGAAAATGCAGTGAAAGCATCCATTTTTTAGTGTCAGATTTTCTGGGGTTGGCTTGAACGATAAGCTAGAGTTGAGGCACCAGATAATTCCTCCGATGGGATTTAAGTCTAACGACGCTATTTTTCGCGTGGAGTGACCAAGCTTGTGAGTGTGAGAGAACGACAAGGGGAAGAAACGTCTGGTGCTGGTTCATGTTTGAGTTCGCGTCAGATATCCAGCACCTGCAATCTAACTGTTTTAAAATAAAAATATTGAAACGGGAACTTTTTGTTTTACTTATTTTAAAATATCTTATATAATTTAAAATTATTTAAATTTTTATTATGATATCTAATAAAAATACTTGTTATATCATTAAATTATTTTAATAATTTTTATTAAAATTATGTTAATATAATTATAAAAATTTATTAACTATAAGTTTAATATTTTTAATTATAAAATTAATTTTAGAATAAAAAATCACATATCTTACATATAAATAATAATCACAATTAATATAAGAAAAAAATCGTTTAATTATCATACTGATATAAAACTAAGAATAATATACGTCCAATATATTTCCATGACCTCATAAACATTATAGTAAGAGTTTTTATCGAGCAACACATCAAAGAAGTAAACTTGAAATAAAAATACTTGTAATTAAAAGTTTTATATTTATATTGCATATATAAAATTTAAATTATACACCAAATAACATGTTAATACTTTTTTATTTAAGATTATCTTTTAAGTCACTCTCACCTATAAAACTCAATTCCTCAAAAACCCAATAATCTGCTAAAAGATTGATAAGGTCAAGTTAAATTGGATCTACAAACCACTTTTTCTATTAAAAGTCCTAATAAACAAATAAATTTAATTTATTAAGAAATTACAAGAAATTATATTCAACTTAAGAATGATAGTAACATACATTTCCTTAAGTTTTAAATTGTATCGAACAATATGGATGAATTCAAATATGTTCCAATTCCTTCATATCTTGATACACTCACACATTGACTTAAAAATCCCATTGGTGAAATATTTGCAATTCTAAAACACTACTCCAAAATTGATTTCACCAAGCAAGTGTAAGACAACAAAAGTAATGTTATAAAATAAATAAAATAATGATTACTTTCTAATAAGTAACAAAGGTGAAAAACTATATGTAGACCAGGATTATGTTAATCTCTTTGACGATAAGCAATGGACATCCTAAAATCACGAAAAGCATGCTTATAAACCTTTATTTGTAAGCTTAGGAGATCTTGCATCATCTTTGTAAAATTTAGTCTAAAATAGACACTAGAATTCAAAAATACCCTAGCTACAAACATCAGAGAGTAAATCTGTCTTTCTCATCTCTCATTGGTGACTTCAAGATAACATGTATACAAATAAGACCTATTTTTCAAATAGTCATTGATTGCTTCCTTCGCCCTCTCTATAGTATTACAAAAATAACTCATTGTTGCCTTCTCATCACTATCAGCTGGACGAAGTACTCTTACCAAAGACTTACAAACTCATATTACAAATTGACATTGACAATAAAATTCATAATCTTCAGGTATAATTATAGAATACCTACTCTAACATTAAACCTAGTATACTATGAATCGACTCATTTACCACTTGTAAATATTTGTCTCAACTTTATCGAAACAAAACATTAAAGTGATAAGAAATTAGTCATAAACCTTGTTATGGTAGGATGACACAAATTTTTGCAATTGTTATAGTAGGATGATTTCACTAGAATGCTTAACCACATTATTGTCAAACAAGCAGTGTAAAGTTCTACATGGTTGTTGCTTTGGCGGTATAAGTATCTATTCTTTTCTAGTTGGTGGGTTTTGTGTGTGAAATTGTGGTATGTTATATTGAATTTCTCCATTTTTATTGATATGGTCTATTTGTGATGATTAAGTTGTATGAAATATGAATCGTATGAATGATGAGCATTACAGTTGTCCATTGGCATTGAAACTCTGCTTCATATTTGTGCCCTAGAGGATGATTCCGGGAGGGTTTGCTCGAAATCGTGGACATTGAGCCTATTGTTAAAGGTAGTGCTTCCTCTCAAAATGTTGCAGTTGTAGTTGCATCATCTCGAGAATTAGCAAATTAAGAACTGAAGGGCATCTGCTGGTGAAGTATTAGGCTATGTTTGAAAATCAGCTAATTGCATTAGCTGTTAGCTGATCTATCAAATGTTAGCTGATAACTGATTATATCAGTTGATTTGACCAACGGATTGCATTACCTGTTTGTTAGAGATGTTTGGTGAAATTAACTGTTTAATATTAATTGTTTATGTGAAAAATGACTTATGAGGACATGAATTTTAAAAAAATTATAAGGGTATGAATATTATATATCTTATTATTTCGTTGAATATTCTTATAGAAATTTAGATTTTAGATATTTAATTCTACAAAAATTAAGTTTATAACTCTAATAAAAAATAAAACATATAATAATAACAATAATCATCATCATCATGATAATACATCCAACTATAAAATATAACAATCCAAATGAAGTTTAACAACATAATTCAAATAGAGCAAAAGAAATGAACACCATCATTTAAAACGAAAGTTTATAACAATTTAAGAACGACGTCTAACTGTCATTAAACTAGAAACAATATTATCATAAATAGTTGTCATCTCCCGAGTTCTCTGTTCTTCAGTGTCTTCTTATGTAGAGTTAACTTCAACATCTTGAAATACATCTGGGGGTATAAACTCAGGATCTTGATCGATGATGCTAAAAGTCGGGTCATTAATTGTACTTGTTCTAATATAGTTATGCCACATAAAAGCTACACAAATTATTCTATTTTGATCCATTAATGAATACTTAGGCATTTTCTCTAATATCTTCCATCGAGCCTTAAAAACATCAAAAGCCCTCTCAATACAACTTTTTAATGATGAATGATCTCAATTAAAAACTTATGGAGATCCTCTCGAATTTACACCACGAAACTTCGATTGATGATATCTTGTCTTTAGGTAAGGTGTCAAATATCTTTCTCTTCCTGGATAGCCTTTGTCAACTAAGTAATATTTACCTGAGTTTCTATAGAAGCAATATAATTAGTATAAATGATATCATGAAAAGTCTAAATTATGAATAGCAAATCCTACAAATCTTAAAATTAACTATTGGTGGTTTTGAAATTTTAAGTCTTGGATTACCGATTGTATCAAGGAAAATACAAGAATTGTGTATTAATCCCTCCCAACCCGTTAAAACAAATGTAAATAGTATTTAACATGCTACCAATACATTTGTTTTTGTTATTCCTTTCCATCCTCTAAATCTCATTTGATCCTCCTCTGCAACAACTACACTATACGTGTGCCATCAATAGATGCAATGCAATTCTAATATAAAACAACATTTTTCAATGAAAAATATAATGAAGGGGGAGGAAGAACATATTCAATTACCTTAAAATGTGACACATATCTAACATCATTGACAATTTGTGGTGGAATGTCCTTAAATTCTGGATCTTTTGGTACGAGTATATCCCTTGAAAATCCATACATAGCAGTCAAAACTTCTTTAAAAACTCTACTCACAGTTTCACCAAACTGTCAAAAACGCTCTTGGTATCTCTATTAGAGGAACCTTTACTTAGGACATACACGAATAAACCAACTTTCTCCAAAATAGACATCCTATCCTAAGGTCTCAAGCCATAATTATTTTCCAAAACCATACATAATTTACGAAATGTATTTTGATTCATCCTAAATGTATTAAAACGTCTTTTTTCATGACCATTCAATAATTCATCCATCCATAGTTCTTTTGTTTGATAGGAAGTCGTGCATGGTTCCTTATATATGTGGTTAAAAAATACACACTCGTGTAAACCTCTACACAAGCCATCAAATCCCAAAACCTCAATCTCATTGTCCAAAAATTGCTTCGTTTGCAGAAGTTGCATAATTTGCATAACATTATCATCCATACCTACAGATCAATAAGTAAAATTATTGTAACACCCTAATACCCCCTAGGAGGATATGGGGGCGCCACGCAGACAACAAAACATATATATAGAACTGAGACAAATCTAAGTGAGACGGAACATTTCATACATGCATTTCAAAATCTCAAATCAACCATACAGTACTTAACATATCATTCATACTGTGCCTATCATATTACATACCATAAATTCAAAGA
>JAOQMR010000008.1:8900003-8922331 GCA_027563865.1 Erythroxylum pelleterianum | reverse complement strand
ACAAGTTGGGACTTCATAACATTCACTCACCAACTTGAGGGGAAGTATTAGGAATTATTCTCGCCGATAATTTAGCCGTACATGTGGATAGCTGTAATAGCCGTAATAGCTGTTTAGCCATATATGTGAATAGTCGTAATAGCCGTAATAGCTGGTCTTTAGGCATAGAACAAGTAATGATTGACTCTTGTAGATCTGTATATAATATTGTACAATCACCGCATAAAGGAAGAAGCCATTTAAAGTCATTTTTCTTTAATGTTTCGATTCCTTTACAAGAATTTGACATGTAAACCATTTGTTGACTTAAGTCTGTAGCATAGAGTTGGAGTTAACATTATGGGTTCCTTTAATTGCTTAATTAGCCGGCAAAGACTTTTCAAGAACCGGGGACATCTAATCTTATATTCTTTAGCATTTCATATGCCCTTCATTCTCGTCTGAAATTATGTAATGTAAGGGGATTGAATGCCCACAAGCGAACATTTGTTTTGAAGTCAAAGAGCCATTTTATATGAGATTGCATTGATCACGTCAATAGCCATCGAAGACAAGGAGTCATGAACGCTACTAACTTTACCAAGAGCATGGAAAATAGCATTTACAGCTACTGTAGATCAAAACCTTTACAATGGAACTCCATGGTACATCCTACTTAACAGCGAAGTACTCAGCTAATAGAACTAATCTACTGTCTGAACTTTTATCCCTCAAGAGCTTGCCTACGCCCTCTGTTTACCACAAATGGCCTCCTTTGTCACCAATCTTATGCCTCTGATCCAAAGCTCGGCCTCTTCAGAGCCACCATCACAGACGAAGTGCAGCTCCTTGTTCTTGGTGGTTAAAACATGAAACATACCAGGTAGGTCTGCATCACCAGTGTTCTTTCTGTTCCTCTGGAAGGCAGGGCTTGGACCTAGCTCTGCCTTTCGGCATACAACATTTCTCTTGTTTGAAGTGCCCCATTTTAGTACTCCAGTATCTGCAACCATTACTATTTGCTTCTCATGAGGAGCTCCCTTCCCTCCTTTGGTGTGCTTCTGTACATGAGAACCTCGTAAAACCAGGTCGCGAGCAAGCTTGTCAAGTATCACCGCTTCTGCATCATTTCCTACACCATTACTTTTTTTCGCCAGAGACACAGCAGTTTCACCTCTAGTATTCCTGAATTCACAATTAGCCCCTTGAGAAATCAAGAGCTCACACGTGGCCTTGTGGCCTTCCCTTGCTGCTAACATTAGAGGAGAGTAGCCACCGCCATCAGGAACATTTACGTCATAATCTCTTCTAGTCAATAATTTGACAGCATCCAAGTCTCCACGACGAGCTGCACAATGTAATGCATAGAATCCTCCTGCATTCTGGTTGCCCCTTTCAAGTGCAAATTCAAGCATTACCTTCTCGAACATATCATGGTTTTGGTTTATTTCAGACAATTTTATTGCACTTTCACCAGCTTTGTTATGTAACTTTACATCAGCACCTGCATGTACAAGCACCCGGAATACATCAACATGACCCTTCAAAGCAGCAAACATGACAGCTGAGAAACCATTATCATCTTGGTGGTCTAGGTTAATATCTCCCCACATAAGCAGTGCATTTGTAGCCTCTACATCACCTGCTTGAGCTGCAATGATTAGAGAAGAAAAAGCAGAAATGTTGCTGGATTTGGGAATCTTTCCAGTCCTGATAACGTCAAGGACCATTTGTTGAAAACCAAGGTTCCATCTACTTGATACAGCAAGAGAACTAGCAGATTGTCCAGCAGCGTTAACTAGGCCAAAATCAGCACCCTCCTTGGCCAGTATTCTGAGACATTCTCCATGCTTTTGCTTAACACAAATCATTAAGGCTGTATCACCAGACTCAGTCCTGGAGTTCAGATCACAACCTGAGTCAATTAGGCATTGAAGGACACCTGACAAGCCCAAACGGGCAGCCATGTGAATTGGTCGAGACTTAGTTTTCAATGTCTTGATGGGGCACTCCATATCGGCATATGAGCTCAAAAGAACCTTCACAGCTCCTACATTGCCACAAAGAATAGCATGATGGAGAAGAGTTCTTCCGTAGTGAGGAGTATTGGGTGACACACGTTGCAGAAGCATCCTCAAAATGATGCCAGTAACTTCAAAAAACTCTACTGCACACCAAGTGATGGCATAGGGCTCAGCTAACCCAGCACCCACACGGAACTCTTCTCCTGTACATGTGTCCCATGACCAAGCTCCTAATCTCACATCAACATCTATTCTGGCACCGCCCTGTCAATCCATTAATCACGCATGTTTTCCAGTCATTCAACAGAAATATGCATTACTAAAGGAGGATAACAAAGATGACACAGGTGTTATCCCACAAAAATGAAAAAAAAAAGGATAAATAAATCAAAGAGAGAAATCAATTTTTGTGAGATTGTAATCTGTCATTGACTGTGACCAATTGAGCCTCAAGAACAGATTATAATGTATATTTGTTTTAAGTGTCTAGAGACAAGAATATCAAGCAATTTCATCATCAACAATTCACCTCAAAAGGACAGAATAAACCAAAAAGTATTAACCTCATTAGAATCAGTTACCACCTCTGAATGAATTCTTACACTTGGAAGCCAAGTATGCTCGAGTAAATCAATCAACTTTTTTAATCTCGATTTCATAACACTGATATTTCATAGCAAAGAAGGTGATTGTCAGGCTTGAATGTATTTCTACCACCCTAGTCCTTTAAAGATTTCAACAGAGAGCACAGATGAAAATTCACCTTTAGCAGCATACGTACAACAGCAGCCTGCCTGCTGACTACAGCAGCAACAAGCGCAGTACAGTGTACACTGGTGTGCAGAGAAGGCTTAGAGGACAGCAGCAGTAATCTACCAGTTGCATTGACGTCCACGCCACACTGCCATTAAGTGAGATCGGCCACATCAATATAGGACGAGTAATTAGTATACTTACTATTCTAGAAGAACCGGTTTCAAATAAAGGAATAACCTTTATGCTTGAAGAATGCATAGTTTGGGAAATCCAATGCTTCTCGTACTGGGAATGCTATGGGAATTGAAATAAGCTAAAAGAATATCACTCGGAGATGAAAATTTACCTTGATGAGAGTGTCCACTACATCTACAAATCCTCTGCAGGATGCTGTGAGAAGTGCATGAACAGCAACATGTGGTCGGACCAAATCAGCGCCTATGAGCAGCTCCGCGGACCTTGCCTGCCCGTAACAGCTTGCTTCCAGCAAAGCATCCTCACAAGCTGCCTGAGATGCTCCAGCTTTAAGTAATATCTCCAGTATTTCATGGTGGCTCTCCCTCACAGCTGCTGTAGTTGCAAATCCTCTAAAGAGTTTATGGTTCACATCAGCTCCAATGCTCTGCGATTAAGAAAAGTCAAACCTTTCAGTAATTCGTAAGAACAGCGAATAGGCTCCATTAGGTGCCTTGTGCTTACTTCAAAGATTTGTCGCTATGTTTGTTTAAAAGCTTTTATCGGTTAGCGTGAAAACATCGCAGCAGCTTATCAAGCAAATAATTGCGTGGCCATCTACAGGCAAAGATGGAAATATTACTGACGTGCTAGACAACATGGCAGGGAAGCTATAGTCAAGTAGGAAATAAAATATTTTTAATCATTTAATAAATAGAGGGGATGTAATAGACTTCCCCCATTAGCCAAGATAACAAGGCCCCAAGTAGACCATGAATGATTTCAGGAAAAAAAAAAAATTAAAAGACTTCCATACAAGAGGCTACCTTGAAACCAAAATTTCCAACTTTTATGAAATTGCTCCACAAAGGAGGACCAAGTCTTCTGTTCCGAAAACGCAGTTCTAGCTCCCCTTAATCTCAATCATTCAATGCAATAAATTAAATTGGATGGTTGAAAAAAAAGGAACGGATCTTCGGGAACAGATCGACAAAGTTACCAGAAAACGATAATAATTACGCTGTCTGTCAAGACCAAAATCATAAATACCCGTTATTATGACTCGCGAAAAGTTTCGTTACAACACTAGGCTTCGCTGAAAACTAAAATTGACTCGATTGAAATCTTACAGAGAAAATATATCCTCCGGTAAATAACTTGCTAGATATCAGCGTAATACGAAACTAAACTACCGCAAATTCCACACATGTAAACGCAGAGTTAGTCGTAGACAACCCTGAGCTGATTGACTTCTAGAAAGAGAGAAAAAACGTAAACAAAAGAGAGAAAAATTGATTGATGTGTAAGCCGACCACCGGGGATCAAATCCACTGTACCCGTAACCCCATGTCAACTTTGTTACAAATGATTCTATCCATATAAATATGTAAGGCTTAAAGAAATATATGAATGGAATAGTTTGGAACAGCACAAAATTATGAGCACATGGAATCATGTTGGCATAGAATTATGAGCACAATTCAAGTCTCACATATTTGAGTGGATGTAATTGTCTAAATCAGAGTTGGCACAGGATTACGAGCACAGATAATTTTATCCCCGAAAGAGAGACTAAAGCGAGAAGAGACTTGTGCTGTGATCAATACGAAATAAAGTGAAAATTATCCAAAATTTTAGCGAATTTCAAATTCATTTGACAGCGGATGTTTGAATAATCAAACAAACTAGATAAAAAGAAACTTAATAAAAATAAGAAAAGAAAGGTCACACATTTAATTTCAACTGAAACCGCTGCACAAAATGAGACTTTAGGAGAAATTTCAATTTGAAAGCTCAGAGTCCAACCATTCTTTTGTTTTTCCCTTTCCATTTTTTCCAGCAACTAAACTACCAATATTTTGCGGACCAATGTTAGGAAAAGCACATTTAACGCCGGTAGATTTGTGGTCCACATGATCCGGACAGAGTACAATACTCGCTAGCTCAAATCAGCTCAGAAAGAGTTATTAGGTTGGAAACCAAGGAGCTTTTGAATTTTCAAATGCAACATAAAAGAAAATGTAGCAATCTCATTACCAGCAATCTCTTGACGAGAGCAACATGTCCTCCATGAACGGCGAGGAACAGAGCGGTTACGTCGGTTTTAAACTCCTCGAAGTCGAAGCGAACTTCGCAGGGCAGTTCCCCGCGCAAAACGACCTCGCTCTTCCTGCTCTTCAAGCACACAGCTCCGACGAAGTTGACGTCGACGAAAGGGTCGGCGATGCACTGGAGAGAGGTGGCGAGATCGCCGGCGAGAATTGAATCGAGAAGGCGTTGGGAGACCTCGGCCTTGTAATCGACGGGAACCACCTGCTTGCCTGAGAACACCGTCATTGGTGAGAGGACGCGTGGCGTAACCTCAGTGCTGTTCAATTATGCTTCCGTTCTGTCCTCTCACTCACTCACTGTCTTGTGTTTGTTTGTTTGTTTGTGTTAGCGGGACGCGAGACTGAAGAGATGGGGAGAGAAAGAAACTTGAAAGAAGTGAGCGGTAGAGTAGTGTGTGCAGAGGTTTGTATTTATTTATTTATAGAACCATATTGTCCTATATTTAATTAATACGACGTTAGATTTGATAATAAATTATATAGATTATTACATTTAACGTTTTAACAGTGAGTGGTCGGTCAAATGTTGTCTACCAGATTCAAATGTTGACTGATGGGTCCAGTGGTCATGGACGAGCGGCGATGTTGGTGGCTCCGCCAAAGTAACGACGTGCATTATTGCAGAAGCAACGTAGGATCTTCCTCTTATAATATATTTTAATTTACACGGTCTTAATTGATTCAGATTGTCGGAAGATTTTATAGTGAAAAGATTATATATTGTAATAAATTAATAATTTAAAATCACATGAGTTGTTATATTGTATTGTCATATTTGACCTTAACCTTATAGTGTTTAGGTTGAGAGAAAAAAAAAAAAAAGACAGCTAAAAATTAGAAGTAGGAAACAAAAATTCTTTGTCAGGTGCTCCTACTACTCTTTCAGGGTTTCTTTGTCAGTTTTGGAATCCATCCCTTCAGGACTTCAAGTTGTTGCTTAGTTGACAGGGTCAAATATCTGTCCACTTCTACTCTTTTACTTGTTGAAGAGGCTACCAGTCAATCCGATTAAAGACGTCCTGCAAGTTATTCAAGTGAAATGGTAAATTTATGATTGTTTTGCCCAAGCTCGACTGACAAGACTGCAGTAGACGACTTTCCAGAAGCAGCCGGTGGTGTCTGTCTCTGTCCATAAAAACAAAAAATGTAAGCAGCTTAGATATTTTTTTACATTTAATGGAAAATTTCTTCAGTACAATGGGACCGTATAATCCCATAGGTACACCGTACACGTCATGATATTTGCAAGTTGGACCGGAAAAATCGGAAGAGGACCCACGAAGTGGTGATATCAGAGTACAGCTGGATGTACCAGAGATCAATCCCAGTGGCGGATCTTGGTGAATCTTATAGGCCCCTACCTTCCCCTGTAAAACTAAGAGTATGCATTGTCGCATTCGGTTGCAGCTAAGCTAGACAGTCAGCAGTGAGCTCGACGAGTAACTCACACACCACGTGGCACAACAGCAGAGACCTCCTGCCAGCTGGAGTATGGCTGCTGCCGACCGCATGGCTTGGGTATATACGGTAAAAGGATTTGTGGTATTATCCATTTTGCAACTTTTCCAATTCTTTTACCATTTTACAATGATTTTTGAAATTCAAACCATGGTTTTAAAAATTATATTAGAAATTAAATTGACAAAATAAAATTCTTAAAATTTAATGATTTAATGGATCATAAAATTAGTATATATTAAAAATTAAATGCTTATAACTTATAAATTATTTTATATTTTTTAAAAATTTTGTTTAATCCTTAATAAGAATGGCATAGTCCATGAGAATTGTAAACCTGAGAAGGAAACTATCAAAGATCGTATTAATCAAACAACCATAAAGGTTAAGGCTTTGGTTAATTTTCATGTTGAATTGGTGTACCGATGACAGTTCATTATTAATCTTAATACTGTCAAACGATTCAGAATATGTTTGAGACCCAAGAATTGCAATCCAAATGGAGACAGAAGTACACCTATTTGGACAGGGGACAATAATTTCTGACAAAAATAACCGTCTTGCCTTCTCTCCTTAATTATTTTCCTTTTTTTATCTTTTTCTATATATTTGATTTACTGAATTATAATTGAAGCTTTATTTGTTTTTTTAACCAATTCTGGGTGAGTTCGAACTGTCATCTAAATTAATCTTCACTCGTATTTCGTGGGATTTCGAAAAGTATAGCGTAGCACTATCATCAAATAATTAACACCGAACTTTGCTTAAGTAAATATCAACCCCTTACCGCTGAACTTTGGTGCTTGGTGGTTTGAGGCTTTATTTTATTGACAAGAATTTATCAAAACGCATGATGTCTACTTATCCTATGCATGGCATAGTCCATTGAATTGCCGGAAAACGACAAGATCTATGTATACCGAGTAAAATGCTATAAAAATACACCGCCTCAATTAATTTTAGAGATAAGATGCATGCATCATAAAATATACCTACGATGAATCTATCCATCAGGTGACGAAACAAAATCTTGGTAAGAATATACGCATACAGAATGCCCATAAATCATATATCTTCACATTGAGCCCCTTCCTCCATTGATTGTACGGATTTAGCCAACTTTGGTATCCAGAGATGAACAAAGACAAAATATATTGCCTTTCAGGGGTTAGTTCGCGGGGTTTCTCTAAGGTCTCCCCGAATGAAAAGTCTATGTGCTTGAGTTATCTTCATTTTAAAAGTTATTGTAATAATAAAAGCTGGGATTGTTCATTGTTCTATATTAAAGAATAACGCACCTAGGCTCCCTAAGAAAAGATAAGCTATAGTGTATTGTTGGCGAGATTAAAAGGAAAAAAGTGTGAAGTTGAGCTGATCACTCCTTTTGAGGCCTCGAAATTAAAGTGGCGCTTAAAAAAGTAAATACAAGTTCTTAAAATCATGGTTCAGCAGACGATGATCCATGACCACGTCCCTACATGTGATGGGGAAGTCTTTACAGTTTAGACCATAAGGGCTGGTCATCAACCGAATGGCTGTTTGATTAATATATTTCAAAATTCCCTTCACTGAAGGTGACTGTAAGGGTCACCGGAGGTGGTGGTGGACGGCTACAGCCTACAGCAACTCATGTGAGCGTCTTTAATATGGCCTTGGCTATCTTTTATCATGGTCCTACGTACGCTATTGTTAGTTCTCATGTCAACTTCTCTGAAGATAAGTACGTACGGATGGTAGTTGACTGTTAAACCTTGCATGCCAAATTGCCATTGCCTCCCCGTACTTCTCTTAAAGACTTTATCGGGAAACGCAGCAAGGTAGCTCAGAACTCGAGCGGCTGTACAATGGTAAGTACCGGTTCCACAGGTGAAAGTTCAATGCTTTTAGAAGTAGGAATGTTGCACCAAGTGGCTGTGATTAAAGTTGAGAGCCTTAACATGTAATTGCTTGTAATGTGAAACCTTTAACATATATGGCTTAACGTGGTTAGTGGTCGAAGTTTTTCTAATTATTCTTCTAATCTAGAATTGATGAATAGTTGATGCTAACGTAATTCAGAGAGTTAGTTTAAAATTATGGTACCTAAAATAAAATAAACTAAACTAAACTAAACCTATATATTTGAGTTATGAATTCCAGCTGTGTTTATAGCACTGTTTGGTGGGACTTATACTAATAGCAGTGACGGTGGGACTTATACTAATAGCAGTGAGGAGCTACGAATTTAAGTTAGGAGGTCCAAAAATTAATTTTTTAAAATTTTGAGGGGCCCAGTACACCACTGACTCTTAAATAACTCTATATTTATATATATATATATATATATTAAAAATAATTTTTTTAAAAAAACTTGAGGGGCCCAGTGACCCCCCCAGTCCAAAGGTAGCTCCGTCTCTGACTAATAGAGCTTTTATTAGTAAAATTTTTCTATAGATCTTTTTTAAAAGAACTTTTTTAAGAAGCCAGTTGATTGTTTAACTGCCATTTAAAAAAGAGTTTTTTTAAAGAGTTTCATATAGTAGACTGTTTGGCAACATAAAAATAAAAATATTTTAAATTTAGTTATATTTTATTCTGTAATAAAAATATTTATGAATATTATAAATGTTATTTAAAGTATATTAAACAATATGCAAATCACAATATATTAATTATTATATAATTTTAAATCATATGAAACATAAATAAAAATATATCTAACCAAATCTTTTATATAGATTATAACACAAGTAAAACTAATAACAAAAATAAATATTAAAACATATAAAAAAGTCAAATCATATTATATAAATCCCAAAATAAATATTTAAGTTGAGTAAATAGTTAAATATATAATAAATTATGCATTTTATTGTAATAGAGAAGATGAGTTTGCAAGATAAACATGAAGATGAATTTGTGGGTATTGTGAGAATTATGTGCAAAACAAAAATACAAATGGTACTAAAAAATAGATTTATTAATTGATCTGAAAAAGTTATTTGAGCGGTTTTTTTAAGAAGCTTTTAAAAAGTTATTTTTTTTAACTAAAAAAAATCATATCTATTTAAAAAATAATTTTTAATTTTACAATTAAACACTCATTTTTTAAAAAAAATTTACGGTGAACAAAAATACTTATTGTCTTCCCAAAACTCCGTTCAAAACTGCACTAAACCTATATATGTTGGGGCAACGCCTATGGGATAATTTAGTTACGAATTCCAGCTGCGTCTACCAGAAAGAAGAAAACGCCTATGGGATAATTTAGTTACGAATTCCAGCTGGGTCTACCAGAAAGGAGACAAATTAGAGTTCCTGTTCATGCCCACTTGGGACATTTCCATGCCTTTTTCCTAACAACCATGACTCCTTTTGCTGCTAAAGAATCAAGTTAAAGAAATTCTCTTTTCAAAATTCGAAATCGATCAATCAATGATCAGAGCTTTAAATCCCTTTAGCGCCAAGTTTTATTTCTTGCTAATTAGTGCCTAGTCTTTGTTACCTTATTGTTTACTCTGTCAATAGCCACAAGTCACCATCTAATCAGTTGGAATTGCCAGACTATGCTATTAGCTACGATTTCTCTTTCTTTTCTTGTCGTTTATTTCCCTTTCTGAGCAATAATGGTATATAATAATACAAGGTAGTTAGTGGAGACCACCGAATGATTTGTAACTAAATCCTAAGTTGACGGAACATCAAATGATGAGATGTAGCTGATAGAGCTAGTGTGATAGAACTTAAAAGATACCAACTAACTTCCATTCAATTGTTCAATCATTAATCAATGTTGCTTCTGTCTCAAATTTCTCAAACTTGAAGCAAATATGATTTTGTAATCCCTTAATTGGGTGTGCATTCTTTGTTGGAATAATACCCTAATTGATCTAGCTAGCGGATTAGTTGCTTTTTATCGTATCCATTGCATTGTATAATGATCCTGGGATCAACTCCTAATTTACCTTTCTCTAACAGATTTGAAAGACACATGAATCAATCGTTAGGTGGTAAGTTTTGAAGATTCCTGTCCAAGTCTTCTTAATGACAAAAACAAAATTATAATAATCAGTAAGTTAACTGATCGAAAGTAAGACACTTTCAAATTTATAAATATCAATTGAATTGATTTGTAATTTCGATATGAGTTGTTGACTTATCAATTGGGTTGCTCGGATCACGTAATTTGCATACACTTTACAATTAAAAAGTAAAATTCTTAACATCAAACATAATTATAATTCATGTAAATGATTAATGAATATGAGTATTGGTCATATAATATGATATAACATCTGGCTTGAGTTTTCTTTTATAATTCATGTTGTGGATCTCTTATTTTACTATTATTAGACTTGTCCTGCCATTTGGAGGCTCTACTTTGAGTTGCTTTATTAGTGTGAAAAAGCTATGTTATGTCAAAAAGCTATTAACCTTATTAATTTTTAAACTTTTTTCATTAATTGAAATTCAATTAACTCATATACAAAATTTTATTTTATTGGTTTAGGATGAGAGTACTCTTTCTGTTGAGTTTGACGGAGACATAGTAAAATATAATATTTTTGAAGAAAAGTTTAATATTTTTGAAGCAATAAAGTTTCCTAATGATTTTCAATCAATTTACCATATGAATATTATGAATTCATTTGTACATGATATTTTTAAAGAAGAAAGTATTGATAATGAATCGGAGTTTAAATTCTAAACCAGAAGTGAACAAACAAGTTGATGAAATATGTGAAGTTATAAAATCATTATCAGCGTTGCTAATATATTTGAAATCTTTAAATGCTAAAACTACTATAACTTACAAGAAAAATTGGCTTGTATTTTATAGGCTTTGAAGATAAAATTAAGGGCATTACCTGATCGCCTAAAGTACGTCTATTTAGGTGAAGGAGATTCATTACCTACGATTATCTTAAAAGGGTTGACTATAGGGCAAGGAGAAAGGATAGTAACACTAGTTAAGGAGTACAAAACTGCAATTATGTAGAAGTTTGAGAAGAAAAAGCCTCATCAAGCATATCAATGTTAAATAATTACACTTTTAGGAGATAATTCAAAATATAATAGTTTTTATTAGTTTTGTTTTAGTTATATATAAATTTCATTCGTTTGTTTTTAAGAAGTCAGATTATTGACTTAAGGGAAAATGAGCCTTAAAATTCCATAATACTAAATTCCATAAAGCGTGATCACACCTTGTATGATTCAATTGTTAGGATCAAAGACTCAAAATTTCATAATACTAAAACTTATAAGGCGAGATCACGCCTTATATGATTTAGCTTTCTGGAATGAACCTTCTAAAATTTCAAAATACTAACATTTATAAGGCGCGATCATGCCTTATACATGTTAATAATCTGCTTGGTTTTAAAGAAATTTGTCGTTTTTTAAGAAAATAAATAATAATTAATAAAACATATATTATTTATTTAAATAATAATAAATGTATAAATTTAAAATAAAAATATTATTTATAAAAAAGCAAAACCCTAATTTCTTATGTTTCTTTTTCAGTAGCCCCACATCACCAAAGTAGCAACCAATCCACAACGCATCACATTCTACCTTATCCACTGACATCATAGTACATATCCTATGCTCATAACTAAGGAGAGTCTTGTATTTTGCACTTTATTTTTGTTGATTATTTTTATAGCATGTGAGCATCTTGTGCATACATTATAAATGTATGATCTAGGTGTGGGGAGCAAGAAAATATGTATTATGATGAACTTTATGATTTATGCTTGAACTCGTGAATACTATGATTTATATGTTGACTATTTCTCATGATAAATTCATAATTTTGTAGTTGTTGTTTGTAAATAATCCTTAAGTTAAGATACATTTTTTGTTTTAAGTTATAATGCATGAAAGAAACAAGCACAATTAGTGTTTTTTATTAAATTACTTTAAGTATATCGTTGGTTTTATTTAATGAAAGTGTGCAAGATTCAATGCATTTTGACGTCTATGAGAGCTTTGAGCCTAATAGCATTCATCACATTTGTGCTCATGCATTTCTTTTGAATACATGTTGATACTATATTTTTTATGAATCTGTGCATAAAGATGGTAAGGGCACTTAAGATAACCACTATTGACTTAAACAAGCCTACCTTATTCTTTTTATCCTTAAAAAACCAATTTAATCCTTAACCTTTCTTTTCTTGAATACCAACCTTGTTACAAACCAAATTTATCCTTCTTTTGTTGACGTCCTTAATAATTTTGAGCTCCTAAATTGAAAGAATTGTATCAAGCTTATTTGCATAAGATTTTAGCTATTTCCATGAAAAGTAAATTAGTTGATTCAAGTTGCATTGTTTTGATTTTTCATTTTTTATTTATAGAATGGGGATAAGTATAAGAAAAAATAAATTTCTATATATATATATATATATATATGTATGTATATATGTATGTATGTATGTATATAAAGACAAAACAATTAGGTGATTGAAAATGATGCTATTTGAATCAAAGGTCTTGGACGAAATCAAGATAAAACTTGTGTGGATAGGATTGCATGATTTCCTTCAATTTATTTAACTTAAAAACTTATTTTTATCATACCTTACTTAAGCCAAGTTACAACCTTTATCAAGTTCCTTTAATTATGCATTAGGTTCATTTTTGTTAAATGGTGGAGACATGATTCATTAGCAAACTTGTCGAAATAATTTTCTATGTTTTGATTTAAGATCTTAATAAACTCTAAACACTTTGAGTGTATAGAGCGAAATCCATGAAAGGTGTCAAGTCTTATTTCATTTAATTTTGGTGGAATTGATGTGATGCTATGTTTTAATTTTAAGAGTGTATCCTATGATTGCTTGTCCTCTAAATTATTATTTTATCATAAATCTTTAATATTTATTAGCTTTCGGAATATTTTTGGATAATATGAAAGAAGATAAGAGGTTGTTATGATGATGAATGATGTATTGAATTAATATATGCTTGAGGACAAATATGAGTTCGTGTGAGGAAATTTGATAAGATGTTATTTTATTATGTTTATTGAAATCATCTCTTTTGTTTAAGCTCCACCCTCTCTTTAGTCCTATGTCTCTTATCCCTAGGAAGTCTTACTCCACCAGCAGGTTTTTAATAAGTTAAACCGAAATTAAAAATAGGTTCAACGTTTATAATTCAGTATCCGTTAACTATTTTGCTTCTTAAAGATTTGAAAATTCTTAACAAACTTCTTCACACTCAACTTATTAATAGATACAATTTTAAATTTTAATTTATAACTCATTTAATAAATTAATTAAAATTTAATAAATTGACTCGTTAAAGCTTGTGAATAGCTTATTATAGACTTGTCATGAAATTTTAGCATATCAAATTTTATTTATCTTTTTATAGATTTATCACATGTTTATTCATGGAATAATATTTTATTTTATTATTGTGGAATTATAAATTTATTTTTAATAAAATTTGCATTATAAAGTTTGATCTTCTCAAATAGCTCATCAAATTTTGATTTTAAGAAACTTATTTAATCCCATTATGAGAAAGATGGTGTATTGATAGCATATCAAACTAATAATAAAATCTTTCACATTTAAAATCATACCAACACAATCAAAATGATTTTATTAAAATTCAGGAGTATAATTTCATTATATTGCAAGGATTTTTTTTCCAATTTTTGGTAAGACATTATTTTTAGTACAACATATTTTGGAATATGGAGTTACCTCTTCAAATTGATTGTCAATATAACCGCCCACACTAAGCTACAAGGAAAACCCATTTGTTATTGGGTTTTGTGGATTGCAATACCCATTATATGTATTTACAAAACAATGGCCCGAATGGAACTCGGGCCTTGAGTGGAAAACGATTGCCAACGTCACAAGTAAAGATGTGCCAACACCGTTCATCAACCGGCAATTCAGACGTTGAATTTGAGAGGAGTAGTGGTGACCCGATAATCCAGAAATGACGTCAACTACCCTGGAAGATGAGAAGAAGCAGAGTACAGTACCCACTTCTTCTTCTTGAATCTAAAACTATGTTAAATAAACACTCATATTTAATAAATGAGATAGCAATGGAGGATAAGAATTTCACCGGAAAAAGTCATGATAATGGTCTAATTTTTTTTCAGGTTCTGGTAAAAGGGTCGCTGTTGTTGGTGCAGGTGTCAGGTAGTTTGCTTTTGTTTTTCGAGTCCATTACTCAATTGTCTGATCTCTGGACTATTGACCACTTCATTGACTACTGTTAAGGTTTTCCAAGTGATGAAGTGTTTTTGCATGTAATAAAGGAGAAATCTTTATTACCTTTGAATACTTTTTGGCATTTTTACGATATAAAAGTTAACATGGGAAATATTGGTCTTATTGCTCTTGATGTTTCAACAGCCTGGATATTCAACTCGGAATTTGTGTCTCTCTTTTGGTTTATAAATTATTTTGGGATATCTACCTTATGAGGGATGCTCACCTATGTCAATGTATGTTGAAGCGGGCTTGCTGCAGCTTACAAGCTGAAGTCACTTGGCTTGAAGGTCACAGTATTTGAAGCGGAAGGAAGAGCTGGAGGGAAACTGAGAAGCGTTTCAGATCATGGTCTTATATGGGACGAGGGTGCTAATACCATGGTACATTAGTCCAAGATGTTATGTTAGATTATTTAGTGATCAACTTTTATCTTTCACTGGGGGAAACTTTGATGAGTTAGAACTACATCTATCTGTCAGGAGAGAAGTTCCTTTAGCTCCTTGTGAAAGATGCCAAGATTGTTGACATTTGATGATGATGATTCTATTGATGCCTCGTACTGTAGTTTATTTTTGTTTATTTCCTATTTTGTACAGACTGAGAGTGAGAAGGAGGTCAGAACTCTACTTGATGATCTTGGACTACGAGACAAGCAACAATTCGTAAGGTTTCCTATATCATCATGAATGTATACATGCCTTTTTTCCCGTGAACAAATGAACCATAAACCTTTTGATCACATTCTTTCAGTTAATACAACAATTGTTGTTGTGGTCTTTAGTTTGGGATGCCAACACGATTTTGAAATGGCTTCGTTTGTGGTACTCACATTTTTGAAGTTTATAGCTCATAATTTGCTTTACTATTTTTTTGTGAAATGTCACAGCCAATATCACAGAACAAGCGATATATTGTAAGAAATGGGAAGCCAGTGCTGGTACATTCACCTTTTTGTGTATTTGCTTCCAACAGATATTGCTTCTCTTATGGCAAGATTAGTCTTCCTTTCAAATGCATCAATTGTTTTGACTCACCAGTAGCATTTGTTTGCTGAATTTTGAAAACCAGTTACCCACAAATCCCATTAGGCTGATCACAAGCCACATTCTTTCTGTGCAATCAAAGGTTTGTTCATCTGGAATTAATTTTAGTATCTTAGAACTAGTCCCAAGCTTAATTTCTTGAATATGCAAATCCCTGCATGCTTATGCATGTATTGTTGTGTTTGCAGTTTCATATCATTCTGGAGCCCTTTTTGTGGGAGAGAAGTGAGTGTTCAAAGAAGTGTGATAATAACACACTTGAAAGGTAAGAAATAGAATTTGCCATAGCAATATACTCAGTACTATTGCATTTTGTAAATTCCTTTTAAGTTTCACATTTTAGGCATTATCTTACTTTTTTTATTCTCTGCAGTGTTCGTGGGTTTTTTCAGCGTCATTTTGGAAAAGAGGTATGATGTCTCACTTTAACATCAGAAGACATTAAAATAACAGCTTTAAAAGTTTGAGTAAAAGATGGTTATTCTTTTTGTTCTCTCCAGGTTGTTGATTATCTTATTGATCCTTTTGTTGCGGGCTCAAGTGCTGGAGATCCTGACTCTCTTTCTGTAAGTAGTAGTCTGACTGGGGACCGGCTTGCCTTCTGTAAAATTCATGATTTCTTTCACCATTTTTAAGAATCAATCTTCCTGGCTCAATTATCCAAGATACATTGAGCTGGATATCCTTTTATGCCACGCATAATCTAAAAGATATATTTGCTAAAAATGATATCCTGAATCATATCAGGCTTCTGAAGCCTGATGTTAGTTTTAAGCAACTGCTTTTAGTAGCCAGTAGTCCACGTACTTGAAAAAGAGTCTTCGCCATTTCTTCTCTTCTTAACATGTTCCACAAGCTCAATCATCTTGTTCCTTTTTCTGTTTTAGGCACAATATTCTTTTCCAGAGCTTTGGAATTTAGAGAAACGGTAATTTACAGCTTAGTTTTTTATTACCTACACTTGTATGCTAAGAGTGTTTCATTAGAAAATGATTTAGAACTATTGTCTTGACATCAATGACCTTTATTAAAATGTTCATACTTGCTGCTTGATTCACTTAAGTTGATGAAATGCAAATATTGTTGCTTTTACAAGATTTGGTTCTATAATAGCTGGGGCTATTCAAGAAAAGTTATTTGCCAAAAGGGAGAAGAGTGAAGATGGGAAGTCTGCTCAAGAAAAAAGGAAATATCGACGTGGTTCATTTTCTTTTCTAGGTGGAATGCAGGTAGATGTAGTGGATATCTTTTCCTTCTCACATGATCTGGCATAGGTGTTTCTGCTTATATGTCTTTGTATCCTTTGGTTATATCATCTATGCTACTCTTGGTGTCATCAAAGTTCAACTGGATTTTCAGCTCAACCTATGTCTTTATCGGCATCAGTAATGGTGCTTGATTTTGGCATTCTCAACTTTAGGTTATCCTGTTTTGGTTATGGATAGATTATAACTATAACTTCTATGTTTGGAGAAAACTAGCTAAACTTGTAGGCTTGTTACAAGTCAATGCAAAAATAGCCGCAGAACATAATGTTATTTACTAAAAATTATTATTATTTTCTTTCTGATTTCTAATTATGCAGACTCTCACTGACACACTATGCAAAGAGCTTGGGGAGGACAACCTAAAGCTAGAATCAAAGGTGCTTTCATTGTCATATGTTCATGATGAGAAGTTAGAGAACTGGTCAATTTCTCATGCTTCAAAGGGTTACAAGCATTCAGAGGACTCACGTTATGACGCTGTCATCATGACGGTTAGTGGTTTTGGTAGCAGCAATTGTTTGGGGTGCTTATGTTGTTTTTTACTGAGACACTGCACGGTATAGTATCTAAGTCAACATGCCTAGCCAGTAAAAATTACTTCTTTAGCATGGCGAGTGCTTAAAAACTGTTACAGTTATTCTATGTTGCTTGAATGGAATAAAGATGGAAAGAGACAGAAGAAACACCTAGGGACACTCAGATATTAGCTGTTAAACCCATTCTGAACTTCTATTGCATAGCTAGTTTCGGAGTAAGTTTGATGTCTTGGTCAACCTATAATTCAGGATGTCCATTACCTGAAAATGGACCTTTCAGTAAATGAGTGATTTATTGGAAAACTTTCCCCTTTCTTTGAATAACACAATTCCATCTTGCATTCTCTAACCTAAACACATTCATGTATATACACATCCTCTAAGACCATGCCCTGTTATGAACTTGTTTTTCTCAGGCACCACTATGCAATGTCAAAGAAATAAAGATTACAAGAGACAGAAATCTCTTTCCCCTGGACTTTATTCCTGAGGTACTAATTCCTATAGCAATATTGTCATCCTTGGCAATTGCAGAGCTTTCCATCAACTCAGAAACTGGGGCCATATTCCTATATATGCATCTTTACCTATCACTTTAATTTTTAAGCAAATCATCTTTTCATGGTTAATGGGTACATTCGAGAAGGAAATATTGCAAGCAACATGTATTTTGTATAATGACCATTTCCTTTTTTAAAATTTTGTTATCATTTGGAGCAAAACCAATAAGTTAAACTTTCTTGCAGCTAAATAATTTTGATAAGCTGGTGAAATGTCACTACGGGCCTTTGTGTGCACTCTGAGTAGAGCAGACTGGTGCCCACTTCAATTTTGCTTCAATAGTAAATTATTGATTGTCCTCATATTGTCTCACCATGTACTAACCAACAAGGAACTGCTGGTACTTTGAACTGCAGAGATAAAAGAGATATCTAATCTGCCCAACTATTTAGTAGTTCATTTTTACATCACTAACTCTGTTCACCGTTATTTTGATGTTAGGTGATGTACATGCCACTGTCTATCATAATTACAACATTTAAAAAGGAGAATGTTAGGAGACCCCTCGAAGGATTTGGAGTTCTTGTTCCCTCCAAAGAGGAACAAAATGGTTTAAAAACTCTTGGTAAATCCTCAACACTACCCAATGCAACTAAATACCTTGCATTTTCTTTCTTAACTTATTACAAGGTGTGCTCCTGTGTGTAGGTACGCTTTTTTCCTCTACGATGTTTCCTGATCGTGCACCCAATGACCTTTATCTCTATACATCCTTCGTTGGTGGGAGTCGAAACAGGGAACTAGCTAAAGCTACAGCGTAAGAGGAACATCTTATACTTCCGTTTGGAAAATATAAGCCAATTCAAAATACATCCATGTAGCTTTATGCTCAGCAAAAACCTTGCTTCTCTACGTTCACATATAATTACCTGATGTTTCAGGGAGGATCTGAAGCACATTGTAACTTCTGATCTCAGACAGTTGTTAGGGGTTGAGGGAGAGCCTACATTTATGAAGTATGCATATACCTATTTTAGACGCTTTTGCTCTAGCTGAAATAAATGTGTGGAGATGAATCATTAGAACATTTTGATGCAGTCATTTTTACTGGAGTAAAGCATTTCCCTTGTATGGACGGAACTACAATGCAGTAGTGGAAGCGATCGAGAGAATGGAGAAAAACCTTCCTGGATTCTTCTATGCTGGTAACTGTTTATGGATAATTTGTATAATTGTTAGGATTGTTGAAGGACAAGTGACCTTAGAATCTTCTAACAACTGTCATTAAAACCTGTAATCTGTGCCTGCTTGCCAGGAAACCATAGAGGTGGATTGGCTGTCGGGAAAGCTATAGCCTCAGGATGCAAAGCAGCTGATCTCGTGATCTCCTACTTGGAGTCTTCATCAGACGGCAACATTATGAATGAATAGGCATAGTTTGTACCTTTTTCTTTGTCGAGTAGTCTGACCCTTCCCTCTTTCGTAAGAGATTATATAAAAACATGCAAATTTAATTTTAATATTTTTACTAAATTATACTTTAACGTTTTAAGATAAAATTTCATGTTTACAAAATATTTAAAATAAACTTTGAGTAATTTGTTATGTTAGTGTTGATATAATATTAATTTATTATTTTTATTAGACAGGGGAGTCTTATTACGTCACGTGTCTTATACCACGCCTTGCAGTTTGGAGACAATTCAACTTTCTCTTTGTCTGTCTTTCTACCATGGTATGAAATCTCTAAAGGTCTCAAACTAATGTAGACACACGAATCAATGACAACTCATCTATACTTGCGGTTGTTATTGTAGTGTTATTGTCATCTGCATCTTTTTGGTTCTCTTGCTTCTTCTAGTCTCTCTTTCACTTGTAGTAGAATGCCTTTATATGACTAGATTTGGTGCAGTGCAGTAGTGATACGTTGTGTACTTCTTACCGTCTCTAGACTTGAATATATTATTAGACTTGTCCTGCCATTTGGAGCCTGCACTTTTGTTTTTTGCTCTATTTCTACCATAAGAGCTTGTATATTATTGATACTTATCTCCTTCCTCGTAATCTCTCAGCTGCTCTCTTTAATCACATCCAAAGAAAGAATCACCATTTAAAGCAGAGTTGCTGATAGCCAGATCCAAATTTTAAATGGAATAAAATTTGTAGCTCATCATTAAGGATAATCTTTATGGTGGTCACCTTGTTGATGATATCTTGAAAATCGTTCAGATGATCAAACACTAATTTCTCAGCCTTTTAATTTCAGGTTCACAAGCTTCTTAATCAAGGAGCCTTTATTTTAAGCAATCTTCCTTTCATAACAACCCTCTAATTTCTTCCACAAGTCGAGAGGATCCGTCTCTTAAGATACGTGGTTAAATATGCTATACTAATCTATTGCCTAATAGTTATCGAGATTTTTTCTTCACCTTTTCCTACCCTTTATTTGTCTATCTTTTTTTTTAATTAAATGAGATATTGTCTTTTATACTTTTATCCACATTAATTAGATCATAGAGATTCTTGTAATATATGAGATCTTCCATCATAGGTTTTCATATTGAGTAGTTAGTCGATGTCAACTTCATTATAGAGCTATTGTCACTCTTTATACTTAAGGCTTTGATACCAATTGTTGGACTTTAAGCAATACACCTTCAAAATCATTATGATCACTCAACCAATAACAAACTACTTAAATATTACAGATGACTAAAAAATAAATTGCATACATGATTTAACATGAAAAACCCTCCAGTATAGAGGTAGAAATCACAAGATAAAATGACAATAAATCTACTAAATCAAATAGTAAGATTCAAGTTTTATAAGTTTTGAGCTATTTTACTCTAAGTACACCTCAAAAAAACAACCATAGCTAAAGTCCCTTTTAGCTCTCCCTCAAAAATTTTAGGATTGAGTACAAATTAATATATATTTATATATATATAATCATAGAAATCAAAATTCAATAAAACTATAGTTGACTAATGCTATTTGGACTCAAAAACTATTCTCGAATGTTTCTATCTTATGCAACTTCAATCTTTCAAACTTTTCCTTCAATCAATCTTAAGAGGATAAGATTTTATACCAGTTTCCGTCACCTATACAGTTTGTGTGGTGACCATGTCCCTAAAAAACTTGACATCATAGAGATACACAATCCCAAAGACTTACACAGTCTGCGAACATAATTGTATCCACCAATGACCTATTAAAGTAGTACCTAAGTAGTTAAGATGTCAACCACTAACAAAGTTAGGTTTAGTGGCCTTTGTGTTTACTTTCTTGTATTTTTGCTCTGTCATGTTTTAAATACTTATAAATTGCTCATTTGAGCAAAGATTTTCAACACAAAAATAGTTGGAATATTATACCTTTGTAACTATTGTAGAGTTAAAAACCTTAGCATTTTTTTTTCTAATCTTTGTGCATTCTTTCTCTTTTACTACAAATGATTGATATTAAATTGTGAATGGATGAAAATTTAGACGAAGTTAAGCTTCTATCAGTGATATGCCACGTCAATGCTTATGAGACATAAATTAATCATTTTTATTAGACAAATAGGCCCAATTGTGATACGTGTATACTATGTATTAAACCAAGATCCACTTATCTTACTAAGCTTAAATTAATTTTAGTTATATTTTTCTTAATTTTGTCTAATTTTTTAATAACTCTAATAAATCCTGAATTAATCTAAATAATATATTTTTACCCCAATTAAACTCTTTTAAACCTAGAAAACTCTAATTACCCTAAATTATCAAATTGTTTAATCTCCTCCATCACTGTCCTCAGTATTACGAGATTTTCAATTACAAACATGGTAGTTCAACTTTGCCTTTGAGTATGACAAGAGTTTCTCCAAATGTAACCTTACTATATTCTTAAAAAAAAAAAAAGAAGAAGAAATAACCTTACTATATCTTTCTCATAAACATTTTAGTTTTGTCATGGATCATCGAACAAGATAGAAGCAACGGAGGGGGAGACAGAGAAAGAGATAAAGGAGGATGACAACATTGAAGGTGGGAGGGGGGTGATGGCGATGTTCTGAACAGAGCTGGAGTTAAGAACAGTGACGAAGGGTGGTTCATCAATTTGATAATACAGAGTGAAAACATTTTCTCTTTTAATAGATGTCATTTGTTCTATATATGTAAACGATCTAGAAGGGGGGTTGAATAGATCTTTAATCTTTTTCGCAGAGTTCTACAAAAATTCACGGAATTAAT
>JAOQMR010000008.1:8889669-8899903 GCA_027563865.1 Erythroxylum pelleterianum | reverse complement strand
AACCAATTCTATACAATTTGTTATTATCAAAACATAAGTAGAAATCAATTTGTCAACCACCATTGGTCCAACAATATATGTAAACTTTTTAAGAAATGCCACAATATTACATGACAAGCTTGGTGGATTCAGACATCATCCTTTTCCTTTCACCAACATAAGTTAATGGCACTTGTTTCCGTTGATCCGTTGTCTTACTCAATCGGTGTTAACTTCTAGTTAGTTGCATGTGCAACAGCTTTGTTTCAGGCTGCATTTGAATAACTGGAACATAACCATGTACATGGTGAAACAATAACTGCTGAGTAGTGAAACAATAACTGCATGAACTTTGGAATTATAAGGGAATATTCAAAGTAGCTTACAGAAGTGTCAACATCAACATTTACAGCATAACTAAATCCTAAATTGCTATTCAATAAATTTATAAGTGAAATTCGATAAAAAATACGTAAAAAGGACTTGTGAGTTAAAATATATATAATATTTTCTAGGCTTCTAGAAATGCAGGTTCTGAAAATTTTACTAATCAGTTGGTTGAGGGATCTGTCATAATGCTTAAGAAACAAGGGAAGGAAGGAAGGAAGGTAGGAAGGAAGGAAGGAAGGAAGGAAGTCAAATCCCACAGAAACAGAAAGATGTTGAGAGACTCAGTTTCTGCAGATGTATCTATCTGGATGGCTACGTCTCAACCTTTCTGTAAAGATTACCTTCATTCTTTAACTTCACCAAACCAGGAGGAACAAACGTCAAGTGTGTGTGTGTAACCCACCATATGGTAGTGGCCAAAGGCAGTTAAGGTTGTTAAACAATAAATAAAATTTGTAAATTTTTTTAATTTTATTTAATGTTTGATAAACAATAAATAAAAAATATTATTTTAGTTTATTTAGATTATTTTTAACAGCAGCTTGGTGACATAACAAAGCCTTGTCGGCCGAATCTAAGCCAACCAAGCTAGAAAACGACACCCTATCCGTGAATGCCTCCACGCGCGACCACTGTTCGTGAGTTTATCCTAAATAAAAGATTCCTAGGTTACACAAACGTTCAGACAGACCAGTCAATGCACTGATTGAAGCGTGTCATAATCGCTCCATCAGGGCGCGTGATATTGCCACTGATTTCAGTAATCTTTGAGCTTCGTTTAGTCTGGCATGGCACTTCTCTCCACAACAATGAGGACCAAATTATGAGAGAGAAATATTTTCATCTGTTAAAGGACAGGCTTTTTTCATATTATTCAACCAATTTTGGAAATTCTCTTCTCTATCTTCACATCTAACTTTTAGTTCAATAATTTATTCTTATATATAATATTTTCATTACCGGACATTCGTCATTCTTAGTTACTTGCAGCTGTCTCTCACCTCACACACACTCACTCTCAGATACTGCAAAGGAAACGTTTCTTGTGTACTGGCTTTTCAGGTAGAAGAAATGTGGTGAATGTAATCCTCAAATTTTACTTCTTGAGTTCTTTCTGTTGCTCTGTGTGCTCTTTCGTTGAGTGGAATGCTTCTAGCTGCGTTTGCATTTTGATGTCTTTGCTTTCTCCTGTCGATTTTCAGCTCAGAGATTGAAACTTTAGCTGGTTTAAGTCTATTCTTTGGTTGATTTAATGTGGGGATCCAGTGGGTAGTGTGTGAATGTCAATGCTTCAGTCACTAGGTAAAAGTTGTTGCTTGCATTTATATTTGCTTGGATTTTCAAGATGGGCTAATCCAAGATGTGGTTTTTGAGCTAACTTAGGCCGCAGTTTTCGTATGTTTGATGTTTGATCTTCTTTTTTCTTCTGTTTAACCAGCTATAAGCCTATCATAGTCTCCAAGTTTGTTGCTTTACTGTAGTTACAAAGTTGACCGCTTTCTAGCTTTGCAGTATTTATGTATGCACTTAATGCTATGTCCTTAACCGGATATTTTCTGTTTCTTTGTTGTTAAGAGGATCTTAGTTGCTTTTATAGTGTAAAGCATTTATTATCTGCTGTTTTCTCTTTTCCTCTAGCTTGATTTCTTGACAAATGTTTATTATCATTCTTGTCCGACTTGAAAGCAAGCGTGCTCTAATTTTGGATGGAGAAACTATGCTGGTAGTTGTGGAAATGTTAGAGAGAACTTGTTGAAGTTCTGGGTTATCTGATGCTCTCCTTTTACCTTATTTTCTAGCAATCAAATTAAAATTCTTTATTGATATACTGAAATGATTCGTTTTCCTTATTTGTTTTTAGCATTTTATAATGGATCATATTTTGTGATCTATACATTTTGTATCGGCTTACGTGCTTAGGGTGTTTTTTTTTTTTGGTTTTATATTGCAGAGATTCAGAGATCTTCTTGCTTCATGTTGATAGGCAGATAACAGCTGGTGTTTACGTTGGCAGAGAGGAGGTCTTTATTGGAAAATGGTTCTTGGTCTCAGTGCAAAGGGCAAGAAAAGTGCATCACTGCAAGTGAATTATTTGATTCATATTCAAGAGATTAAGCCATGGCCGCCGTCTCAATCACTTAGATCTCTACGCTCAGTTCTGATTCAATGGGAAGGTGGTGGTCGTTGTTCGGGATCTACCAACACTGTTGTTCCTTCACTTGGATCTATTGTTGGAGAAGGGAAAATTGAGTTTAATGAATCCTTTAAATTACCTGTGATTTTGGTAAGGGATTTGTCTGCCAAAGGCAAGGATGGTGATACTTTCCAGAAAAATTGTGTGGAATTCAACTTATGTGAACCTCGCAGGGATAAGATGCAATTATTGGCAACTGCTTTAATTGACTTGGCAGATTATGGTGTTATCAAAAAGCCTATGTTCATTAGTGTTCCCATGAACAACAAGAGGAGCTTTAGGAACACATCTGAGCCCATGTTATACATTAAAGTGCAGCCAATTGATAAGGGTAGATCTGGCTCTTCGTCAAGGGATGGTCTGGAAAAAGTGAGTTCACTTGACAAGAATGGAGAATCAGTTTCAGCATTGATGAATGAAGAATATGCTGAAGAAGCTGAAGTTTCCTCATTCACTGATGATGATGTTTCCTCACACTCATCTTTGACTAATGGAAGTTTGGCCTCCCAAAATGGAGAGGTAACTATATTCTTCATGCTATCTTTTTCTTTTCAATAGCTCTTTCAGTGCTTTTATTTATCTGATGTCAGTTTCACTTGGTTACTTTGGCTTCTACCAACTTATGCTACCATTCCTCTCATTATTAATTTTTTCAGTCCATATGAACCTGACTGAGTTGATGGATAAATAGTGACATGTACCGCAAAATAGTGCTATGAGACAGCTCACCTCTATTATTAAATGCAACTAAAGACAGGCTGCTGACTTATTAGATCATTATTCCTAATAAATTTCTTTTTCTTGGCATCAGAATGGAACAGAGAGCAAAGGAAGGGTTAGCAAGGATCACAACGTTGGTCAAAAACTTGCCCTTCAAAATGACATTTCACTGCCAGAGAATTCTAATGAAGGTTCATGTGCTCTTCCTCTGCATTTATGTTCTGATTTTTGGGTCACAATAAATGGTAATGGCTCTATGTTGGCCTCTTCTGACTCTTGTTCTATGTTAATCCAATCAAATGCTGCAGCTCAAAGTGTCCATTCTTCATCTCCTTATACTTCTGAAGATAAAAGGGAGGAGGCCAATACAAGCACAGTAAGTGAGAGGCATCTGGATATAGTGCTGGAGGCTCATGACAAAGTTCCTAGCATCAAAAGCATAGCTGAAGTTGATACTGAACAGTACAGTAAGCAAAACGTAAAAGGTTACTTTCCAGATGAGTGTGAAAATCCATCAGCAAGCAATCTCAGTTTTACAAATTCTGGTGATCTTCTAGTTAATGAAGCAGAGTGTGGAAAATATCAGGGGGCTGGAAAATGTTCTCTGGAAGATACTCCACAGGAAATTATAAATATTAGTTCCACTCAGGAAATGATCGAAAAGGAGCCACACGAGAATGAATCCAGAACTCTAGTCGATACCTTGGCTCAAATTTCTACAAGATGTGATGGCTCACCTATGGGTGATTCTCTTTCTTCCACGACAGAAACTGGAATGAAGGAAAATCTCCCCAAAACTGATAGATTAAAACTTGTTAAATCTGTTAGGTCACAGTCAGATTCTGTTAGGAGCAGCAAATTTGTGAGCAAAAGTCAGCACTATGAAGTGACAGAATTTGCTGCCTCAGGAGAAATAGACAACAGTGCGGGGAAATTTAAAGTTACCGAACGAGTAAATTCGAAGGTTTATCAAACGAATACAAGAACCACCAATATGGACAGAATCCAGAAACTGGAATACAAAATAAAGATGCTTGAGGGGGAACTAAGAGAAGCTGCTGCTATTGAGGCTGCTCTTTACGCAGTAGTTGCTGACCATGGAAGCTCCATGAGCAAGGTACATGCTCCAGCTAGGCGTCTCTCCAGGCTTTATCTTCATACTTATAAAGAATATTCCCAAACTAGACGAGCCAGTGCTGCAAGAAGTGTTGTATCAGGACTCGTTCTAGTCGCCAAAGCATGTGGAAATGATGTCCCTAGGTATTTAAAAATCATTTCTTTTCAACCATTTTCACTGATGTCTTTAACCATGCAATTAATTTTCCCTCTAAAGCATGTAGCTTGTACTGAGAAAAGTACTTGTAGGGTTGCAGATTAAGTCACTAATTTTTCTTCCACTTTTTATCCATATCATCTTTATTTACCAGAAAGGTTCTTAACATTTTGTTGGTGACTTAATGTTACTGAACTTATAACTACAGGTTGACATTCTGGTTATCAAACTGTGTTGTTTTGAGAACAATTATTTGTCAAGCAATCAGTGATGAAGTGCTACGGCTTCCGACAAGACCACACAAGGATAAGAATGTTGTTACGGAAAGAAAGAATAATAAATCTACTACTTTAAATTTGAAGATTTCAGCCAGCCAAATGGAGAACAAGAATGAAGCTTATGGAGATATAGGTGACTGGGAGGACCCACGAAAACTTGTATCAGCCCTAGAAAAAGTTGAAGCTTGGATCTTCACCCGGATTGTTGAATCCATCTGGTGGCAGGTTTTCTACCTCACTAATTTTTTCCGACTGAAATGATAAATCACTATGTGCCGTCTTAAATTTGAAGGCAATTAACTTGGTGATTGCTTTATATTCTATATTCTCTTACAGACGCTTACACCACACATGCAATCTGCGGCTACAAGGTCCATCAATATATTATTAGGTGCTGGCTCAAAAAAGAATCTCGGAAGGACTTCTAGTTCATGTGATGAAGACCAAGTAAACTTTTCACAGGGCCTTTGGAAGAAAGCTTTCAAGGATGCCTGTGAAAGACTTTGTCCTGTTCGAGCTGCGGGGCATGAGTGTGGCTGTTTGCCTGTGCTAGCCAGACTGGTAGGTTGTGGTCAACTTACTGACAAGTTGCATGTGGTATGTGATTATGGAACCCTAATGGCTGCATTTTTCATTTAATTGTTATGTAGATAATGGAGCAATGTGTGGCTAGGTTAGATATAGCAATGTTCAATGCCATCCTCCGGGAATCAGCTGATGACATTCCAACCGATCCAGTTTCTGATCCCATTAGTGATTCAAAGGTTCTTCCCATTCCAGCTGGGAGATCGAGTTTTGGGGCTGGTGCACAGCTGAAAACTGCGGTAAGGAATGCTTACTTATTAAGACTTCTTTTCTTCATTTAATATTTTACCCAGCATGAAAGTTGGTGTATGGTGAAAGTTCATCTTAGGTTTTCAAACCATGCTCTCATCTTAATGTAAAAAATTCAATAATCAAAAGACCTTTTTTCCCCTCTCTTTTTCTGAAAGCAGATTGGAAACTGGTCAAGATGGCTAACTGACCTATTTGGTATGGATGACGATGACTTACTTGAAGAGGAAAAAGATGAAGACAATGAGAGAGAAGACTCATCTTTCAAGTCTTTTCATCTTCTTAATGCTTTGAGTGATCTCATGATGCTTCCAAAAGACATGCTCTTGAGTAATTCTGTTAGGAAGGAGGTTTGCTCGATTGATTAGTGACTCATATTTGATCATAATTTGACATGAAATCTGTTGCAAGTAACACTTATAGGGCTAGCTTTGGTGTCTTTTGAAGGTATGCCCACAATTCGGTACTGAATTGATCAAGAAGGTTCTTGATGTTTTCGTCACAGATGAATTTTGTCCTGATCCTATTCCAGACGTTGTGCTTGAAACCCTCGACTCTGTGGTCAGTCACATACTCTATACCAACTCATATTACTTGAGTCAGATAAAAACTCCTTCAACATGTTTCTGTATATTGGGTGCATCAACTGATAGACAAACCTTACCACTTCAGTTGGGATTGGTGCGGTTTAGAGATTTGATTTTGTTCCCAAAGATAGTGAATTAGAGGGTTGGTTCAGTTGGTTAATAAGATCAACTCATAAAATTTCTCTTCCAAGATTGGCAACTTAGAGATCTCAATTTCGAGTTATATGCAACATAAGTAATAATAGATTGCTCTAACAAAGAGGTCTCGTGGGGTAGATTCTGCATGGCCTCTTCTAGAAATTTCAAATGCTTAGCTAATAGATCACAAACATGATAACCAAAACCTCCTTGGGATGTTTTTGCATTGAAGGAAGCCTGAAACAAATAGCCATGCCTGACCATTATATATTGGACCCAGAAACTGAGCTCTGGCGCATCATTTGAGCAAATCTTCTTGTTTTTGTTTTGGCGTAGGATACAACTGAATCTGAGGAGGATTCTATCACAACCATTCCATGCACAGCAGCCCCGCCAAGGTACTTGCCACCTTCAGCTGCTTCTGTTGCTGTTATTATTGGAGAGTTTGGAGGTCAACCTCAGTTGAGAAATGGATCCTCAGTTGTCAGAAAGTCACATACCAGCGATGATGAGCTTGATGAACTGAATTCACCTTTGACTTCAATTTTCTTTGAAAACTCTCTGCCTTCTCCTGGCTCCACAAAGCTCAGCTGGAAATCAAAGGAAAAGGGTAGTCCGAGTGCGATTAGATATGAACTTCTCAGGGACATATGGATGAAGAGTGAGTAGTAAATTGTATACTTACACGTTGTTGAGCTGTAAATTTGTAGTTAAATTTTGGGTCTTTTACTTTGTTATTCTTGTATAAAAGCTGGTCTTGTAGCTTTAGAGGGCGATTAAGTGGCTTGTCATTGAACAAAGTGGATGAGAGTAGTATGAAGTTTGAAGGGAAGCTATAACATTGTCTAGCCTCAAATCTGGATTTTAGATAGATGAATAATCATATCTTTGTCGATCAAGAAATGGCGCTAGAAGAATTGTTCTCTATATCTGTCTATGTAAGCATCCTTAAGCCAACAAACTTTGCAAATTTGCAGCAAATCTTCAGTAGCAAGTGCAGGTTTGCTAACTTAACAAGGTGTAAAATTTTAGCTCTAATCTTAAGAACAAACATCAGCAAATCTTCAGTAGCAAGTGCAGGTTTGCTAACTTAACAAGGTGTAAAATTTTAGCTGTAATCTTAAGAAAAAACATCTACCGGAGTTGTTTGCTCTCATATCTCGCCAAAATTATCTCATCAACATACATGCTCATTTTGCATCTAACTTAGAACTATAACTCGGAACATCAAAACATGTCAAAATTGCCAGGGACACTAACACTTTGCTCACTTACATATTTACTACATAGGAACTAGACTAAAGCAGTCACCAGTTACCAACGAAAAATCAACTCAAGCAGCCAGTTTAATACAGTAATATGCTTCAGACGTAATGCAGCCAATAAGGCCTGCCAAGTTTCTCCCGGCGCACATGCTAATTGAAAGTCCAGAAATTTCTTTTGTTTCCTGTAGTAATCTTCCAGTGCCTTACCCTGATGAAAAATAAATTGTCAACAAAATCTCGACAAGTGAAAACTTGCCAATTTCCACTAGAAGTTGGTAAAGCATGGTAACTATTTTTCCAAGCAGCGTAACAAAGCATACTATAATCTTTTTTTAGATATAACCACATTCCAAGAACAATGACGAATTCAGTATTAAGCGTCAGAGGTACTAAATGCAATTCAAGTATTCTAAAGTTTGACTAAGCCTGAAAAGGAATAATTTGACCAAGGTCAAGAGAGTCTTTAATGTAAGGAGATAAAAACTAAATCCTATAGCGTTGGCTTCTGTACAATACTGATTAGAAATTTGCAGGAGTTAAACCAAGTTATTCTCAGTTTAAAGACCACAACAAACTGGGAACAGATAAATTGAAGAATGAACCAAGAATAAAAATCGTAGTACCTGCTCAGCATATATGGAACTTTCAAAGTAGTTCCTGCATCAACAAGAGAGGAGCTTGAACTTCCCACACTAAGAAAATTCCTTCTTTCAGTGTGCCCCTCGGCCGGTTTAAAATTCACAACCAGATCAATATCTGCAATATGGTCAAGAATCTCCTGAAAAGAAAAGCCATGCAGAGTCTTTAATGTTATTCCACAATTAATATCAACAATACTGAAAAATAACTATAGAAGATAACACGATGTACCGTCATTTAATCTGATCGACCACAAAAGCATGAGACTTACAGCCTAAATTCTAGTCCTTGGAATACCATCCAAAATCAAGCCAGATTCAGCCCTACGGAGTCCTTCTTCAAGCCTCTTTGACAGCAAGCCAAATATTACAGCTTCAGGCACTAGCTTCCTTCATTAACCGCGTTCGCAACCTGAACCCGAAAATCACAAGCCCAAAAAGCTTTAAAACAAAATACTTCCCACAAGACATTTCTCACAACCCAATAAATTCAATCAAAATGATGGACTTGCGCATTTAATTGATATTAAAGATAGGCCAATTCCTACTCTGTTCGATACGTGCGATGAGATGCGATATAACAGAGCCACTTAAACCATAGTACCTTAATTGTCCTGAAACAGTGAGCTCTAGGCTGCTGAGCTCCTATTTTCCTAGAGAACTAAAACAGACAGACTTTTGCCTGCTTAGGCCTTTCAGGCCAGAAGTATGAGACCACTATTTGCTTATTCTCTTTTGAATAGAAAGTTTCGAGTCCAGACGTTCAAGAAAATATAAACACAATTCTGACCCTTGGTCTACGTGTGAGAGTTCGGGTGGTCGTCACTCCTGAATTAGTTTAATGGTCTTAAAAGGCACGGAAAATGACGAGTCTTGAATAAGAAAAGAACATTTACATTTGGACCTTACGTCCAACTTGTACTTCTGCACGTAAAGGATCAATTCTATTTGTAATAATTACATTGAACCCCCATCTCTATGCATTTGCCAGAAATCACATAACTAAATTGCTTCTGAACTGCCTGGTAGAGTGCTTTATTTAACTTGTTTAGACTCAATGCAGATATGAGAGATCTCACTTTCTGATGCCATTTTGTTGCTCCTTGCTAATGGTTTGTAGGTTCCGGGCAAACTGTAATAGTTTCACCTGTGAGTTGTCTTTCCAGGAATCATCCAAGACTGACGAAGTCTGCAAGTGAGTTGCACTCGTTTAGGTATTTGTATGATTTGCTAATGTCCTTAGAATAAGCATTACAATCTGACGTTTTGGAAACCTCCAACAGGTTTTGCAGAAGGGTAGATCCATACTTGGTCTTCCTGCTCCTTTGAACAATTGTGAATCTTATCTTCATTTTTCTTGACAGATTGATGGCAGATGAGGTGCATTTCAATCTCTTAAAGGATATTAGTATAGCCATCCCTCCTAACAAGGAAGAAGATGAAGTCAGAATCTATGTTGATTCAATGGCTGCTTCATTTGAGAACATGATGTCCCAAAAGCTAACAATGTCTGATAAATGTTGCATCTTCAGAATACCATACATCCTCCGAAGGCATAATGAGAAGGCTTACATCCCAAATGCCTTTGCTATAGGCCCCTGGCACCATAATACCGAGAAGTTGAAACCCACAGAGAAAATTAAGCTCAAGTATCTACGTGGCCTACTCTCCAGATCACCATGTCGCGAGACCAGGCTAAAGGAGTTCATCAACACCATTGCAGGTGTGGAGAAAGAAGCGCGTGAATACTACGCTGGACCAATTGATGTTAACGTTGACAAATTCGTTCAGATATTGGTTCTTGATGGCTGCTTCCTCATTGAGCTGTTTCGGAAGGATGATGATGAGAAGCTTAGAGATTCAGATGACCCTATTTTTAATATGTCTTGTATGCTCCAATACTTATATCATGACCTCATATTGCTGGAGAACCAAATA
>JAOQMR010000008.1:8875879-8889569 GCA_027563865.1 Erythroxylum pelleterianum | reverse complement strand
TATTTGGGTGGTCATGACATGTTGCTAGACGTCAATCATGATCTATGATTATAAATTGTTTAATTAGGGAATTAAAGGTAAATTAAAAGGAGTTTTAATTTATCTGATTCTAATTATGAATTAGAATTATAATTTATAATCATTGTCAACATATTAGGAACCTAATGGGTCACACATAAAAGGTCTATAAAGGAGAAAATGAAATTTGAATTAAGTTGGACTTAATTGAAAAGTTTTAGAAACTTTAAGGATCAATATGTGATATTTGATCTTGCAAGGATTTATTAATAATTATAATTAAAGTTTGACTTTAATTGTAATTTTAATAAAATCCAAGAAAAGGAAAAATTAGAACACAAATGAGGCTAGCATTTCATATGTTTTTCCTCTCAAATTCGATTTGAGTTTTCTCCTATTAGATCTGTGGATATCGTTAGAGGCCGGGCGTTTGAACGGCTCGTGAAGTTGACATTTTCGGAGAAGTAAGAAATTGTATTGGAAATCAAGAAAATGTTAGTTTTATGTTTCAAATTTAATTCTGTTAAAGTTGATTTTGTGGAAAAAAAATTTTAAATTCATTCCGCTGCGCCTAGATTCGATCTTGTGTATATTTTCAAAAACTACCATCAGCCACTAGTATGCAAGAGTTAGGTATCAAGTTCAAGAAAGTGGATGCAGATAGCATGTTGAAAGTTAAATTTGTCGACGGAATCCTTGAAATGCCGTTTCTGCTTATTCATGAGCCAACAGAAACCAAATTCAGAAACCTCATCAGCTATCGGCAGTGTAGCCCGGGATACGAACCATTCGTTACACATTATGCTATAATACTAGACAACCTTATTAACACTCCTGAGGACATGGACATACTATGCCAGAATGGAATCATAGTCAACTGGTTGAACCCTTACGTGTCAACCCAGTTCTTCAGCAAGCTCTACCTGGATGCATTTGTGAAGAAGGTATATTATCTGGAGGTTTGTAAACAAGTGAATACGTACATGGAGAGCAGCATATGTACACAACTACTGTCGCAGCCCATTGGCGGTTGTTTTTAAAGTTGGTGGGATCCTTGTAATCCTGACTTTCCTGTAAACAGTCTATGCCATAAAATAGAAGCCTTAATGCAATGTTTTGAGTTCCTGGCGTGAAAATGCATCCTTATCCTTTTTTTCATGTCATGTATGCTAACGTGAGAATTATTAGGCGGGGGAAAGAACTCATTATTGAAATTTGTAAAACAACAGTGAACCACTTCAGTCCAGCTGGTTTGCCCGAGAGGTTAAGGGGGAAGACTTAAGATCTTCTGCACATAAGTGCGCGTGGGTTCGAACCCCACAGCCAGCAGTTGTAGTCTAAATTTCGTTTCGATACGAATTACAGTAATCATCGAACAGACTATTTAAATATAAAATTTCTTTTATCCGGCGAAAAATTAAATCTACTCATTACGTTGACTACAAATTTCTGTTTGCATTTCAATTAAAGGACATATCGATGTTATTAATATTTATTGTTCGTTTTAATTTTGGCTTAAGCGTATTAATGATTAAGATTTTTAGAATATGCGGTAAATCACGTTAATAAAAATAACGGAAATAATAATATTGAGTTAAAATTGAAAAAAATATCAAATTTTGTTTAATTTTGTAGTTATCATATAAAAATTTAAACCTATTCATTACATTTGGTGCAAGTTTTTGTTTGCATTTAAGCTACGTGACTAAACGACATGTCATGTTATTATTTTTTATTGTTTGTTTTACTTTTAGCTGACCCATATTAATAATTAAAGTTCCTAAGACGCGTGACAAGTCACTTTAATAAAAGCAGAGGAGACACTAACATTAATTAGAATTTAAAAAAAATAAAAATATTTATTATTTTTAAATTTTCAATTATAATTATAAAATTAAATAAATTAGAGATTTTTTTTATAATTAACCCTTATATAATATAAAACGACAGGAAGAAACTTTTTTCTTTCTTTGACATTTCTTTTTCAGATAGAATGAAAACTTAAAACTAAGGACTTTACTTATTTAAGTTAGCAGTAATATAATATATAAAGAAAGAAAGAAACTTTGATCTTATTATATTCCGTTGACATTAGATGAGATTTAAGCTTATCACCTCCAGCAAGAAACAAAATTCGTCTTTGTATTTGAGAAAACATTCGTGTAATCCACGACTGAATTTAGAACCATCTTCATAATTTTCAAGAACCAGCAGAAAAAAAAAAAGTCAATTCCTGATTTCTGTAAAAGAAACTAAAGGCAATTCGTTTTTGTGTTAATTAGTGGATAAGGAGTTTTCGGCGGTTGGCCTGTGTCAACTTCTGTACTATGTCGCAAAACCCAGTTTTTCTTTTCCTAATGTTGTCAAACACCTAATTTAACTACCAACGACCTAACTTTACCAAGCCAATCTCACAAATTAACCGCACTACGACCAAATATCCGATCCCGTGTGTGCCTCATGACTCACGCCATGCATGAGAATGACATGAGCCATATCATCAAAACCCGGCCCACAAAGTCGGCGTTGGTGTCTGCAATTCTTTATTTCAGAAACCACCCTGCATCTTCCATTAGAACCTTCCAGAGAATATCCCACCATGAACTTCGAAACCTCCTTATGTTCATTGGCTGGTCAGTCACGTTACGCGCAACCTCCACGGATGGGATATCTGCTCCATGACGTATACACCGACCTATTGCTCTTGCTCTATTATATATACACACCTTCCATAGCAATTGATACAATTTCCATTGTTCTCTTAACTTCTTTCTTTTGTTCATAAACATCATCAGTTTTAACGTATAGTGGTGCTTGTAGTTGTGTGTTTGTTTTGGCCTACTTTACGTAATAGATTATAGATGTGTAATCATACGTTGGAAAAGTTGAAACAGTACGAGCAAGTGTTCAAACACTTCGATGAGAATGGAGATGGAAAGATATCACCTTTGGAGCTGCAACGATGTGTTGCAGACGTCGGACGAGAGCTGTCGTTGGCGGAGGCGGAGGCGGCGGTGAAGTATTCGGATTCGGACGGAGATGGGTTTCTGGGGTTGGAAGATTTCATAAGGTTTGTGGAAGGAGGTGAACAGGAAGATAAAGTGAAGGATTTGAAGGAGGCTTTTAAGATGTATGAAATGGAAGGAAGTGGTATAACACCCAAGAGCTTGAAGAAGATGTTGAGTAGAATGGGTGAGTCTAAAAGTATTGATGAGTGCAAGAATATGATAGCTCAGTTCGATCTTGATGGGGATGGGGTGCTCGATTTCGATGAGTTTATGGTCATGATGTTCTGATTTATTGGTTAGGAGTTCGGACATTCATTTTCTTGTGCATATTGAGAGATGCATTCGTTCATCGCCATGATTTGGTTTGTAATTAAAAAAAAATCATATGGATATGCCTTTCCATTTATGGCAGAGTTGTTTACAATGATGGTTCATCTGTCTTTTCCTTCTCTTTCTGCAAATTTATTTGTGGAAGATCAACCACTTGGATAATTTCTGTCTCTATATGCATGCATGAAAATTTCCAAAATTTTGAAAGATAAATAGATAATCAACATACACAAATGAAAGTCATCTATCTCTTTATACTACATTGTAATTTCGAGTGATGAATGCATTGCAATTCTTGGGATTTCACAATGCCAAATTATTAAGAATTCAAATGGGTATCTAATTTACAAGGCGCTAGCTTTGAAGCGATCTAGAGAGGATTATAATGTACGTATCATTTCTTTGTATTTTTATAAATAAGTTGTTTTCGATACTTGAACTTGTAATCTTATAATCACAAAAAAGTAACTTTACAAGTTGCTTCAAGACTCCCCCTCTAACATTTAGGAAATACATAATGTTGCAAATTCAAAACTGCACGGTGAATAAAAATCCTTAAAAAGATGTAACACCCACATACTTCCTGAGAGGATCCGTATGTATTACGCAAAATAGTACATAAATCATTTCAAAACATATTAAACATTCATTACGCAAACTTATAATCATATTCAACTAGTTTTATGGCAATTTGGTGAAAGATAACATATCCGTTGATTAAGAAAACAAAATGGTGACTACTATAGTGACATCAAAAAGGTCAGGGAAATATATCAAAATGATACCTAATATGTTGTTGACTTGTTTTACAAATATTATGAAATTTGGTGATTTAAATAGTTTCCAGGTAAGATAAGAAGTTTAAAGTTTAAAAGGTTTAATTGTCACAAAACTAACTAATTATTAAATAAAATTAAAGAATTTGAAATATCATTGAAAGATATTATCCTTACCAATCAAAAAATTTAAAGTTTAATTAAAAATTTTTGTTAAATGAAAAATTAATTGATTTGTTTTGATTTACAAAAACTTATTAATTTAACAGAATTGATATAATAATTAATAAATTGATCAAATTTTAATAATAAAAGTTATAAAAGTACATAGATTCGAAAAAGTTAAGAAATGAACCAAAAAAAATTAAATAGTTAAAGATTTTTATAATTAAACAGGCAAGAATTTTCTAATCATTCATATTTAAGACACGTAAAGTATGTATTCAAGTTCCGAGTAAGAAAAAGATGGGATGGAGGAAAAAGAAAAGAAAATGGATATCATCTAGTTGTAAGTAAACTAAGCATGATCATTCGACCAGGAAATTAAGCAATGGAAAGCCTTCATTTTTTTTCCACCAATCGTTTTAAGGTTCAGCAAAAGCACTGAATTGTATTTGCAAATAAACAGAAGTGACATTAGATTACAATTTTATGATTTTGTTTTTAGGACATAATAGTAGAACAGATGCTTCTTTCAGTTTTATTTATGATACGAATATAGTTGTTGACGGGAACAGATCACCTGTCTCATAATTGTTGTGTTGCATCTAACTCATACGTTTATATAGGACCATAAAAATATATGGATCAAATACAATAGAGCATATTGGCACAGCAATTATAAAACAGGTGATTTCATTGCTTTGCTGGTAAGCCTGAAATTTAGGACCATTTCGTTCAGAACTCAGATGCTTTACTTGGAGTTCCTTCCAGAAGATTTGAAGTTTGTTTAAGTAGGAAAAAGGAAAAACAAAAAAAAAGAAGGTAAAGTTGCCATGAGAATACGTCCAAGTAATGAAAAACAGTTGGTGATAACTAGGAGGCGGCTTCAAATATCGACAACGGTCGACTTGTTATGGTGATTCCAAACCCAATTGTTTATTGGCTAACTTGACCTGGAAACCTTCATAGAATTGATTTATCCAAACGTCGCCGAGGTCACTGTGGTTTCTACTTAAATCAGTCTGGTGCATCTATATCCATAGATCTGCAGACAGCAAAATTACGATTCTCTGCAGCCTATGGTTGGTTTTATAACTATGGTAGACTAGCGGTATATTCTGTAATGTCTGTCGTCTGACGCTTTTGTACAGGTCCTTTTTCATAGGGCTCGTTCTTCAATGGCGGATCTTTGACTGTGGCAGTCAAATTAGCACATTCTTCAACGGAGAAAAGCAACATGAGATACTGTACTCTCGTATAATGAACCACACAACAGGTTGGCTTTTTGAGTTTCAGTCGTACTTACCAAAGGGAGTTGGCTTTTAAGGAAACAAAGTGAATGCAAATTGCGACGTTATAAATGCTTTAGTATCAGTGCAAGTAGATTGAGTGAAAATGTAAAACTGATACTGCCCTTCATAGTTTTGAGATTAAGAGTTGGATTGTCGACTCGAGATTAAGATTTTTCGCCGAGGAAGATAAGAATAGTTATTAACTGCGTTTATGTTTCATTGGTTTCCTTAGTACATATATACAGGAACTCCTGTACTCAAGAAACTAGCTAAAACCAGTGGCGATAGGACAACTAGAAAAATAAGCGAGAGAAACGTAGTTAATTTGAATATCCTTCAATCAGATTATTCACAGACTTGTCACATAACTAGAGGCTTAGAAGAACTTTCGCAGACTACAGCAGCGTGCTCCTCTGCTGCTGATTCTTGCACCAATCTCATTAACTTCTCAACTATTTCTCCTGAGCTTGGCCTCAAAGAAGGATCTACCTCAACACAAGCTCGTGCAAGATTGGCCAATGTTATAGCTGCATCAAATGCATAATTTTCCCCCAGTGCAGTATCTATCCATTCCCTGAGCTCATCTGCATTTTCAGACAGCAATATCGACTTGATTTTCTCAGAAAGCAAAACGTTATCTTCTCCACTCTTGTTAGGTCTTCCTGATAAGACTTCCAGCAAAACTACCCCATAAGCAAATATATCCATGCTTGGAGAAACTTTACCTTGATGTACGTACTCAGGAGCCAAGTAACCAAGATTCCAATAGGCGGGATTAGTTTCATGGTGTTCTTGGCCCTTGGTGTCGTCGTCAAGGCATTTTTCCATTCCAAAATTTCCAATCTTTGCGTTGAACTCTTCGTCCAGGAAAATATTCCTGCTCTTCAAGTTTCTGTGAACGTAACTTGGTTTCATTATGTGGTGCATAAACTGCAAGGCTGCCGCCACATCAAGACATATCTTAAGCCTTTGAGTCCATGTCAGGAAGCAATCGCACGAGGCAATGAATTGGCTCTTTATGGCCAACCCACCATGAAGCCAGTCCTTCAAAGATCCATTTTTGGCGTACTCAAACACCAAATATGAATCAGGACTTTCACTTGAGCATGTGCCCAACAGCCTAACTATTTTGGGGTGATGGCAAGTTGAGTTATTGAATAGCCTAAACTCAATCTTTGACATAGTTTCTTTCCGGGTGCGTTTGACTGCCAGGTCCTTGCCATTGAGACGACCATGATAGACAGAGCCCTCTATATGATTGCTCGAATCGAAGTCCTCAGTTGCTTTTTTCAGCTCCTCTATTGTGTATATCTCCAAAAGCAGCTTTCTTGGTGTGGTGTCAACGATCTGTTCATTGAGAGAACCCTGGGACCCTTCAAAAGAAACTTTCTTTTCGCTTGTGGTCCTTAGACTCAAACTTAGCTGCTGCAGCTCCAAGTCTCCTTCCTTGAGTGAACTTTGCCGTTTCTTCTTCTTCAGTTGAATCACCAAGAAAGCTGCTGCAATGGCAATGCTTACTCCGACTACAACCCCACTAACAGCTATATAGACTCCAATCATCCTCATCTTGGACTTTTTCTTGTGTCGATCGACTATCGGGATTGTACTAGCAGGAAAACGCGAACTGGGTTCGCTTGGTTTTGCAAAGGGACCGAAGGTAGGCTCAGCATTGAGTGGTACCAAAAGAGTCGTATGAGGTATAAGGTTCTCAGGCTTAAAGGTTGTAGACGATCTGTTATTTGCCTTAATAATTTCTTCTGTAGTAGTATTGAAATTAATGGCCAGTTTGGAGATAGTATCGCCTTGGCTCACAGGGTATGAAAGCAAGAACCTTGTTGCTGGATTAGCTTCAGATGAAGATGGACAGGCACATAGCAGCGGTACCACCAATCGTACCTTATTAGCAAGATTCCACGGTGAAACTGCCAAGTTCTTTGCCCGGATTGCTTTACAAGTTGTCAGGCCCTCCAGTGATTCAGCTATTTCAAGAAAGCTCTCCCCTTTTATCGTAGTTTTGGTAACTTCAGCCTGTAATATACCACCACTGCATTTACAGTCAATTGGTATCAACAGAGGCTGATCTTTGAGCAGAAACTCTGTGTCAGCAGAGAAGCCATTTGCTTTAACAATTTCCAATCGATTCAATCCCAAATAAAAGCTTAAATTGGATAGAGATGAGAAGTAGGAATTAGTGCGAAGAACTGCAAACGTCTCGCACCTTTCTAACGAACCGTTACCGTTGCAAGTGTAGCCCCAAGCATCAGGGGACTGAGTTTCACAGCTCAATGAATTCTCACCAAGTATAGGAACGAGTAAACAGGTTGAAAAGACCAAAACTATCAAGTTGAACAGTAGAGCTGCCATTTCCATTTGCCACTCACTTCTAGACAAGTAGACCTATTAAAATAAACAACCTTTTAACTCTCAGGGCGAATATATTGGATCAATAACGACTTGGTGCCAAAGTAGGTTATTGTTTTCCCATAGACAAGACTCTTGGGGTTGACGAAGAATTTGTATAAGTTTGGTCTAACGATTCCAGCTGTTAGGTAAGTATTTTCCCTCGGGCTCCACAACATAAGCCAACGGGGGTGGCTATCTATCCCAAAGTTTTCAATGGCCGGTGATAATAACCATTACCACTAACTGCTGAAGATGAGACGTTCTTGGGCTTCAAACCTGCTTATATAGGCGATGATACGCACAAAACTTAAGCCACATACATGTACTTAGACATTGAAACTCTTGTTTGTACTATCGAGGTGTCCATACATTTCGAAAATTCGTATCTTATCAAGTTTAGCAAGCTCGTGGAGCTAAGGTCCTACTTCTAATAATAGAACAAACAAGGACCTCAAAAAAAAACCAGTGGAGAAAATTAAGGTGTATGATATGTATCATAAACACCATAGCACGTAAACATAATGGCAGACATTCATGGTTACGTCAAATTTGCCCAACTTGGTGTCAGTTTCCTTTCCAGATCACATCAGAATGAGCTTTTGAAGGAAAGGATGAGAAATGTTACTTTTTCATCCTCACCTATCATGATTAAAAGGACCAAAATGCCTCTTCCAATAAAGAAATTTCAGACATAAACATGTGAGACTATCTTTTGGGATTAACTTTTCATGAACTATGACGAGATATTGCATTCATGCATTGGTTAGGAAACTCTCAAAATCTCTTTAGATATGCGTATATGCAATTCCAATGATTACGATGAAGGAAATCTGGTTCTGCCAATGTTGTCAATATCAGTGTTGCTAGAAATGATGACATCTTGATCGAATGAGAGGAAGATAAAATGAATTAAGCAATGAAGAGTTGCCGATGCATGGTAAAGCTGAGGCAGATAAGGAAAGGCTAGGGATTGATAGGTCAACCTGGCCATGGATAACTCGAGCTGAAAGCACTCTATGTTTCAAAAGGCATAGGCTACGGTGAATTATCATCGCATAAACAAACCTGCATCGTTTTCATTTTTTCTCAAAAGCCATAATCCATTGCAATGGCATCTGGAAGAACAACTCACAAACAGATCAGGACTTACATGAGTGAACCACTCATAAAGAGCAGCATAACAGGGGCCTTTAGAAAAATATGGGGCCTCATAAGTGTCCAGAACCTGGCAAGAGCATTAAAAGCATCCCCTGACCAATTTTGGAAATTTCGTTTTTTTAATGACCTTTTCATGCTATATATAGAGGCACCACTGTGGCACCGTCGTGCAAGAGACCATTAGGCTTTCCGTTTTCTTTTATGCAATGCTTACAAGTTGATTAGTTGCTCACATTTGAGCCCAACTACTAGAAATTCTTCAAGTCTCTCGTATCTAGTTAGTGGTCAAGACTCAAGATACCTTCCATCGACATTCCCAGATTCACTGTTAAAGATAGTATGGGAAAGATGTCTTTTAACACCCCAAAACCAAAAGGTGGTTGAAATGACCGTTCAAGCGTTGAGAGAAGCATTATCTCAAAAGATTAACTTTCTGTCAAACTGTCGACAAATTTAAGACGCTAATACCTATGGGGTGAAAGTACAAGGTTACAGCAAGCACGTGTTATCACGTGCAAGCCACTAATTTCTGTTGGCGTTAAGATTGGAAAGACACCAAGTTTAGTTTGGCACGGCTGAGTGCGTGGAAGAAAATGCCTTGGTCATGGGAGGTTTCGTTAGCAGAGGATGTCACCAAACTGTTCCTCACGTGCACTAAGATGGTTAAACTGCATATACAATGCAAATGGAATCTTCGCATCCAAATTTTACTTTCATGGGAGAACATACTTGAGGAAAATCACTGTGCAAATTGGCTCGCCAATTTTGCTGTGACTTTTGACATTGGTGTTACCACACTATTCCATGCTCCCGCAGAGTGCCTCTTGGTCCTCCGCGAGGATATCATTGGGATTTGTCTCCCACGTCTCATTTTGTAACCTTTAGTTTTGTTCCTCTTTTAAAAAAAAAAGTTTTCAAGTGAATAGGAAAGCCATGGATGGTCCAGATACTCTTTTTAACACACTTGTCGGAGGAAGACAGTGGGCGAGTCAAAGAGCAGGATAAACATGGTTCTCGGAGAGTACCATGCCAGAAGTTGGGGGGAAACTAAAAATGTGGAAATTCCGTGCCTTCCCTATGCTTAAGGAAAGAAGTACGGTAACAAGGAATTAAAGAAGCATTCAACTATTGCACTGCTAATGCAGAGGTGTTAAGCAAGCTTATATGAATCAATCGAACCACAATGTCCTGCAAACGGCAAGCGGAAATGGTTAATGCAAACCTGAAGTACGTTCTCACAGGAAACAGCCCAATAATATATGAAGAGGCTTACCGACCAGCAGACAGCCAGAATTTTCTTGATTGCTAGAATATGTTCAAATGATTTCGGGCCAAACTTGTTCACAAATGCAAAGATTATATTCCCATCACTCCTTGTAACAGAAATAAGTATCCGATTCCATAGGAATTGGTATTGGTAAAGTTAAGCTTCCAATAAGTGCGTCTAGGATCTCAAATTGTCACCGTTGCATTTCTTTATAAAGTAAGCGGTGATATTTAATCTTATTTGTTCCCAAAATTCCACAAACCATCAAGAATGCAAATTTGTCACGTACATGGTAAAAATCAAACCATGAAGTATGTTTCCTCTTTGTCAGGTGAAGATTTTATTTTTGTGCTGCCTCAACACTATTTCTCATGAGAGAAATCACATGGATTGGATCAGGGGCTCCAAACACTGAACTTCCAGCAACAATGCAATTTGCTCCAGCTGAAGCTGCCGCGTCAATTGTCGAAGGTCCTAAACCACCATCCACCTACCAAATAAATTTCAACACAATTCAATTAGCTATAATGTGGGGAAAAACCAACACTTACGTATTTTCTCAAACACTCTAATGCATCAAATGGATGAAGACATATTATGAACATGCAGTAAACAGATACTGCATGCAAGCATAAACGCATGATCCAGAGACAGATCACCATAAAGAGAGACTTCCTCCCCCTTCCAGATATTCAGGAACATGCAGCATAGGGAAAATGGAACCAAGAGACAGGTTGAAAAGATCGAATGGAGTCATGGACAAAAAGCTAGATAACCAAAATGCTTCGTAGTATTCAACAGAGAGAAAACGAAGAATAATATGCACTTATCTCAACTGCAATATATCAGATAAAGAAAATCCTTGAATGGGTTACTAAAGTCGAAAGAAGATCACCATGTTTATAGAATGTACATGGTCGTCAAAGATTTTGCAAATTGTGTACTAACAAACCCATACACCAGATCAGGTCCTACATGGTGCCTATATATCATCAAATCCCTTGGGTGATTTCAAAAATACTTAAAAAACTCAAACGATGTTTTATAACAGAATAAAGCAATTCTACCTCTTCACATCCATCCATAGACACAACCAACGGAGTAAACCAATCACAAATATTGTGGAAGAGCAAAGAAACAGGTACAAAAGTAACCAAGATTTAAGTTCTAGATTGTAAGATACATGATATTCTCACCTCTATATCAAGCAATGGATATTTCTTCCTCAATGCCCTTACCTAGTAACAGGTATATTAAGTTATTTTAGTCAGATAATTTAGAGACTGGATTAAAAGGAGATCGAAGCGATATGGAACCTTATCCATCATTTCTGGCATGAATTTTTGTCCACCAAATCCAGGTTCTACAGTCATCACAAGCACCATTTCAACAGGATTTTCATCTTCAACCTGTACGTTAAAAATAGTATCACATATCTCAGGGAAATTGATTTATCTTTTACTTAGCACCAAAATTAGCATGCAACTGGATAAAATATTCTGCTTCAGATGCAATGTTTGTTTCTCTAAGAGGAAAGAAGTGCCAAGTTCATACCAGAGGATAGACCTCTTCGATTGGGGTCCCAGGCTTTAATGCTAAACCTGGCCTCATCCCCTTTGACTTAATTTGTTGGACAAGTTCTCTCCAATTATCTGCAAGAAGTGTCATAAGAGGTTTCAATCAAACAAGAAGGGTTAGGAAATGGCAGCAACAAGAAATGGGAAAAATGGAGATAATCAACCTCTGGTTGCCTCAACATGAAATGTAAATCCTGAAGCACCAGCTTTAGCCAAAGGCTCAACATAATCTAAAGGATTTGTGACCATAAGGTGACAATCAAGATAAGCCCTGCAAGGAATTCCTGTTAAGAGTTTGAAACATTCAAAGGATAACATAAACTGAAAAGCTTTAAAGATGTTACTCAGTGTGTTTTCTCAAGCTCTCGATAACTGGTGCGCCAATCGTTAGATTTGGGACAAAGTGCCTAGAAAAATGCAAAAAAAAGAATAATAATATCATCCAGCCATACTTACAAAAACACCAGCTTGACATTCAATGCAAGAGAAACAAAGCTTATATTAAGCCTCAAATTGTGAATAACTTAAATCTTAACAACAAGACCGAGTAAGACAGCATACATCCATACAATGAACTATCTTAGAGGGAAATAATAGCAAATAAAATCCTATGACATGAATGAAGCATAGAAAGACCAAGCAAGATAGCATACTTCAATAAAATGAACTATCTCAGTAAGAAGTAAAACCAAATAAAATCATGTTACCATGAATTTAGTATAAAATCTGCCTAGTCCAATGAAAACCAACTACTCTTTGTATTGACACGGTCCTTCATATATTTCCAAGTCCTTTCCCCTAAGGGGCTCTCACTCTTCCAAAAAAGTATCTTACGATCCACAACTTACAAGTTAGTTTGTCCGTTTTCCAAAGTATAGCTCCAAACTGGCTAAACTACATATACTGCCCAAAATTAAGTTTCAGAATCCTATTTCTTTCCTCAAATTTTATATGAAATTTAAGTTGCTCGAGATCGTTGCAGAGCTTGGCCAAAGTGGACAATCAAACAATGGAACTTGGATCCATCAACAGACAACAAAATGTTAGAAACTTTATAACGAAGTATCCATTAAGCAAAAGAAACCATAAGGTAACTGAAATATGTTTAAGGTAAGAAAAAATAACCCGCAGGCCACAACTTATCGCAAAGAGCAGAGCATATGACACATAAACAGAGCATTAACCGTACCCGTCCTGCAGAAAATTAGACAAAGAGCCATCAATCTAAGAAGGTATTCAAGCAATCCTATGAAATCAAAATACCATTTTGAAGAGTCAATTTATAAATTACACTACAGAAACAAGCAAAAAGACAACAAATATATATACAGAGAAAAATGTACCATGATGTCCATGTGAAGCCAGTCAGCCCCAGAACCGATCATCCGTTGAGCTTCGGAAGCCAAGTTGGCGAAATCCGAAGACAGCATCGACGGTGCGATTTTGGGCACCACCCCCATGGTTGCCGGGAATGAGCGGTCGAGGAACAGCCTGCCGATAGATCGGTCCAAAACCAAGAGGATGTCCTGTTAGAACTCTCGTTTTTGCTTTTGTTAGAAACCTGTAACGACGTCGGTTTCAGTCCTTGATAGTTAGATATTCCTTACCTACTACGAGCCCACGCCTAACCTCTCGCCAATCAGAAGGGGTCTTAATCCGATCAAGGTCAACCATACGACGCCGTACTAGTTTTACTTTT
>JAOQMR010000008.1:8833206-8863815 GCA_027563865.1 Erythroxylum pelleterianum | reverse complement strand
CTCTAGAATTAGTATCTAGATTTTTCTAAATCTAGAATCTTCTACAAATCTCTAGAATTAGTTGGTGATTTCTAACATCCACAACCACCATAATAGAGTCAAAACCTTGTGATTTCGGAAGGCCATCAATGAAATCCATACTGAGATCTTCCCAAATAACATTTGGAATAGGAAGTGGTTGTAAAAGACCTGCAGGAGACAAGGTCTGATATTTGTTTTGTTGGCATATCGCGCACTCTTCCACAAAACGCTTGATCCTTGCGCGCATTCCTTGCCAATATAATTCCCCCGAAATGAGCTTAAATGTGCGCAAAAATCCTCCATGCCCAGCAATTGGACTCCCATGAAACTCATATAGCAAACGTGGAATTAGAGATGAAGATTTGGGCAGAACAAGTTTACCTTGATAGTATAAAATGTCGTGGTTCACAGACCACCTGGGATACGCGTCAACATCAGTCTCCAGTGCTTGTTTAATTGCTTGTAGTCCCTGATCAGCCGCAATCTCCTGAAACAACAAGGGCCAATCCACAATGGATGGAACGGAAATTGCCATGAACTCAACTGGATGAGGAATCCTAGACAAAGCATCAACGGCTTTATTGTCCGGTCCCGGCCTATACTGTACTTCGAAGTCAAAACCCATAATATTGGTCAGCTATCTTTGATATTCTGTTGCCACCATCCTTTGCTCCAGCAAGTATCGCAAGGACTTTTGATCGGTTCGGACGATGAAATGGCGCCAAGGAGGTAATGACGCCATTTCTTTATAGCCATTAACTCTCTTTCATATACATACTTGAAACGGGCACGACCCTGTAAAGCATGGGTGAAAAATGCCAAGGGCCTTCTGCGTTGTGATAATACTGCACCCAATCCAATGCCCGAAGCATCCGTTTCCACTACGAAAACTTCCGCAAAGTTAGGTAAGGCCAGAATCGAGACTGCTTTCATAGCCAATTTTAAGGCTTGAACCGCATTGGTAGCTTCTGAGTTCCACTGAACAGAATCCTTTTTGAGGAGCTGAGTGAGAGGAGCTGCGATTGTTCCATAGTGGCGCACAAAACGCCTATAGTACCCTGTCAAGCCCAGGAAACCACGTAACTCCTTAGGCGTGGTAGGCATCGGCCAATCATCCATGATCTTCACCTTGTTATAGTCTGCGGCCACCCCTTGCTCCGAAATTATGTGGCCAAGATACTCCACCTCCAATTGATAGAAGCAGCATTTTTTTTATTAGCAAACAGTTGGTGGTGACGTAACAGTGAGAGCACCTCCCTTAAGTGGTCTTCATGTTCTGCAAATGATGGACTATAGACGAGAATATCGTCAAAAAAAACTAGCACACATCTTCTCAACATATGTTTAAAAATATTATTCATCAAAGCTTGAAGGGTAGTCGGGGCATTAGTTAGCCCAAACGGCATTACCAAAAACTCATAGTAGCCCTCGTGAGTGCGGAAAGCCGTTTTGTGCACATCCTCTGCTAGTACTCTTATTTGATGGTAGCCCGACCAAGATCGAGTTTGGAAAAGACTTTGGCCCCATGAAGCTCATCCAACAGTTCATCCATATTTGGAATGGGAAACTGATTTGGCACAGTAGCATGGTTGAGGGCGCGATAGTCGACACAAAATCTCCAACTTCCGTCTTTCTTACGTACCAAAAGAACCGGACTTGAGAAGGGGCTCACACTAGGTTGTATAATTCCTACTGCTAACATTTCAGCCACCAAATTTTCTCTCTGTCTTTTGAATTCCTGGATATCGATAGGGGCGTACATTGATTGGACCAGTTCCCTCTTTTAGCACTATGGCATGTTCATTTCCTCGTAACGGAGGCAACCCGTTTGGAGCAGCAAACACTTTTGCAAATTCACGCAATAATTTCACAGCAGTTGGATTTTCATGGCCATTGACCTCCGAGTTTTGTACTGAAATATTCAAGAGCTCAATTATCATTCCGGTTTTCTCCTGTTGTAATTCCTTGACCATAGTTTTCAAGGATACCATAGCTTTGGTAAGGCTTGGGTCACCTTGCAACTTAATAGTTCTTCCTCCAACTTCAAAAGTCATAGTTAACTTTTTCCAATCATCTCGTGTTTCTCCGAGAGTTGCCAACCACTTCATCCCAAGTATCATATCTGTGCTTCCCAATGAGAGGCAAAAAATCCTCAACAATCGTAAGTTCTTACAGCTGCAATACTACACTCTTGCACACTCCCATACCCTTCAAGTTTTTCCCGGAACCAATAATGACTCCGTATTGAGAAGTTTCTTGAATTGGTATCTGCAAAGTCTTCACCAAGCTTGTAGAGATAAAATTGTGGGTAGCCCCATAATCAATCAGAACGACTACTTCTAGTCCGTGGACTTCCCCCTTTAACTTCAAGGTTTGTGGCTCCGACAAGCCTACCACGGAATTTAGAGATAACTCAACACTACTGGGAGCTTCTTCTACCTCAGCCACTCCTTCTTCCTCTGTAACATCACTCTCCTCTGATTCACTTACCAGTAATACATGCAGTTCTCGCTGCGGACAACGATGTCCAATATGCCATTTCCCATTGCACCGAAAGCAAAGCCCTTGTGTCCGTTTTGCCTGAGTCTCCAGCGGTGTGAGTTTTCTGAATTTTGGTGGTCCTGTGACGTTGGGTGATTCGGGATTTCCAGTGGACTGTGGTTTGAGGAAGGTGTAGTGTGGTTTGTGGGTTATGGGTTCTGTCAAGAAAGGTAGGTTGACTAACGGGGCTATAGGGTTTGGTCCATGTGATTATTTTGTTGTCATATTTGTGTATTAGTGTTGGGTCTTTTTGGGTTTTCGGGTGTAAGGACAGACCCAAGATTTGGTTCTTCCTCTCTATCCGGCCCGCGGTGGCTATCGTCTCTTTCAAGGATTTGGGGTTCAAAACCAGCAACTCTGCCCTGATTTTCTCTTGTAACCCATTCATAAACACTGCTGTCATAGTTTCATCATCTAAAGCTCCCACGGAAGCAGCCAGGTACTCGAATTGAGCCCTATATTCTGCCACAGTACCCACTTGTTTCACAGCAAAGAAATGATGCAAGAGAGTGCCGTCCTGTAATCCAGCGAAACGTTGTAACACCTGGGTTTTCAGTTCTTCCCAAGAAGAGAAAGAACTGATACGCTCTTCAAATCGCAGCCAAGCCTGAGCCACTCCCTCAAAACACACTCCAACCGCCTCCAATTTCTCTTCTTTTGACAATTGATTAATGGAAAAATAGCGTTCGGCTCGAAAAATCCAAGAATCTGCTCCTCCCCCATCGAACACGGGAAGCTCTAGCTTCCTAGGGAACTTGTGTTTATTTATCACTCTCTCAGCTATGGTGAGGATGGTGGCTGGGTTGGGTTGGTGGTCGTGGGTGTTTTGGGTATGGGCCATAGTGGATGTTGTGTTTGTTGTCTCTTTGTTTTCATCATGGTTGACAGGTGATTTGGAGGTGCTGGATTCACCAAGTTGAATGGATGGTGTAGTGGGTATTCGGTTCTGGGATTGATTTTGAAGGATGAGATTGATATTGGTTTGGGTGTCAAGAATGTGTTTCTGGTTTTCTTGAAGCTGAGAAATGAGGAGTGTCATATTGGCACTAAGGTCTTTGACGTCTTCTTCGAGCTGCTCAACTCTTGACTCCATACGAGTTTTGGGGTATGTGGGGTCCATATTTGTTGATTCAAAAACTCACAGGTGGATCGAGAGCTTTGATACCAAATTGTTACGAGCAAGTGCAATGTGACTGAGACAGAGTATAAAGAAGGTAGAAATAGCAGAGATGAAGAACAGAGTAGGACAGAAGTATTGTATTAGGAACGTTTGTAGAAACAGACACCAGCAAATTTCATGAGTCTGCCTTACTCATCAATGTCATCGTTGTTTACAAAATTCCACTCTGATTCACTCATTCATTTTCTGTCTATATATATACTACTTTCTGTAATAAACCATAACTAACATGCCATGCTGGCAATAGCAAGAAGCAACAAACTGGCCACAATACAGCCACACAAACAGCTGCCCTTCTTATTCATAACCCATAGAGATTCTCTTCATGCTTCATTGTTGGACCAGGCTCTAGGAAAACCACGAGCTTTCTTCCTCTGATAAACAAATCGAATTGCTGGAGTAGTAGGCTCATCAAATATCTGTTCGAAACCTATACCTGATACTCGCACAGTTGTCCACTTCATACTGTACCGTGTTTTGCTTTTGATAGCCTGCTTCAGTTGTTAAATTTGTTTTCTAATGCATTCAGTTGGTCTACAAAGTTTTCGCTTTTAATATAGGTGAATTGAAGGGGATCATGTCATACTTTTTGAAACCCAAGGAGTTGTTTGTAGAATGTTAAGAAATGGGATAAACGACTTGGGCCTTGGGTCTAGAGGAAACCTTATTGGTATGAAAAGTCACTACAGATGGGTCTATGGAAACTTTATTGGTCTGAAATCTCTTTATTGGTAGATGTTTGACATTATACTCGTGTATACCAAGAGAGCTATCCTTAGTTTGTCGAATATTTTGGTGCTTTTGCCAAGTTTAAGAATTATATATGAGTTCATTTGAACATTCTTCATCAAATTGTTTTTGGGTGTGATTCAACTTATACTGTCCTCGTTTTTAGTGTGATATTGATGGTTGGCAGGTAGGGACAGAAGTACCATTAATAACTTTGGATCTTCGTAATTATTGCTCTCTAACATATTAATGTATTGTTGTACTTATCCCCCTTCCCACATTTAAATGTTCTGTTGTTTGGCATCTATCTTCATGCATGTTGCCATGATTTCCTACCATACTTTTAACATAATATATTTTCGAATGAAATAGGTTGTCATCCCATTACATCAACTTAAAGTGGTCAGTCCTTCTTCAAGCAGAACAAATCCTGCTGAAAGATACATTCAGGTTATCATGAATTTTGGTTCATGGGCTTCCTGAATTACAACGATGTTGTACAGTGTCTTCAGGATGCTGTGCGAGCCCATGAATCACAAGCTGTGTGATTCTGTGTTTTGGTAAATTTTTTTGCATGCTATAAATCTTGTTACTAGGTTTCAGGATGCGCTACCTAGGAAGACATTAGTTCATGCGGCAATTCTTTACCTGGAAACAAATTGTAGAGTTTATTGATACTTTTGAAGGGATGTTTGGGGCAGATATAATATCAATTTAAAGTTCTTTGTTAACACATAATGACTTCCTTCTGTTCTGTATGTACAATTCATCTCAAAACTTGGTGACATAAATTAATCTTCGATGATGAATCATTACTCACATTGCCTGGCCATCTTTGTGGTCTTTTATTGGCATCTTCTTCCTTTTTTTAGATAAATTGCATCTTTTATAGCAGATGAGTTATAAATTTGGCCATTAGTTAAATTTATGTGAACGCAACTGGGATCATTTAGAAGCATCAGTTCTTTTTCTCTCTAGTAAACTTTCAACACTCATTTTTCCAGGCAGTCAAGACAGAAGAGAACAAAAAATAAAATACGACATATGTTATAGCAACAAAATCAGAAACACAACAAAACCAGAAACATATGAAATAGCAAGGGAAAAAACATATCGCAAACATCATGATATTAAAAAAAAAGAAGCATATCATTATTCACAAATCATCAACAGTTAAATTTCAGATTTACATATGCATATTACATAAACAAAAATTGAACCTGCTCTTATACCAATGTTAGAAAATAAAACATAACCATAACAATCATGTGAATCACAGGATCGTTTCATATGTGGATAAAACACAAATTACATACTTGAATTTTGTTGTAGTTTCACCGATTAAAGAACTTTGTTTGAACTTTCACTACCGAGAAATTTTCTGTTTCTACTCTTCTCTTTATTGCATCGAAGAAGTTAAACAAGCCTCTTCAAATATACATTCAAATGTATGTCTCTATCGTTTGTTTTTAAAGCCTCTATATAACTACCTTTGGTAGTGATTTCAAAAGGTTTGACTACTATATCCGTCATGAGTGTATATAAGTCATCAATATCCACTATTATCTAGATACGAATTTCAGTTTGATTCACATAAATATGGAGGCATAGCGTATAGCATATAGTTTCAAAGACACGGTATTGCACATACTCTGTGAGCTTCAAACTCTTGATTTTATGATGTATACCATACTCGTGCAAGTACAACAATCCATGAACAACAAATATGCATATGCACGCATTTCTGCGTGCATGGTTCTATTGTCTTTCTTATACCTAAACTTTTTACCCTAATTAACATTTAGGTCTTAATACCATCTACATTTATATAGTTCATATTTCATCACTTCATGGTTAATCTAGCTACCCCTTACAAGTATGAGAGGGTTTTCTAAGTAGCAGTTAAAGGATTTGATTCTTCTAGAGATGATTAGTTGCATGATTTTGGGATATGTGTCGTGTAATTTTGAGAGAACAGAGTAGAGAGAGAGAGATGAGAGAAATAAAAGAAGAGAGAAGTGATATCCGGATAAATTCTATAATTTATTACTAGCAGCTTGTGGCTTATATAGCCAGCAATTATTACAAAAGATCGTTAAACAGATTCGTTGCAGATATGCTGTAGATTTTAGGAACTAAAGATAACAATAGCAGAAAATCAGAAAAGATAATAGCAGCTCCGATACTTGAGCGAGACAATAAGGAAAAGCAAGGACTTGGTCTTCAGACTCCTTAAATCACACACATCATTCTTCTCCTTGCTTGTGTGAGCCTCACCATGGGTTGTTTTCTAGAAGCCGCATGTTGATTGCTCTTGCAAGCAACGTCACTGTCCAAGCACTCTGCAACGCCGACTTGTGGCCAACACACCGCGTCCTCGAAGTAGTCGATTGAAGGAACACCAAGAGACACAGCGTCAACGCCATCATTAATGGCATCATCAATGCCCTTCCATGATTCTTTAACGTGTTTAACGTGTTTCCCAGCCTGCGTGCTACATGCTTATGTTTCCCATGATTCCTCACGGTGGACTTCTTAACGCGTGAATGGCGTTCTGTTGTGATGGACTTCACTAATCAATTCCATGTTCTAAAGCCCCCACTTGGGTTACAAGCTAACGTTTCCCACCATACGCGCTACAGAAATGACAAGTTCAATTATTTAATGGGGGTATGTTTTATGCTGCAGAAATGGCAAACCTTTCGATGGTAGCCTTGGCGGAAAAGTGTATGGCATAAAGAACCTGTGTAGATGCGCGTGTGCATGCTGTTTGCTCTCACATGCTCGACACATTGGCAGTTGCCTTGATATCTTTATTCAAATGATTCTCAATTGGGACCTTGACCTTGCGTTGCGCCTCTAAGTTTGTTTCTGCAAATAATAAAGTATAACAAAATTTTGCCAAATCCCATTTCACTTTTTCCCATACTGTGCATACTCATTTTCCCATTCCATTTGCACCAATCAGTGATTTGTCTTGCAACTATTGGATTGTTAGCAACCAAAACAATCCAACAGAAATGGGGAAGGGATAGATAGAATAAAGCGTACAAGAAAGCAAGAATGAGAAGCTTAAGGCAGTTCCACATGCTGCTCAATCTAGACAGGTCTCCAGATTTAGCTTCTTTTTTTTATAGAATAATGACACCCAAACATGAAGTAAAACATCACTTCATGGACCCGCAAGTTCTCTGTTGCTCTTTTAGGACATATACGCAAAACAAAACATTGCCTCCTATAACCTGTTAAGGATGATTACAGATTCGACCACCTACTCCCAGCGATTACAATCTGATCTTCAAGCTTTCACAATTAGCAGATAATGAGTCGATATTATACACGATGAATGATGATTACCTCGTTTCAGGTTTCTTGACGATAAGAACAAAAACGGCCAGCAGGGTCCCGCAGACCCATTCTCCTGTCGTTGCTTATAGTGTGTTGAAGATCCCAACTTTAAGCCGAGCTATATTCAGTTGAGCATTTGAGCCCAAGAGAGAAGATTTTTGAGAACAATTCATTTCCCCATACTGTATATTCAACAATTCATTTCCCCATACTGTATATTCCCTTTTCTTCTCTTATATAAAGGAGAGGGGTCATTCTCAAACTCCCACCCACCAAGTCTCAAAAGGCAAAGCTATGACTCCAAGTGACATGTCTCTGCTAGCAGCTGGCTTTAGCTATTGCCTTCTGGTCTTAATGACTCTGTCCCGTCAAGCATATTGCCTGAACCGTGGTCCTTTAGGTCTAAAGACTAATGATGTCGTATTGGATCCTTCCATAGTTGGGATATGCGCTTCTTCAGTGATCATTCATGGGTACAAATGCCAAGAGATCCAAGTAAGAGCAAAACCTTCAATTTGTAATCTTATATATATATATCCTTCATAAAGTTCATTGCTTCCTAGTACGTACAGCCAGCTCCATTACAAACAAGGTTATACGTACGAATAAAGGACTAAAATAGTTGTGGACGCTCGTGCTTTCAGGTGAAAACTCAAGATGGGTATATACTTAACATGCAAAGAATACCAGAAGGTCGTGTTGGGGGCGATGTTGCTAACAGGCAGCCAGTTTTAGTACAGCATGGAGTTTTAGTGGTAAGTGCTCGCACAACTTTATACACGAACATGTTTTTAAAGAAGCCAAGTTGGTTTTTGTGCTCGTATAGCTAGATTCTGAGTAGAAAACGAATAAGCAAAGGAGTATAAGAAAAAGATGAAGAACAACGTGGTGGAGAATGAATATCTGAAAGTGAACTCACTCTTAGGTTCAGGAAATGGCAAAAGGGACTCTATAGTTGGCACTAACGAAGTTTACTTTCGATAACTCCGAAAAAAGCAGAAAAGATGAAAGCATGTGCCATGCACTCCATAGCTTGGTCTATTCTAAACGTGATGAACTACATCACGTTATTATAAGAATAGTTTTTCTTTACATTGAAAAGCTTAAAACTTGAACTTGACGGATAAGAATCTCAACAGGGAATTACCATCAAATTCGTAGGAAAAGTTGGGGAATCGTCGTTCGTCATTGTCGATGTTTGTTGGTACTTTCTGTCAGGGGGATACGTAAAGAATGGGCTTATTGATGGTCCACAAAACCAAGCACCGTTTCAGGGGACAGGGGATCTTCTGGTTCATGGACACATGCAATCCATGCATCCCTCCATTTCTCTGTCTTCATTTTAACGTGGGCTATATATATTTCATCGAATCCCACAAGAGTTTTTAGTTTTTAGACTTGCCCAGTTACATTTATGGGCTGCTGATTTTTATATGTTCGGCTACGGCCTAGCCACCTATTATAGCCTATCCTGGGACGTAAAATTCTATTAGCTGGTGAAAGAGAAAAATAGGAAATATATTAAATGTGTCTAAGTCCTGAACAAAATATTCTCTCTAGTTTTATGATGTCTATTATGTTCTGTAAATTTTAGCTATTTATTTATACGGGTCTCGCGTGAGTTCCACATAAATAAATATGGAGTCCACATAAATGAATGGTTGAGATTTACTAGACACAATAAAACACCATAAAAATTGGATAGAAGATCTGGATTCGTCTAAGTCCTACCTTAGTTCATAGTTTGCTCTTATATCAGAGTTTTCTAAACAATCTCTTTAGAAGAAATTAATATTTTTAATCAAAATAATATTAATTAAGAATAATAATGTCGGGTTAAATTTATAAATTGTCTATAGTTTGATTCAACCTAATTTTTCTTCTTCACACTTTAAGTTTGAGTTAATATCTAACGTGATTAATAGATTAAAAAAATTTATATTAAAACGATGTCGTTTTATTGAATTAACCCGTTAGTCACCAAATGAATTGTGTGTATGCAGGATGGAATGACATGGCTCCTGAATTCACCAGAGCAAAACCTGCCACTGATACTAGCTGATAAAGGATTTGATGTTTGGATTGCTAACACTAGAGGAACAAGATTTAGCAGGCGACACACCTCCCTCGATCCCAATGACGCGGTTCTCTCTTTCTCAGAATCTCTAATTCTATGGACAGTCACTTTGTTTTGTTTCATTGGTGTTTTATGATAAATTGGACAGTAGAGGACATGCATAATCATAAAATTAAGTACACAATGCTGAACTTTTTCAGCTGAAGTATTCATGGAACTATTCCTGCACCGCACCCAGTTTTAACTTTTAACTATGCTATGTTCTCAGAGTTCAATTCCTTTTCTCATATTGCTTTGGCAGGATTTCTGGAATTGGTCCTGGGATGAACTGGTTATCTTTGATCTGCCTGCTGTTTTTGACTATATTTACGTTCAAACGGGGCAGAAGATGCATTATGTTGGCCACTCCCTGGTAAGATCCTCCCCTAATGCCTTAGTACCCATATTCTCCTTCAATTTCATTAGTATTCCACAACATACTAGTTTTTCTTCGGGTGTTAAAGGATGAACCCGTAGTAGTTTAATCATTACTTCTGTTACTTATCTGCTAGAAATGTTCTAAATCTGTTGGGTGCAAATCATTCAATCAAAATTATCAAATAATCTGTTCTTGATTTTGTTACTGGTTTTCGGCAGGGAACCTTAATCGCTTTGGCATCCTTCTCAGAAGGGCTACTGGTGGACAAGCTGAAATCAGCTGCCTTGTTGAGTCCCATAGCGTACTTGAGCCACATGACCACTGCACTTGGTAATGTTGCTGCTAGAGCCTTTGTTGGTGAGGTGAGCAAGGGTAATGCATTCTTAATTTTGTTCTTTGTCCTATTCACTTGCATACCGTATGCAAGCATTAAAAATCTGTCTGCTGCCTACAGATTACTACCTTGTTCGGTCTTGCAGAGTTTAATCCCAAAGGGTAAGGAACGAAAAACTTACTATCGATGATCGATCTGATGCTAGAAGGAAAAGCTATATACAGAAAAAAAGATTTTATGTTTCCTACATAAAATCTTTCCTGGATTCATTTTTTCTTAATTTTCTCGTCTCTAATTTTTGGCATGAAGCAAGTAGCTCAGTTTCTTAAAGCGCTATGCGCTTATCCTGGAGTTGATTGCTATGATTTGTTGTCTGCAATTACTGGTATAAATATTTGTTTAACTGCTGTAGCGAGTTAGTTTGGTGTTTGATTTCTTAATCAACAAGCCAACAACTTCTTACTGCAATTTGAAGAGATAAGTTTCTGGGCAAACCATTTGTACTTACTGTATGCACTTTACTTCTGCCAATTAAAGGTAAGAACTGTTGTCTGAATGCTTCCACGGTTGATTTATTTCTGAAAAATGAGCCCCAGTCGACATCGACCAAGAATATGGTGCACTTGGCTCAAAGTAAGTATCTCACCCTGCCAAGCTTACTTATATACGTTGCTGTCATGTCAAGCATTGCTTTCGCTGCAAAATCACTAGCTGAGGGTGAAGAGATGACTTGCATTATGAACTTTCAGCTGTTCGAGATGGGGTCGTAGCAAAATACAACTATGGAACTGCGGACTACAACTTAATGCATTATGGAGAAGCTAAACCACCAGTTTATAACCTGTCAAATATCCCGCATGACCTTCCAATATTTATCAGCTATGGAGGGGCCGACGCGCTTTCTGATGCTCGAGACGTCCAGCTCTTGCTTGACAACCTTAAGTTCCATGACGTTGACAAGCTCACCATTCAATATATTAAGGATTATGCTCATGCTGACTTCATCATGGGGGTAAATGCCAACGATACTGTGTATAATCAAGTAGTTTCTTTCTTTAAGCTTCCCCACTGATTTTTTACAAGCTTTGTTCATCAGAACCGATATATATCGCCCAGAAAATAATTCTTTAACTACAATATCAAATGTTCGATTAGCTCAATAGTCAATATCAATGAAGCTCATCATAGCCGAATTGTACCTCATCCTCCTACCTGATATACAAGAAAAATCCTGCACCAATGTGTCTGCGAGATTATTTAACTTATTACAGCAATATATGGTTGTTTACATGAAGATTATATCATCCACTATCATCGCTCATGGGCAGCGACGGATCCAGGGGGGCTAGCGCCCCCCCCCCCAAGACTAAAAATTTTTTTAGGAATGCTTTGTTAACTAAAACCTAGCCCCACTTCTCCAAGACTAAAAAATTTTGTCCTTCTCCCCCAATACTAAAAGATTTTGCCCATGTCCCCCCAAGACTAAAATCCTGGATCTGTCGCTCATGGGGTTAATTATGTTGGATGTCAAGTATGAGTAGGAATCTTACATTGAAAAGAAATAAAACTAGTAAAGAACATATAAGTGGAAAGGACTCATAAACCTAATATCTTAAGATTTTGGGTTGAAGTATGGTGTTAAAGCCCATGAGTATGTTTCCTCACTAGATCCATAATGAAGATCTTCTATGAAAGTGGACCCCCAAATCCAACAAGTGATATCAAGGACCCATAAACATAATGCCTTAAGGTTTTGGGTTGAAGTATGGTGTCAAAGTCCATGAGTATGTTCCCTCACTAGATCAATGATGAATATCTCCCATGAAAGTGGGCTTCTCAGATCTAACAAGTGGTATCAGAGCTAATGGTTCGATAAGGGAGGAGTATGGAGATGGTAGTCGGATCCCGTGGTTGCCTCCCCATGAAGAAGAGTAAGGAGACTCCTAGTAGGCCCAGACCAGTAGAGTAGAAGGATTCTTTGGGACGCCATATACTCGAGTTGCTAAGAAAAGACAGAAAAAGACTTTCGCTCAATAGGAAGCCCGAGTCTAATGTGGAAATTCACACTTGAGGGGGAGATTATTGGGATGTCAAGTGTGAGTAAGAATCTCACATTGAAAATAGATGGAACTAGTGAAGGATATATAAGTGTAAAAGACCTATAAACCTAATACCTTAAGGTTTTGGGTTAAAGTATGGTGTCAAAGCTCATGAGTGTGTTCTCTCACTAGATCCATGATGAAGACCTCCCGTGAAAGTGAGCTCCCCAGATCTAACAAGTGGTATCACAATTGTAAGGTGGTGCTGACATACATGGTACAACCATTTTAGATTTATGTATTAAAAAGAAGAAGAAAAAAGCAAGTTGACAATAACTTGCATGCAAAACTATCAACAACTTTCATGCAAGCTGTTAGTCACTACACAACAGCTTGCTATGCAAGTTGTCACTCGGTGGAGGGTCTATAAAAGACCCTCCCTTCCTCCTCTCTTAACATACATATGCATATCAAACATGCATGAGAGGTGTGGTGAGTTCGAGAGTGAATTTTAGAGAGTCATTTTATGTGAGAGAACGATTTTTAGGGTATTTTTAGGAAACTTTTTTCTAAAAAGGGTGAGTGACAAAATAGTGAGGATATTATCCTATGGATAGTAAATTTGGGAAACACCTTTTATGAGAGCATCACTATTTTGTTGTATCATTTTTCACTTTCTGTACCTGTTATTTTAATTAGTGGAAGATTTATTCGGAATTTGACTCGTGGACATAAACCAAATTAGAGGATGAACTACTTTAAATTTCTGCATGCTTTTTATTGCTTATTTCACCTGTGGGATTTAATTCGTAGTTTTTCCCAACAAGTGGTATCAGAGTTAGGCTCGATTATGTGCCAAAGCATTTCTCATCGAAGATGGAAGCAAAAATAAGCAAAACGATTAGCCTAAATGGCTCCAACTACCACAAATAGAAGAACAAGATGAAAGATCTTATGCTCGTCACAAAAATGAAATTATTGGTGTTTACCATAACAAAACCTGAAAATAAATCAGACGAGGAATTGGCATTTGAGCATGAGCATGTATATAGTTTTATTCGACAATTTGTTGAAGATAATGTGTATAATCATATCTGCAACGAGACTCGCGCATGGACGTTGTGGAAGAAGCTCGAGGAGTTGTATACCTCAAAAATTGGTAACAATAAATTATTTTACCTAACAAAATTAGTATAGATAAAATATCGAGAAAGTACCTCTATGACAGATCACTTGAATGAATTTCAGGAGATCGTGGATCAATTATTAGGAATGGGCATAAAGTTCAAAGATGAAGTGCTTGCCCTTTTCATTCTTACCTCCTTGCCAAAGTCTTAAGAGACTTTAAAGATTTAAATCACCAATTCTATAGCTGACGGTATTGTTAACATGTAATATGTAAAAAGTGGAATTCTGAATGAAGAGATGAGACGGAGATCACAGAGTTTGGCTTCTTTAACAAAGTTAGAAGTTCTGGTCACAAGTTCCAGGGGGATGAGCAAATCTAGAGGTCCAAATTTCAAATATAAGAGAAGAGGATGATCAAATAAATATGCAAATGTTGAATGTCATCACTGCAAGAAGAAGGGTCATATTAAAAGGTTATGTCGGAAGTTCAAAGAAGAAAAGAACAAAGGCAAAGAAGTCAAGAAAGATGATAGTAGTGATGATGAACGCCCATCGACGGCTACCACCATTGGTGATTTTCACATCGTCTCATATGATAATGACATGAATAATGCATCCTGTGAGTTCAACTGGATATGTGACAGTGGTGCCACTATTCATACCACATCACATAAAAAAACTCTTATCATCATATACACAAGGAGATAACGGTTTAGCTAGAATCACCGAAAAAGGTGATATTTACTTGGAGACAGACAATGGCATGAGACTGCCTCTGAAAGATGTTAGACATGTTCCTAATCTTTGCCTAAATCTGATCTCGGTTGGCATACTTGATGATGAAGGTTTTTGCAGTACTTTCAAAGATAACAAATGGAAACTTAGTAAAGGCTCCTTAGTAATCGCCAAAGGTAAGAAGTGCTCAAAGTTGTATGTGAAGCAAGTAAAGGTCTCCAATGATGTTGTGAATCTAGTGGAGAAAGATGATGCAATTGAATTGGGGCACAGGAGACTCGGTCATATAAGCGAGAAGGGGATGATTTAGTTGGTGAAAAAGAATGCATTAATTATTTGGAGTTAACCAGGTACATTTAAAGAAATGTGTTGATTGTTTTATAGGAAAGCAAAATAGAGTTGCTTTCAAAAGTTCCTCTCTTTCTAGAATGAAGCATGTGTTAGATTTGGTACACTCAGATCTATATGGGTCAATGCCAAAGTCACAAGGTGGTGCTCAATACTTTTGGCTTTCATTGATGACCATTCTAGGAAGACGTGTGTATACACCTAGAAGACTAAAGATAAAGTGGTAGATGTTTTCAAGCAATTTCATGCCTCAGTTGAAAGACAAACTAGGATGAAGTTGAAATGCATTCGAACAGACAATGGTGGAGAGTATACTGGACCATTTAACGTCTATTACAAGGAGCATGATATTCGACATCAGACTACTCCTCCTACGACAACTCAATTGAATGGTTTAGCTAAGAGGATGGATATGACTTTGATGGAGAGAGTTAGATGCCTACTTTCACATGTAAAATTACCTAAGACATTTTGGGGTAAGGCTCTATTCACGTCAGTTCATGTATTAAATCGCTCATCATGTACCCCTTCACAATCTGATGTTCCGGAGGAAGTATGGTCAAGAAAGGATGTTTCCTATAATCATCTAAAGGTATTTGGTTGCAAAGCTTATGTCCATATCCTTAAAGATGAGAGATCCAAGCTTGACATAAAGACTCGTCAGTGTATATTTATTGGTTATAGAGAAGATCAATTTGGTTATCGGTTTTATGATTCAGTCTAGAAGAAGTTGATTCGGAGCCTTGATGTTATATTTGTCGAAGATCAAATCATTGAAGATTTTGGAAAAATGAAAAGGATGTTCCAAGAACTGATGGTGACCCGGTGGACTTAGAGTTAATTCCTCCAAAAACAACGCTAAGATAGTTTGGAGATCAAGTTGAAAATCGCCAGCCGAACGTAGCTAATGATGATACTCCCATTCAAAATCAATCAAATGAAGATTATAATGAAGATGACGTCCATAATCAACCACCAGCACTAAAGACTACTTAGGTTCTAATAAGCAGATCTACGTGATTAAGAGAAGCCACTACTAGATACTCCAGTAGTATGTGTTACTTACTGATGGGAGAGAACCTAAAAAATTTCAAGAAGCTATGATAGATGAACATAAGATGAAATGGGTTGAAGTCATGCAAGATAAGATGAAGTCCTTGCATGAGAATAAAACTTTTGAGTTGTGCCCAAAGGCAAGAAAGCCTTGAAAAATAAGTGGGTGTTCAAGATTAAACATGATAAACCCAATTCTCATCCAAGATTCAAAGCTAGATTGGTTGTTAAAGGATTCAGCCAAAGAAAAGGTATTGATTTTAATGAAATATGTTTACCAGTTGTTAAAATGACATCCATACAGTGTTTGGTTTAGCAGCAAGTATATACTTAGAAATCGAGCAATTAGATGTCAAGACAACCTTTCTTTATGGTGATTTGGAAAAAGAGATATATATAGAGAAACCAGAGGGTTTCAAGGAAAAAGGGAAAGAGGACTATGTGTGTAGATTGATGAAAAGCCTTTATGGTTTAAAACAAGTATTGAGATACTGTCATAAGAAGTTTGAAACAGTTATGGGCGAGGAAAGCTACAAAATGACTACATCAGATTACTGTGTTTTTGTACAACAAATTTCTAGTGATGATTTCATTATCTTTTTACTTTATGTTGATGATATGTTGATTGTTGGCCAAAATATCAATAGGATTAACAACTTGAAGAAGCAGTTAAGCAAGTCTTTTGCAATGAAAGATTTGGGGTCAATAAAACAAATTCTTGGCATGATGATTATTAGAGACAGGCACACCAAGAAATTATGATTATCACAAAAGAAGTACATTGAGAAAGTTAAAGCGGTTAGTTGTCCTCTTGCTAATCACTTTAGGCTGAGGACTAAGTAATGCCCTTCGATGGATGAAGAGAAGGAAGAGATGACACAGATGCAGACATGGCCAGTGATGTTGATTTTAAACGATGAGTGACAAAATAGTGAGGATATTAGCCTCGGGATAGTAAATTTGGGAAATACCTTTTATGAGAGTGCCACTATTTTGTTGTATCATTTTTCACTTTTTGTACCTGTTATTTTCATTAGTGGAAGATTTATCCGAAATTTAGCCCGTCAACGTAGCCCAAATTAGAGGGTGAACCACGTTAAATTTCTACGTGTTATTTCCTTGTTTATTTTACCTATGAGATTTAATTCGTAGTTTTTTCCAACAAATTACTCATTCCAAATTATATATTAAATATAATATAATTTTCCAATAATTACCCATATTTAGTAAGGATTAACTAAGATTTTCTAAAACCTTGCTTTCTCAGGTGACATTATAAATCCTTTTGGTACAGTTTTGAGTTAAAGCATTATAAACCTTGTTAAAGCATGTTGCTTTTGAGGGATAATTTGGTACAGTTTTGAGTTGCTTGTGCTTAGTATGTCAAATTATTATCTGGGCCATGAATATTATAGGTTAGAGATATTATGATATGATGAGATGGAGGAATTATGAAATGGAGAAAGGAACAGTTGAGTCACTTGTAGGTCTATCAACTGTAAATAGATATATGATTGTTGAAAAAGGTCCAAAAGAACTAAGTGCATATATATACGGAACACAGAGTTGTACTTGCTCTGGCCGTTGTTGCTTTTATGCCAAAAGAATCGATGACATATCAACATCTTGTGCGAGGAAGCTAAGGTTGGGATGTGTTACAAGAAAATGAGGGAAGAAGGATTCTAAAACAGTGTCGAAATTGTAAACTGCATAAGTAAACAACATCGTAACAAACTATGTATATGTGTCCAATGTACACCAATAAGGCTTATCCTTATAAAATCGTTGTAATTAACGTATCAGATATAAATGAAATTATTATGTTTTCTCTCTCTTTTAATTTCTTAAAGTCCAGATCATCTCAACTTTGTCTCTCATTTCTTCCTTATGTCTTCTTCTACATCATTTTATATACATGGAATACTTTCATATAATTCTCGTAACATATGGTATCAGCATCGGTGATCCTTAGTGAAGAACATGGAAGAAAGCACCGAAAGAGTAGAATTACAGAGGATTGAGGAGAATATGCAATGCTTGCTTGAAGTTCAGGTAAGAAATGAGAAACTGTTGTCAGAAATCAAGAGTCATATAAACAAAAAAGAGAGAATTGCGGAGGATTGAGGAGAATATGTAGAGTGCTTGCTTGAAGTTCTGATAAGAAATGAGAAATTGTTTTCAGAAATCAAGAGTCATATAAACAAAAAAAGAAGGAATTAGGCGATTGGATAAATACTCTAATAAACTCTCCTAATCAAAGAGTTATCTGATAGTATTCTTCCTAAAAAGCCTAGAACTTATAATTTATTAATGGACCGATGGAGCCTTCAACATGCTTACATATTAGCAAGGAAATAAAAAGCCATAATTGAGGTCAATCGTCAATTATTTCATGGGAAGGAAGTTCAATTCTGCCTAAATCTGGAGGAGTTCTGCGGATCAATACAATCTCCCCCTAAGTCCATAAGCAAAAGTGCATGACGCCAGTGAAATCCTACCTACACTTGACTTAAGATTTACCACTAAAGGTAAATTCATTAAACTCTTAAGGGTTTAAGAATAATTAATAGATGAAAAAAGGTGGAAGGGGTTATGCTTTTAGTGTAATGAAAAAATATGCACCAGGGCAAATTTTTAAAAAGAAGCAAATTCATTTATACATGATTGAGGATGATTAATATTTTGACGTGGGAACATAAGATCAAAGGAAAAATAAAGAGGGGAAGTACCCAAAACCCAACATTTCATTGCAAGCCATAATTAACTTGGGGGATGAGGAAGAATATAAAAATATGAGGGTCATGAGTAGATATCATAAGAGAATTTTAAAAATATTGATTGACAATGACAGTGCTTATAACTTTCTAAACGCTTATATGATTAAGAAAGGAGGTAGAATGGTGGAGGAAATTCAACCACTGCAAATACAATGAGAGGAGGGTTGGAACTAGATTATCATGAGATCTATAGAGTTACTTAAAGTGTGCAAGGCCTAAAGTTTACAATAGATGCTTTAGTCATCAACCTAGGGGGTTACGATATGGTCTTAGGAATACAGTGACTAGTGACACTAAATGAGGATTTCTGCAAGGTCGGACTCTTACAATGAAGTTTATATAAGATGGAAAGATGGTTACCTTGACAAGGTCTTGTCAAGGTTACTGTTAGACCCCTAAGTCCTAATAGTAGAATCATGCAAGCATTAGGGAGCCTTGACCAATGTTTGACACACGAGGCGATAAAACAAGGCAAAGACTTACGTGTAGGTACGAAAAATGGACATTGTCGATAAGTTGACATGTGCTTGTGCATATCGTTGAAAATCTTCAATGAGATGCAAGATTCGAATGTGAACTCAAAAGATAGCTTGGGATGAACCTTGATTTGAAGGTTAGCTGGATTACATGTATGAGGGAGACATATGAGAGCTTTAAGGATTTAATGTTTACTCAAATAGATGGACCATAACTAATGGACTTGACATGGGTAATCACTGGACCGGACCGGTGTGCTATGAAAGGCTTTAGGCTTGGATGAATTATCTTTAATGGATAGAGACCAATGAGAGATTTTAGATAATGTAGCAGATAAGATTACAGTAGATATACATCAACTCTAAAAGATCAAGACCATATGAGAGGATCAGCTTAAGATAATAACGTTCTTCATGGGTATGGATGTATCACTCATAGTTGAATGTAATCTCTTATCTTGTTAGTTGTGATGTAGTTAAATCCTATTAGATAAAGACTTATTTGGATGAAGGTGTCATTTAATTGGTTAGTGTGTTGTAATCTGATAAGGATAAAGGTGATATAATCAGTTAAATTAGTATTCTTAATTATAAAGCCAAAGTTTAAATTAGTATTCTTAATTATAAAGCCAACGGTGCCTATATAAACCTATTTGAGCCTTACTCTTAGGGAAGAGAGATAGAGAGCAAGGAAACATATTGAGAGAAAACATTCCTTTATGTACTTTTAGGAAAGTAATAAATGTTGGTTTTTGTCGTAGCTCTTGTGTGTTTATTGTTGCCTATGATTATTTAATACTTTCATAGTATTCTTACTCGAGTGTGAGAGTTAAACACTTTGAGGGTCGTAAGGTGTTCGAGAATAAGATTTTATTAGTCAACAATCATATGGAAATGTTGAGTCTTGCTTAAATAGACCTAAGTGAGGTTTCCATGTAAAGGATTAGACATGCCTTCGATATAAGTTTGGTGTTTAGGAAAACCTTTGTAACAACTAGTATTAGAGCCATATTTTGATATGGCTGGAGGCAACAATTTGACAAAGCGTGTCAACAGAGTCGAGGCACTCATAGGGCCAATTCATTGAGGGAAGGAAAAGGTCACTTCCTACTAATCTCATTTCTATGCTTTGTTAGGCACAATGAGTCTTATGAAGGAGTGTTTGTACAAAAGCAAGAATAAACCTAATGGAGAGGGAATATGGCACGTTGGAGATGTGCCAATGAATAAGGAGTCTTCGCTAAAATTACATTCGGAGGAGTGCCCACGGATTATTTTGACGAGGGCGTCGAGTTCTTCCGGTAGAGGTGGTTTGTTAGGCCCTTAAGTCCTAATAAAGAAACTATGTAGGCATTGGGGAGTCTCGACTAATGTTTGACAATTGAGGCCATGAAATAAGGCAAAGACCTGCTAGTAAGCAAGGAAAATGGGCATTGTTAGAATTTTGGGAATGTCGCAGGGTGAGTCAATTATTTGAGCTTACCTCTCTTCATCTTCCTTTAAAAATTATGTCTGTAGACACAATCGCCAACTCCTCCATTCACCATCTTTGCCTTGGTCATGCTTTAGCTAGTAAAATTCAACCTTTAATTTCTTATGGACTTTTAGGTTCTACAAAGTTTGAGCCACTTAAATATTAAATTGTCATTTTCTAAAACAACCTACCTTAATGATTCCATTTCTAATAGTCTATTTAACTTAATTCATTATAATATTTGGGGTCCTTTCCTTATTTCTTTAGTTAATGGATTTCTTTATTTTATATTATTTATTAATGATTATTCTTGTTTCACTTAGATATACTTTCTAAAACATTGTTATGAGTTGTCATAAATTTATATTACATTTGCTACCATGATTAAAATTTAATTTTCTCATGCTATTAAAATCATTCACAAAAGCAATGCTATGTAGTATCGAGATTCTTCTTTATTTCAATTTCTTAGTTAGTAAGACACTATTATTCAACATTTATGTCCTTGTACTTTTCAACATAATGGAAAAGATGAATGAAACACTATCTTATTCTTAATTATGTTCCTGATCTTCTTCTACTCCATATCAATAAAAATTTTAAGGAAAAGCAATTCTTACTATTATCTATACCATGAATCGATTTCCTACCTTAGTTCTTTAAAATTATATACTTTGAAATTTGTTTGGTAAGACTCCTGATTATTCATCCCTGCATCCTTTTGGATGTGCTTTTTTTTCTTTTACAATCTCATGAACACATAAAATTAGAAACTTAAGCTCGCTTGTGTTATTTCCTTAGTTATGGGATATAACATAAGTATCATTGATATGATTGCATTTCAAATATGCTATACATTTCTCGTCATTTTACCTTTTAAGAAAATACCATATTCTCTTCTCATTCCAAATTTCACCAATTTGTCACGATCGAAACCTTGTTCTTTATTTACTCGTCCATTGAGTTATTTTCAAGTTATGATATAAGTAACTCTAATATGCCTAATATTAATCCTAACCCATATGATCCCGTTGAATATGCACTAGTCGTTGATCCTACACTTATACTTACGCTTGAAACTTCTCTTTATCATTCCACTTAGGTAAGACAAACTCCTCATATTACTAATTGCCATTATTATTATGCCATTGTAATTCTCCAATGGCCTTGCTCTAATTGTGAGGCAATTATTGACCCTCTTTAATAACAAGTTATGATTGTAAAACTTTAGGCTATGCTTGGTTGGATGTATGATTTTTAATGGAATGGAATGTAATAAAATGGAATAGAATGATTTATAATGGAATGAAATATAAATGGATGTAATATTAGAAAATTGTTGTTTGGGAGGGATGGAAGGGTTCATAATGTAATATAATGAAATGTTGTTTGGATGAAGGGTTTATATTGTAATATAGAGTAAAGTTGTTTATCATTTTATATTCTATCCTAAACTCCAAAATTAGAGGTTTTTCATTTTTACTGTTTAGGATGGAGTGAGATATAATATAAAACCTTCCTCTTCCATCCCATTCTATTTCATTCCATTATAAACCCTCCTCCCAAGCGATGGAATAATATTACGTTATATTCTTTTCCATTAATAAACCCCCATTCAAATATAGCCTTAGATCTTAGAGAAAACTCATACTTTAGACTTAGTCGATCTTCCTCCTAATAAGACATCTGTTGGTTTTAAAGGGATTTATAAAATCAAAACTCTTTCTGATGGCTCTATTGAATGTTACAAAGCTTGTTTAGTAGCCAAAGAGTATAGTATAGATTATGAACAAACCTTTTGCTTCAATGGCTTGATTAACCTTTGTTTGTAGTTTATTAGCTATTGTTGTAGTTTAAAAAATGACAACTTTTTTAGATGAATGTCAAAAATGTCTTTCTCCATGGTGACTTTTTGGAAGAAGTTTACATGCATCCTTCTCCAAGTTATCATTCTCCTTGTAAGGTTTGTAGGCTTCAATGTACCTTGTATAGATTGAAACAAGCTCCTAGGGCTTAATTTTCAAATTTCAGCTATACCGTTAATTTGGCTTTATTTCTAGTCCGTATGATTCTACACTATTTATTTGATAAACTGTTTAGGGTATTATCCTTATATTAATTTATGTTGATGACATGTAATAATAGGTAATGATGCCTCTAGTATTTTATAATTATAGTGTCACCTTAGTCAACATTTTGAAACGAAAAATTTGGGTTCTCTTAGCTATGCATCTAAACTACTTTCTCACACTAACATCACCAATAATAAAATTGTATAAAATCCCATGGATCACAACTATAAGCTTACTCCTTTAGATGATACTCCTTTTGATGATCCCACTTTAAAGTGATAACTTATTGGTAATCTTGTCTATCTCACTATCACTTAGTCGAATATCTTATATGTTGTTTATTTGGTTGGTAAATTTATTTCTACTTTTCACTCATCTTATTTTTCTGTCATAATTTAAATACTTCGTTATATTAAAGGAACTATGTTCTATGGATTAGACTTCTCTACTAACTCCTCTGATAAGATCTTATCTTGACATATTATTTGGTATTATTTCCTTTGTTTTAGATTTATTTTGGTGCTTAAATATGGAAATTAATGTTTGTTTTATTTTAGGAGATGAAAAGTGGAGATTGCATTATATTGGGACTCTATTGAGGATAATAACAAATTTTGGATAAAGTGAAGAGATCGATACAGTGGATAAGGCTGATCACTTGAAGAGTTGGAATTCAACTGGAAGACTTCACCTTATCCTTATCATGAAGGAGTTTGATTTTGAATTCGTTTTAGATAGACATCTTTACAAGTTAGAGTTAGATTAGGATTATATTAGAAAGTCCTATAAAAGGGGATGTTTCTCACAATAGAAAGAGGTTCTCTCTCTTTTTACATTTTTATCAATTCTTAGTCTTTCTTCTATTTTTGTTATTGGAGCAAAAGCCATGTATGGCTAAACTAATCGTTTTGATTCAAAGAGATTCAATACTTTAATTGTGACCTTGTGAGGTTTTGTGTTTCAAACTTTTATTCATGTTTTTATTCAAGTATTTCTTGTTTTGAGTTCCTATATTTCATGAAGGATTGATATTTGATTAATATGTCAATTTAATTTAATATTGATTATTTTATCGCTATCCAGGAAATCAGTGATTCGTAATTGTCATGAAGGATTGGTACAAGTAGCAAATAGGTTATTTATGAATTTTCATATTTAACTTATGATATAACTAAGTTGAATAATTGCAGCTATCTTGATTATTTAATTTAGGTTTAGTCTTTTTCACGGATATTATTACTATAATTTATCTGATATGGAATGCTATCACACCCAGTCAGTAGATGATAAGTTTTGTTTGGATGCTGGTTTGAACCAATTAATTTAAGAAAATTTGAGACTTATTACAATTATCCTAACATGTTTCAGACTAAATGCTTGAATCGTGAAAATATTCTTTTTGAACCAATGATCAATGTTATAATTAGATGAGATCTTTCCTTTGAATCAGAATTTGGTAACATTGACTTTATCCTATTTAAATTCAGTTGATTTAATTTGTTTTCATATTAATTTTAGTTAATTAGTTATTTAATCAAAAACCCCATTTAATTTTATTGCTTGAAATTAAGAAACTAGTATTTAGTTCTCTAGGAATTCGACCTAATTCCACGACTACTACAAGAAGTTTAGAGAATCGGTATTACTTTGAGGACTTCGACAATCCGACCAAAATATGGCGCCATTATAGAGGAACTATTTCAAGTTTCATATTTTCTTTGCGTTTTTATTTTTATAGTTACTACTAACCTCTTGTCTTGTATGACTCGTGCTTCTCATACAGGTAAATTGCAATATAATCCAGAAATTGAGAAGATAACGTGCCACTTGAGAAAAGAAACTAAGCAAGGAAACAATCGTTCACCTCCAGATGTGAAACTTGAAGTGGATCTAACAATTAGTGAAGACTCTAATTTTCAAGAAGTGGACGAAAAGATGGCAAATCTCAATCGAGAACATTGAGGGAGTTAGCGACATTGAATTTGAATTAGCAACCCTTATGCATTCAATTTCCAGAAGTTGAGGTAGATTTCAAATTGAAATCTGGTTTAATTCACTTACTGCTTATTTTTTGTGGTCTTACAAGTGAAGATCCGCATAAACACCTGAAAGAATTTCATGCTGTCTATTCTGAAATGAAGCCACAAGGGGTGACAAAAGAACAAATTATTTTCAGGGCCTTTCCGTTCTCATTGAAAGATAAGGAAAAAGATAGGCTATATTATCTTCCACCTAGCTTAGTAAAAACATGGAACGAGATGAAAAGAATGTTTCTGGAGAAGTTCTTTCCTGCATCAAGAGCAACAAATATCAGAAAGGAGATATGTGGGAAAAGACAAATTATTGGAGAAACATTATATGAATATTGGGAAAGGTTTAAGGAGCTATGTACTGGCTATCCACATCATCAAATTCTCGATCAACTTCTAATTCAATTCTTTTATGAAAGACTATTGCCAATGGATCGAAATATGGTCAATGCAGTTAGTAGAGGAGCTCTGGTAAACAAAACACCTGAGGCAGCCAGATAGTTGATATCAATTATAGTCAAAAATTCTCAACGGTTTGGGACAAGGATGGATGAAGCTATTAAGCTTGTGAATGAAGTAAGTAACACGCACCTTGAGGATAAAAAATCTTATTTAACCGCTCTAGTTCGTTAAATGGCTGTAGGTCAACTGCAATCGACAAGAGTGTGCGGAATATGCTCATTCCCTAGACATCCTACTGATATGTGCCCTATATTGTAACAAGACTCTCTTAAATAAGCTAACGTAATAGGGGGCTTTCCTGTTCAACCTCAACGAAAGTATGACCCTTATTCCAATTACTACAATCTAGGATGAAGGGATCATCCAAACTTGAGCCATGGAAATCAAGGAGGCTAACAACGATATCAACCTCACAATTTTAATAAACAACCTCAAGCTCCTACATATGTTCAACCTCAACCTTTAAATTCAGGTATGTCTTTAGATGAAATGGTTAAAGCACTTGCTAAATAATACTCAACAATTTCAATAGGAAACAAGAGCAAGCCTTCAAAACTTGGGAAATCAGATCACTCAATTAGCCACTTCGGTAAGTAAATTGAAAACGCAAGCATCAGGGAAATTACCTTCCCAAACGGTGGTGAATCCTAAGGAGAATGTGAGTGCAATGACTTTGAGAATTGGTAAGGAAATTCAATGTGGAACTTCTTTACCAATGGAGGAAGAAAAGCACGATGATGGAGAAAAGAAGGAAGAACTTCCAACTCAAGAATCAACAAAGGTAAAAAAAATGATTCATCTTCATCAGTATCAATTAATGCACGTTTGCCTCATTTTCCTAGGAGGTTGGCTAAACCAAAAGATGATGTATATGAAAGAGAGATCTTAGAAACTTTCAAAAAGGTGAAATCAATATTCCACTTTTGAAAGCCATCAAGCAAGTTTCGAACTATGCAAACTTCTTAAAGGAGTTATGCACAAATAAAAGGAAGATGAAAGACAAGGAGAGAATAATTTTGGGTAAGAATGTATCAACTATGATAAATAGGAAATTACCAGAAAATGTAAAGATCCAGGTATATTTACATTTTCGGGTGTTATTGGTAATAAGAATATTGAGTGTGTCATGCTCAACTTAGGTGCATCTATTAATGCTATGCCATACTCAATTTATCAAGCTTTAAATCTGAATTCTTTGTAAGAAACTAATGTGGTAATCCAACTAGCTGATCATTCATATATACGTCCTATTGGAGTTAATGAGGATGTTTTAGTCCAAGTTAATGGTTTGATATTTCTAGTGGATTTTTACATCTTAAAAATGGATGAAGATATTGTTGAAAATTCAGCTTTGATTTTGTTGGGTAGGCCATTTATGAAGACGACTAAGACGATTATCGATGTGCACGAGGGTACTCTTTCCGTATAGTTTGATGGAGAAATAGTAAAGTTCAACATTTATGAAGAAATGAAGTACCCTAAAGATTTTCAATCTGTTTATCATATGGATGTTGTGGATTCATTTGTACTGAATATGTTTAAGGAAGAAAGTGATGAAGATGAGTTCGAGCTTAAGGCTAAATCGGAAGTGAACAAGCAAATTTCTGCAATTTGTGAAGTTATATAATCGTTATCAGTGATGCTAATTGATTCGGAAACTTTGAATGATGAACTCACTATAACTCACAAGAAAATTTTACCTTCTGTTTTGCAGACTCTGAAGATAGAATTAAAGGTGTTACCTAATCGCCTAAAGTATGTTTATTTAGGTGATGGAAAGTCATTACCCAGAATCATTTCAAAAAGGTTAACTAAAGAGCAAGAGGAAGGGCTAGTAGCACTACTTGAGGAGTACAAAACAGAAATTACGTAGAAGTTGGAAAGGAAAAAGCCGCATAATGACATTAAATAATTGTGCTTTTCGAGTGGCAACCCAAAATATGATAGTTTATTTTATTTTGTTTTAATTCTTTCTATGATGCATTTATTTGTTTTTGAAACATAAACAAAAAAAATTCAGACTACTAAATCTCATAAGACGAGACCTCGCCTTATGCGATTTAGTGTTCTGGAATTCTAGATCACTAAATCACATAAGGCGAGATCTTATGCGATTTAATGTTCTAGAATTCTAGATTACTAAATCTCATAAGGCGAGATCTCACCTTATACGATTTAGTGATCTGTATTAATACTCTAATAATTAAAAAATTAAAAAAATCGTAATTTTTTTATTATTTTCAATTTTACTGTATTTATTTAGTTATTCAAAAAAATTTAAAAAAGAAAAACACCTTGTAATTATTTTTTCCTTTTCATATTATTAGTATTTATTTAAATTTTTTTATAAAAAGACCATAATCTTTTATTTCTCTTTACAGGAACATTAAAACTCCATTATCCCTCACTAGCCCTCCCAGCGCCGCACCATCACCAACATTCGTTACTCTTTCACACGCACGCAGCAGCCCTCACCAACTCACAGCTGCCTCCTACGCAACAACACTCAACCTCCCACACACATCGCACACCCAGTTGGAGCACACCCACGCTCCATTTTTCTTTTTTTTTTAGTTTTATTTTTACTGTTTTTAATTATTTTATTTTTCTCTTCATTCTCATTAATTACTTTTAGTTAATCTTTCTTTTAGTTTAATTTCAATTATTATTAAGTTGTTGCTAATATTTTTTCTTTTTTTAAAGTAATTTTTGTTTATCTTGTTTAGTGTAATGGGGGCGTTCTAAGGCTACAACCAAGACCGCAACAAAAGACAACTCATTGATGAATGCTAAATCTTCTGTAGGCTCAAAAACCAGGACCATGTTCAGATGCTCACCATTCATGGAAGTCCTCAATTATTTATTTTATGTGATTAACTTTATTATTAAGTGTGAGTATCTTATGCATACATTAGGGACAATGTATGATTTAGGTGTGGGGGAGCGAGTGCTTTCATTTTGATAAACTTTGTGATTTGTACTTGGACTCATGACATGTTGATTCATTTATTACTTATTCCTCATGATAACTTCACAATTTTCTGATTGTTGTTCATGAATAATCTTTAAGTTAGGATACATTTTTTGTTTAAGATCTAATGCATGAGAGAGATAAGTGTGATTAGTGTTTTCATTAAATTATTTCAAGTATCTCATCGATTTTGTTGAATGAGAGTGTGCAAGACTTGATAAAATTTTTGACACTTACGTGAGTTTTGAGACTAAGAGCGTTCATTACATATGTGCCCATATATCTTTTTGTTGTATGTTATCAAACATAGCTTGTTTATGCTAGAACTTGCTTTTGAATACATGTTGAGACCACATTTTTTTATGAATTTGTGTATAAAGATGATGAGGGCATTTAGAATAAACATTTTTCAACCTAAGCAAACCTACGTCACTTTTTATCCTTGGAAAACCAATTGAGCCTTAACCTTTCTTTCTTGCATAATAACCTTGTTACAAACCTAATTTACCTTTTTTGTTGTTGATATCCTTAATAATTTTGAACCCCTAAATTGAAGGAATTGTATTAGCTTATTTGCATAGGATTTTGACTAATCGCGTGAAAAGTAAATTAGATTATTCAAGTTGCATTGTTTTAATTTATTTTTTAGAATGGAGGAGAAGTAAAACAAAAACAAAAAACAAAATCTCCTCTTTAATATTGTTGTTGAAAAGAAAAACGAAAGAAAAAGAAGAAAAGAAAAGAAGAAAAGAAGAAAAGAAAAGAAAAAGTGACTGAAAGAGATGTCATTTGAATCAAGTGAATTTTGATTTAAGTTGAAACTTGTGTGGATAAGTTTGTATGATTCCCTTCAATTTATTTAGCTAAAAAGTTCCGTTTGTCATACCTTACCTAAGTCACGTTAAAACCCTTATAAAGCCCATTTGATTTATACGTTAGGTTTATTTTGTTTAATGATGGAGATATAACTCTTGAGCAAGCTTATGGAAATAACTTAATATGTTTTGATTTGAGAGCTTAATGAACCTTAACCACTTTGAACGTATAGAGTGAAGTCCTTGTGAGGGTGTCAAGTCTTGTTCATTTGATTTTGATGAAATTGATGAGATGCTATGTTTTAACAATGTGTCATATGGGTACTTATTCTCTCGATTGTTATTTTATCTTCACCCCTAAATGTGAATTAGCTTTTGTATCTTTTTGGATGACATGAAAGGAGATGAGTGGTTGTTGTGAAGATGATTAATGTATTGAATTGATGTATGCTTGAGGACAAGAAAAAGTTTGGTGTGGGGGAATTTGATAAAATTTTATCTTGACATATTATTTGATATTATCTCCTTTGCTTTAGATTTATTTTGGTGCTTAAATATGGAAATTAATGTTTGTTTTGTTTTAGGAGATGAAAAGTGGAGATTGCTTTGTATTGGGACTCTATTAATGATAATAACAAGTTTTGGATAAAGTCAAGAGATTGATACAATGGATAAGGTCGAACACTTGAAGAGTCGGAATTCGACCGGAAGACTTCACCTTACCATGAAGGAGTTTGATTTTGAATTCGTTTTAGATAGACGTCTTTACAAGTTAGAGTTAGATTAGGATTAGATTAGAAAACCCTATAAAAGAGGCATTTCTCACAACAGAAAGAGGTTCTCTCTCTCTTTTTACATTTTTAGCAATTCGTAGTCTTCCTTCTATTTTTATTGTTGGAGTGAAAGCCATGTGTGGCTAAATTAATCATTATGATTCAAGGGGATTGAATACTCTAATTGTGGCCTTGTAAGGTTTTGTGTTTCAAACTTTTATTCATGTTTTAATTCAAGTATTTCTTGTTTTGAGTTTCTATATTTCATAAATGATGGATATTCGATTAATCTGACAATTTAATTTAATATTGATTATTCTATCGCTATCCAGGAATTCAGTGATTCGTAATTGTTATGAAGAATTGGTACAAGTAGCAAATAAGTTATTTATAATTTTTCATATTTAACTTATGATAAACAAGAAAACTAAGTTGAATATATAATTGTAGCTATCTCGATTATTTAATTTAGGTTTAATCTTTTTCACGGAGCTTATTACTATCATCTATCTGATATAGAATGCTATCACACCCAGTCAATAGATGATAAGTTCTGGTTTGGATGATGAGTTTCAACCAATTAATTTAGGAAAATTTGAGACTTATTACAACTATCCTAATATGTTTCAGATGAACTGCTTGAATCGTGAAAATATTCTTTTTGAACCAATGATCAATGTTACAATTATATGAGATCTTTCCCTTGAATCGGAATTTGGTAATCTTGACTTTATTATTTGATATTATCTCCTTTGCTTTAGATTTATTTTGGTGCTTAAATATGGAAATTAATGTTTGTTTTGTTTTA
>JAOQMR010000008.1:8797038-8809395 GCA_027563865.1 Erythroxylum pelleterianum | reverse complement strand
GAAAGAAGGCCTTATCCAATGGACTTCCACTTTGTAGGGTTAGGGCGTGGCAGCTTCTCTTCCATTGGTTGTTATTATAATTAAGCACAAATTGTTACCAATCCTGCGATAATCTTTGATTAGCACAACAAATGAATAGGACAGATGTAATGCTCCTTTAACTTGTTTGTTGCAACATATTGTATTGTTTCTCTTGGGTTAGCCAGCTCACTGTTCTAGGCCAATTACTGCCACTTGTGTTTCATTTCATGCTTTTTTATTACAAAAGCATCCCATTATTCCCATAGATCATAGCAGCATATGGGTTCATAAGTTTCTTTTCAGAAAAACAAAACAAAACAAAAGGGTAGATTGTGGGCAGTCTCATGGTCTTCTACGCAATTTAAAAGATCTTTTGTTAATTACTCAGTGTAATCCAACAGGAAGACAACTTGGAGTTCATTTGTACTTCTTTGGCATTTTTAGATGGACCCTAATGAGATGCAAGACAGTTCCTTAAATGGTCTGCGAAGTGAAAAAGTTTTAGGTACAGTGGGAAATGCAACCAAGTTCTCATAGATGGCTTGTGGTTCTGCTTGTTCCTGTTGCTGTATGTTTAACTTTAAGAATGTCAGGTGGACAAAACTGTTTTTACATGTTCATGTCACAAAACTGAACTGTAAAAGATTTGACTTTTATGAAATTTCTCGTCAAGAAACATCCTAATAACTTGTAAAAACAGAAGACTACATAAAAAAGCTCAATGATGCTAATTTAGTTGTCTCTGTGCAAACGTTTGCATAGAAACATAAATGATTTCCTTTACTTGGGAACTAGGTTTGGGTTTTGCTTCTTATTGCCCATTACATAGTTTTATGGGAAAGCATAAATATAAAGGATTGAAATGGTAAAATGAATTATAAGAAAGGAAGGGGCTAATGACTGAACTTAACAATTGTCCAGACGTTATGAAAATCCCTAATTGCTCCTTCTGTAAAGCAAACGACTTTGCCTCTCCCCAAAACAATTTAATATTCTCTTTCCACCATAGTAAAGTATTGGAGCTCGAAACAGAGACTCTGTCTCTCTCTTCCTATGTGTAAAGATTGCTCCTTTTCAAAACAAGAAGTCGCTGTGGGTGCTGTTGTTGGAGATAACAAAACTATAGTTTAATGACAATGGCAGAGAGAGAATATTGTAATCCCAACAATGACAATCACATTAAGTATGCATAAATTCTCTTCCACCTAGCAAATGGGCTGTCTTGAAATTGAACTCTTTCACTACCCACATCCTTAGTACCCTCAATCTCTGCTACTTAATGGCTTCTCTCCTCTATATATGTTATCCGTTTGTGTATTTATATATTTTCTCCGCTTCTCTCTCTTCCTTTACGCCATAGTCTGGGGTTTTTTCTCAATGTGTATGAGACTTTAAGACAGTTGTATCTTGATGACTTGGTTTTCTCTCCATAACCGTCTGTTCTTTTACTTCCCCTGACTTTCACTGGACTTGACTTGCCTGGTAAGCTTCGTCTTGTTCTCTTATTTCCTCTGCTGTGTTTCGTGAGAGCATGCGTATACCACCTGTCTTTTGATCATCTGGAGGCCATTGCTCTGCTCTCTCTTTGGTGCCATTTTTCTATGTATGATCTGTTCGCTTCGAATCTTCCACTTCCGTGGGCTTAACTGCTTATCAATATATGTTGTTTCTTACTCTTTGTTTTGTTCTCTGGATCTCCTGTTACTTTGATTTTCTCGTATATCTTGGTTTTGAAGACTTTCTTCTAGTCTATGAATGATATGGAATGATTATTGGTCTTAAACCAATCTCTCGGTGTCAGAAAACAACATTTTAATGTTTTCTGTGTGATTTTGAGACTGGATTTCTTGTTGTGGCTGATTATAGAGGCTTATTAATCTCCACCGCTTAGTTAGTTTTCAATCAAATGAGTTCATGGCGTGCAGCTTTCCGAGTTTTTTATCTAAGAACTTTTGCTATCATTGCTGGACTGCTTCGCCCTCTCGGACCTGTATGTTGATAAACCCACTGTAAACATATTTGGGGCCTCAAATTTATAACGACTTTGTGGAAAATACTGCATGTCTTTTTCCTTATAGGAAGGCATTTGTTTTAGTGGAGATATTCTTTATGTTTTCTTCTGTTCAGTCACGGTTGTCTCTGAAGATGTATTTAGTCTGAATCTTGCTAATTAAAGTATTATCTCTAACCTGCAACATGCTTCTATCATTCATTATTTTGAAGGTTTAATCCTAACTTGTCATAGAATCTAGTTTCTAAATCCTTTGGTAACTGCAGAATCTGCAAAATGGGATTGTGATTTCTGATTATTTTCTGTTTTACTTTTCACTTGCAGTCCTTTGGCGTTCAAAGCTTTCTGATCCATGTCCAAAGGCAAAGAAATAGAAAATGAAGAAGAAAGAGTTGATGGGTACAGAAAAGATTTTGATCCTAGCAAGAAAGGGATGCTTGCAATGGATTCAATTAATAGATTTTGGGCTAGTTCTGATAGTCCTACGGCAAAACGCGTTAGTGTTTGTGGTGTTACTGGACACGTTGGTTCCAACTGTCCCAGAATTCCTTCAAGCAAAGACAGATCAGTTGGCCATTCATCAAGTGTAGAACCTCAGGATGCAGATTACTCGTATATAGCCCCACTTAATGATGAGATTGAAAATCTGATTTTGGCAAGAGTTCCAAGGTCAGAGTACTGGAAATTGCCATTTGTCAACAAACGCATATTTTGTCTTCTGAAGACTGGTGAGCTCTTTAAGATTAGGAGGCAAATTGGGGTCAGAGAATCATCCATTTTCATTTTTGCTACAGGGGACAGGAGTTGGTGGATATTTGATAAGCAGTTCAGTTCTCCAAGGAAGCTTCCAGACTTACCTGCTGACTCTTGTTTCAACCTTGGGGACAAGGAATCCCTTTGTGCAGGGACCCATCTTATTGTTTCTGGCAGGGAGATAGATGGTGTTACTGTTTGGAGATATGAATTGGAAACAAATAACTGGAAAAAGGGTCCTTCCATGACCGATCCTAGATGTTTGTTTGCTTCTGCGTCCTGTGGTGCCTTTGCTTTTGTAGCTGGGGGGGTAACAGGAACTGGTGTAGAAGTTCTAAATTCTGCGGAGAAATATAACCCAGATACTAAATCATGGGAATCCCTCCCAAGGATGCTGCAGAGAAGGAAGCTTTGCTCAGGCTGTTATATGGATAGCAAGTTCTATGTGGTAGGAGGACGAAATGAGAATGGACAAGGCCTCACTTGTGGAGAAGCTTATGATGACGATAGAAAGACATGGGAACTGATCCCGGACTTATTGGAAGAGACTCCAGTTGCAACCTTTCAATCCCCACCCCTCATCGCTGTCGTTAATAATGAACTTTACTCTCTGGAGACATCATCAAATGAGCTGAAAGTTTATATGAAAAAGAGCAAAATGTGGAGGAAATTAGGGCCAGTCCCAGTTAGAGCTGATTCTCACAAAGGATGGGGTGTGGCCTTCAAGTCTTTGGGCAATGAGCTACTTGTAATTGGTGCTTCTAAATCCATGGTATCCTATTCTGGAGATGGCATGGCCATCTATACTTGCCAGCCGGATACTGAAGCCAAGGAACTGCAATGGAGGCCTCTTGAGTGCAGCAAAAACAGGCTGAGTAGCTTCATATTGAACTGTTCCGTCATGTTAGCTTGAACTTTTTAGCGTTTTCCTGCAGGCAGTAATTATCCTTGGCCTATGGAGTTGTTTGATACTAGTATTGAATAATAGCTGTGTTTGGAAATTAGATTTGTCATCATATGCGTAATTTTGCATGTAGTCGCTAGTGTGGATCTCGTGAGAGGAGAGCAGTGCTTCAAAATCTTGGTCATATTGTGCTGCAGATCAGTTCAGTTTGTACGAGCAGACATCCTGAACTCTTCCATATACTGCAATAATAGTGGCATTCACTGCAAGTGATAGCTAGTTTCTCAAGTACTAAAACAACTCAAAGCGATAGCATCTTTCATTGTTCTTGTTCCTGTTTAGCTGCCTTCTGCTGTAACATGGAGTCATTTGCAGAACAGGACTTTGTTCAGGCCTATTTTTTAACACTGAGACGTTGAAGCCTTTAGAGAGGATAGCATGAACATTTCCATCAAACAAGAAAAAGCATGACTAAGTCAGAAACATGATCACAATGACCTACAAAGAACCCACTACACTAAGCACTTCACTCTTTCCATACATGGCAGAGATTTGGAGGTACTGTACATTTGTGCTATCAGGCTGGACAAATAGAGGGGGCAGCCAAGCAAAGAAAACTTAAAAAGTTTTGACAATTGCATTATAGGCACCGTATCATCTGTGAGTAACTTGTTACAAAGTAAGAACCAACTATACAACTGAATAGTGATGGAAGCATGTGTTTTCGCAATCATCACTGTTCAACTTGTAACACATTTATTAGCCTAGATATATAGTCGTTTGTCTCACACGTGAAGCCCTTTTTATACCAATCCACGATTACGTGCAGTCTCACTTATGCCCGAACAGTTAGGTTCTCTACCATATTCCCATCAAAGTGAAGAGGATTTGGCCTCAAGTCTAGTTGGTTGCCGTTGTTAATATAAGGTGAAAGATGATGAACATTGAATGTAGTCTATATTATCCAGAAAATCAATGTGATACGCATTGTCATTGATGCAACATTAGTTTGGACTGCACTTAGATGGAAAGCACTCCTTTGGAAAATGAAGACTCAAATCCCATCACCTTTTTGCCCTTTAGAAAATTTGCCGTATACGGTACATCTCCTTGACCAACGCCACCTTTGTTTCTCCATCAAGATTCACAAACTCGCTAGCTAGTAAAGGAAGTAAATCAAGTGATTGAATGCTTTATGCCCCCACAAAAAGATCAATTGTAGGCAAACTCTTCCTGTTGTTTCTACTTCCACCTTTTTTTTGTGGTTTTTAAATTTTATTTTCTATTTTTATTATAAACAAATTTTTGCTTAGATGAGATCTATACTAAAAATACTTAAAAATAGAAACTTGATTGATTAAGATTTGTAATAAAAGTTGAAAAAAAATATATGTTTAGTTTCATTATTATGTTTTTACTTTTTAATTATACTATTAGATGTTAATATTAATTTAATTATTTTAATTTATCAAATTGTATTCTTAAGTTTTAATTTAAGTATTTTAACATATCAAAATATATTCTTAAATTATTTATTTTCTCTACGTTTAGAAATAAAAAGTATGAATATTGAATATAATAACAAGAAAATTGAACATCAATTTTATATAATAAAAGTCTATAAAATATAAAAAAATATGTTAAATCATTCTTATTAATAAAACATGTTCATCATACTATAATGCTTTAAAACATAATATATCACTTATAAAAACATACATAAGTCAACAATAACTAATATAATCATTCATTTTTGTCTAACAATTCATCTCACTTTCGAGACATATTTTGAAGTTGTACCAGAATGATATTATACTCTACTCGAAAACTTGCATCTTCACTTACGCTTTTCATAATTTTAGCTTCATTTTCAAACAATCATTAAATAATTAATCGCTTTGTCTTCGTCATAATATAATTATGTATAACACAATAAGCAATAACGATATATTTTTGTTGCTTTATATCATAATTCAACACGTTTGAAAGTATGAAAAATGATACAGAAACTCCAAGAAAACAAGATTTTTGAAACCCCCTAATCCTATTAAATCAAAACCCTAATCTTTCTATTCTAATAACATGCTAGATCAAACCCCAAATCATAAGTTTGAGACCCAATCTCAAAGAAATCAGAAATCAATTTACGTTGCAAGTATTTACTTACTTATTCAAATCAATTTCTTGAAGTAACCATGAAGACATTCACGCCTCCCTTGAAGAACTCACTTCTGAAATTTTATTAATCAACCAAATCTGATCTAAAAGTTGACCTAAAGACACATATTTATACCTACGTTAAATAATAAAAGGTTGGGCTAAAATACATGGAAGCTCAAAATAAAACAAAGTCCAAAAATTAAATAAATAAGTCTGATGTGTTGTGCCACTACTGGATCCATATGCTCTTGGATTTAAGTGATGAAGCATTAAAATAGATCAAATCTTCTTGTCTTCAAGCTCCAAGTATATCCGGTCCAAGGATTTGAGTTAAATGGATTAGTTTGGGCTCAATTCTATTAAACTCTCCTCTAATGGGCTTGGAGCTCGCTATTCTCTCCACAAATTGGCCCACACGCGCATAGAAAGCCTCCTTGAGTCTCTCAGTCCTAACTCTAGACATAGATCCAACAGGAATGACAAGCTTGCCCCTGTCATGTACGCTATCTCCATGGTGATGCTTACTACTGCTCACATCAGTCCCTCCCTCCTCAAGAAGATTCGTCCTCGAATCTGAATCCATATCAAAAGGAGAAAGATTAGTAATATTAAAAGTTATAAAAACAGAATACTCACCTGGCAGGTTAATCTTGTAGGCGGTGGCATTTATCTTCTCCAATACCTAAAACGGACCATCACCCCTATGATCCAAAGCAAAAACACTAGGCAAAGCATCAAGAGAGATAGTGTCAGAAACTAAACACTCTTTGTATCTCACCGCTACTAGTGCTATTTTCTCTCCAGTTACTCTCCTCAAGTCTTTTCTCTTAACAAACAAGCTCACTTTTCTCTCTTTCTTTTCTCTCTTCTTTTCTTTTTCTGAGCTCTTCTCTCTTGCACATCTCACTTTCTTTTCCTCACCTGTACAGTCACTCACCATTGGCCAAACTCATTTTTCTTTTGGCCTCTTTTCTCTCTTCATTTTTTTGTTCTCACTACCCGAACCCTCCTCAATTTTACTTGATTTGATCTGGTCCAGGTATAATTCACGAGGTGATAAAGGTAGTAGAATGAAGTTCCTACCCTTAAACTTAAAGGAGTATCTATTGGTATACCCATCAGGTGCTACCCTTTTGTCAAACTGCCAAGGCCTCCCCAATAGCAAATGTCCTACCTCCATGGGTATTACACCACACAACACCTCATCCTCATACCTCCCTATAGAAAATGGCACCAATACCTGTCTAGTCACCTTCACATCCGCACTATCATTAAATCACTGTAAGTTATATGGCTCCGGATGTTTCCTACATGTCAAGCCCAATTTCTCCACCACAGTTCTACTAGCCCCATTGGTACAACTACGTCCATCTATGATCAAGTTATACACCTTTTTCCTGTGACTTAACAATCTCCTAACTATAAGTGCTTCTCCTGTGATAGCTCTTTCCACACATTCATCATCATCATCACAAACACTATCACATGGCAAATCATCAACATCACTATTCTCAGAATCAATAACCCCTTTATCCCTCATATACATCACTTTTCTATTAGGACATTGAGAAGCAATATGGCCAGTACCCAAACATTTAAAACATTTTATAGATGAATATTTACTAGAAGTAGCTTGGGTGTTAGAAGTACCTTTTTGCTCAGATCCCCCAATTAATTTCTTAGGTGTTTCCTTGAAGTCCACCCCCTTATCCTTGGACTTCTCCTCCTTCTGGGGCCAATTTGAGTTCCATGAGTAATTAGAACTTGCTCCAGTCCTTGTTGTCATTCTAGCTTTGAGCTGTCTCTCCACCTTCATGGCCATGTTCACTGTATCCTCAATCTCCACAGAGTGTTGCAATTCTACCACATTAGCTATCTCCCTGTTCAAACTACTCAAGAACCGTGCCATGGTTGCCTCCGGGTCCTCCTCTATATTGGCTCGGATCATAACTATCTCCACCTTCCTGTGGTAGTACTCCACTGATTTAGATCCTTGAGTAAGTCTCTGAAGTTTCTAATGCATCTCCCTATAATGGTAAGAAGGCACAAACTGCTTTCTCATGCATGCCTTCATATCGTCCCAAGTAGTAATTGGCATCTCTCTATTTCTTCTCCTGGATGTCACCAACTGATCCCACCATATTAGTGCATAATCTATAAATTCAACAGCGGCTAACTTTACCTTTTTATCTTCAAAAAAATTGTGGCACTTAAAAACCAAGTCCACCTTCCTTTCCCACTCCAGATAAGCCTCTGCATTATTCCTTCCCTTGAAGGCTGGGATCTGCATCTTGATGGATTTAAGGTCTTCATCTCTCCTATTAAATAGCTCAACTCTCTGAGCTCTCCTAAGTCTGCGTACCTCAAACTCTTCCTCCTCTTCAAAGTCTTCCTCCTCTGGTTCATACCAAGGTGGTGGTCTACGAGGTGGTGGTTGTTGTTAGCGTACACCTACACGGCCCCCCTGAGGTTCCTCACATCTCCCTTATTTGAGTTCATCCATCTGTCCCCTGATCTCAGTTAAGGCTAGATTAAACCTCTCAAATTGTTACTGCATGGCTCTCAAGGTGAAAGTGATATTTGCATCTCCCCCTTGGTTGTCATTATTACTACTTCCCTGTGACATTGTAGATAAAATGATATACCTGCAAAACAAGATTAGTAATAAACAATCTCACACACTCCCTCACGTGTTTCCCTTACAATGATGTCACTCCCCTCGTGTTTAAGTCACGGCAATGACTCCCTCAAATAAGCTCACACACTCTTGCCTTTTACCACTCAAGTGATGTCTTTAAAGTTACTTTTCAGAAATCAATTCAGCAAAACTAAGCAAACAGCAAGCAACACAAATTAATTGGAAAGAACAAGTAAATCCTAACAAGAAACGAAATAAGAACAATTCTAGAAGCAAAGTAATGTACGGACAGAAATAAAATAGTATGCTAATACACGGATGGAAAAGATGTGTATGCAATGATTTTTGTTTATAATTGAACAATATGAATGCAAAATTGTTCAATTCAACGTAATGGAAGCAACGAAAGGCACAGACAAGAAAGTAAACTAAGAATCAAAGAAAGACACTCAATATATTGTAAAACTCAACGAAAAAACTCGATAGCTCAAAAAAATAATAAATTTCAAATCTACCCAAGTCTTAAAATAGGCAACTCAACGTATTCTGCAATGGTTCTTTTTCTACTATTCACTCTTTTTTGTTTGTACTGTTCTTTTTTTTCAGTACTGCTCACTTTTTTTTTGGTACTGCTCACTTTTTTTTCCGATATTGTTTTTTTCCCCCACTTTTTTTTCGATTACTGTTCACGAGATTACTGTTCACGCAAATTTTTTTTTAAGAAATCAAATAACAAACACACAATAAAAGATACGTATGAGTTCAATAGAATTAAGCCAAAGCTCTGATACCAACTGATACGGAAACCCCAAGAAAACAAGGTTCTTGAAACCCCCTAATCCTATTGAATCAAAACCCTAATCTTTCTATTCTAAGAACATGCCAGATCAAACCCCAAATCATAAGTTTGAGACCCAATCCCAAAGAAATCAGAAATCAATTTACGTTGCAAGAATTTACTTACTGATGCAAATCAATTTCGTGAAGTAACCCTCAAGACAATCACGCCTCCCTTGAAGAACTCGCTCTGAAAACTCCAAGGTTATAATGACGTATAAATATCCTTGACCAAAACCTAACCCTAATAGGAATGGGTTTGCAAGCCCATTAAGCCTAATCTGATCCAAGCTCTTTTAGGAATGGGCTAAACATATTAAAACAAATAAATAAGTCCATAAATAAGTACTTGGGCCTAAAATAATAGAAAAGAAATAACAAGCCTAAATTATCAAAATCGGGCCTAAATGGCTAAGTGCTAGCCTCGTCCAACGCCTCCTCTAATAAAGTCACAAGCTTGGGCATGCCTTGATGTCCCTTCATGGATGTTTCGGCCTTCTCATGTACTTGACTTGTGATTTGGGCTTGAACAAAAGCTTGCATTGCTTGTTTAAACCTTGAAGCTTGTTGCGTTGTAACTGGACCACTTGGCAAGTGTAGGTTGTCGGGTTGATGTGTAAGGTGGGGAACTCCATTCCGAAGGCTGGTTGTATCACTCTGGGATTGCTCGGTGTTTAGGTATTGTTTGCATTTATATTATCAATTCATTACCAACAATCCCATTGTCTTCGGTTTTAACTTGTTCATACGAAACGGTGTTAAAATCTGGCCTTACCGCCATCCTCGCCTGCAACATCCCCCAGAACAGTCCAATGCTTGACGTTACGTCTCTCAGGACACGCTTGCATTTACTTCAACCAAACTATATTTTATAATGTCATTTTGTGTTCACGTCTCAATTATGTATATATATCATTTTGTACGGATGATGATTTCGCTACCTCTTTCTTGCATCTGTTTTTAGGCTAATGCTGAGAACAAGTTGGAGGAGAAGCTAATCCAGTTGGGCTATACTAAGCTTAAATCCCAAGTATTATCCTCTCAAGTCTTAAAACATACATAAGATACATCCTTCCATTTTGATACACACCACGTGCCTACACATAGTGTTGCTATGTGGACAGAAAACTTGGAGGAAGTCACAGATCCTTTTTACTTCTTTTTGCTAGACCTGTAACTCCAAGATTGATAGCACCCAGTTCTGAATATGAACTCCAAGATTGAGAGCGCCTGGTGCTGAATAGGATGTTGTCATACTTTGTTAAACTCTGTGCACGAGAATATTCTCAATTACATCGCATGATTGGCATATGCTTATGATCTAGCATCTTCTGCTCTGTTTTCTGGTTATGATGTACTTCTCTTGTGCATGTATAAGTTATAAAAAGGAACATTGATTTGCTTTAGTTATCTTTTGCTTATTTGAATTTTTCATTATCAATTTCTCTATTTTGGTTATCTTTACCCATTTGAAGAGTTTTCGTCATGAATACTTTGAAATTGACGCTTGGTGTTTTATTAATCTCAGTTCATTGTTCACAACAAGGTAATTCTTTGAAGGAAAATAATAACAATTAATTTATCCAACTTTGAAGATTATATCCTTTTAGTAATAGTCAGCATAGATGCATTTGAAATTAAATCATTGTGCAAAAAAACCATAAGAGGAAACAAGTATTGTACGATTAATTGATACCTATTGTTTATTCAAGATTTAAGTACAATGATAACAGAAATGACATTTTACTAGAGAAGTTATGTATTCCCAAATTTGGATAAGAAGGGAAGATGATCCACCAAAAAGTAGTAACATGTTGTGACCGTCAATTCGATGAAATAGTACCATGCTTGTCGCCAATAAGGATTTATATACAAGACTGAAACTATTCCCAATAGTATAATGGTGAATGTAACCCAAAAACTTATCTGAAAAACTTCCCTGTCTATGAAACCATCATCATCTGTATCATCTATAGGACTCTCTTTTGTCGATGACAATACTGTTGGAGTGCAATTCTTGGGTAAGGGTAATCCACAGAGAAAAGGATTTCCTAGATAGCTGTTTTCTTCAAATGTTCCAAATTGTGCAACTCTTTCAGGCGTCTTACCAGAAATATTGTTATAAGCCACGCTGAACACTTCTAAAGATTTTAACTGTACCAACTGAGGAGGAAGTGTTCCATTCAAGTTATTATAAGACAAATCTAAACTCTCCAATTCAATCATGTTGGAAAATGATAACGGAATATGTCCTATCAAATTATTATGGGACAAATTTAATGTCTTCATGCCTTCTTTGTTTCCAATTTCTGAAGGAATTGGACATGTCAACTTGTTACTTGAAAGATCTAATCCAATGAAATTTATATCAATCATACGATATGAGAAGAATTGGTAAGTGTTTCCCTTCACACCAAACTCAACAGTTTCACCAGAAATTGGAGGTGCTACAAAGCCATGAAAAGTTCTGGAGGTATCATTTTTGATTGAGAAATTGCCAAGCCTATTATGGGAAAGATCAACAACCTTTAATTCCTTCATCATCTTCCATAAATAAGTTGGGATCTCACCTTCAAAGTCGTTATGATTTAGTAGAAGATGTGTCAATCCGTTCACATTCTTGATCGAGTTAGGTATGCCACCAGATAAATAATTATGGCTGAGATCTAGTGTGAGCACAGAAGAGTTAGTAAATACTTCAGGAAAAGTTCCTTCAAGTCTGTTATGGGATAAAGAGATGTATGAAGCACGTGGAGGTATGAATATTGATGGTAGGCTTCTAGAAAGGTTATTATTTGATAGATCCAACAATACAAGAAAAGACATATTCCCAATCAACTCTGGTATCTTACCAGATAAGCTATTGTAACTCAAGTCTAAAAATTGTAAGAGAGAACAATTAGACAAGCTGTTCGGAATCTTTCCAATGAAACTGTTTCCGGTCAAGTATAATTCATATAGCATTGGAAAATAGATTCCAATCTCTGTAGGAATGTGGCCATAAAATAGATTGTTGGAAATGTCCAAGGTGTC
>JAOQMR010000008.1:8777678-8796938 GCA_027563865.1 Erythroxylum pelleterianum | reverse complement strand
CCTTTAATTAATAATCCTTACTTAAGCACTAAAATCCCAAATTATCCTAAACCCCAAAATAAATAAATGATTGAATCTTGCTTAATGCGAATCAGGGCCCAACAAAGAGTATATCAACAGGTATACGAATAGAAATCAGTAGACCTAGAATCTGTGGGAGAATAGCTGGGAAATCATCAATAGCAAAAGAAGGAATAAATGTAGCAGTAGGAATTATTGATTTTGATTATCGAGGTATCATCTATGTCCTACTTGTCAATCCAGGAAGAAAAGAATATTTTGTGGATATAGGAAATGCAATTGCTCAGATAATATTTGAGCAATATTTTGTGCCACAAATACAATCTTCTGAAAAGTTGACTGAAACAGAAAGAATGACAAGTGTGTTCATGAAAGAAAAAGAAGCAGCTCTTACGGTATGTCCTGATGAAACAAAAATAGGATTTCCAAAGAAAATAAATAATCAACTGTATAATCTTACAGTTAACTTCAAGATTTCTGGTTGCAAGGAATTTGAATTATAGGCAATACTGGATACTGGAGCTACTAAGTGTTGCATATGTCTGGAAGTTGTACCTGAGGAAGCCATAGAAAAATCAAAATGGCCTGTATCCGTTTATGGAATAAATTCCATAACTACGACTGACTACAAATTAAAGGATGGGCTGATGATTATTGGAGAAAATAGTTACAGAATACCGTTTACATTCTGTATGCCTATGGATTCACATGCAGGAGTCCACATGAATAGGATGTAATTTCATACGAGCCCAACATAGTGGAATAAGATTGGAAGGAACAACAATATCCTTCTATAGATGAATTATTATCTTATTGTTGTATCTATGACATATTAATTATAAGTCCTAACAAAAGTTGTATTAAAAAATTGAAAATATAGCTCTTGAATGAATTTGACAAGAAGGATTTAGGACCAACAAATAATATTCTATAGATGAAAATTTATCAAAACATAAATAATACGAAGATATATAAGAATTAATTAAACAAGGTTTTGTGATGCTTTAGTGTGCAAAATTGTAAACCAATCTATATCCTTCTTCTTTTAAACTTTAGACTATCCTCTAGTATAAGCCTTAACAATAACGGTGAGAGCTTAGAGATATCTTAAATAGCATATGTATTAAAACTTGTAACTCACGACGCGATGTTTGTGTTAACGTCTCTCTCACTGCCACGATTCTTATTCAATTTACAACGCAAGAAGTTATTTAGTGGCCATCATAACTTTGAAAAGTTCCGAGTTTGTCTATTCACCGTCTCTTCTTCTGTGCAGTTCAACTTTGCGTATCGTCGGGTTTATTTTAACATGAACCCGTCAACTAACCTATGACTTAACAACCAACCAACATCAATGTACTCGTATAATCTTGAAATCGATAGATAGAAAAAGAGATGCCAAATGTAAATAACCAAGCTAGAAGTGATCAAAGACTAGTCCTGTTTCCAAAAATCAAAAACTAGTAACAACAATTAATTGTTACTCAATACCAAACCATGTTTTATTGAGTGAACATTGATATTTGAAAGCCATTGAAGAGAAAATTGTTTGTAAAGAGGCCAAAAGGGGAGAATGCATGCTTGGATTTCAAAGCACGAACGATTGAATACATTCTGCTACTTTTGTGGTATAGTTGGCCAAACAGATCTTTTTGTTGTCTACATTATGAACATCCAAAAATCTCCAAAGAAAAGTTTGCCTGTAGTCTCTGGTTAAAAGCTGATTCTAGAAGATTAACTCAAGTTGGAGCTAAATGGCTACGATCGGAGAAAGATCTTACGCCAGGAATGGATGACGGATCTTCAGATATTCCGATGGTGTTTAAACAAAATAAGTTGATCTGCACTAAGTTAGGAAAGACCAATAATGAAGCTGAGTTTTAAGGGATTCAAATTCCAAATCTACATGTAGATGATAAGATAAGCAGTGAATTGATGGTTAATTTCGTGCAGTTTCAGAATTCAAATATTTTGAATGTAACAAATCCCGTTAATGCAGCATCTTCATTACGTACGATAACGGATATAATCCTAGTAGCTGATCCTAAACGCAAGCATTTACAAGAAGAATTGGAGACTGAGAATGAGTCTATGGATGAGGACGTGATCCTGGTCAGACTTGAAATTGATCCAAAAAACTTGAATATGGTGGGTTCTGGGACTATGAGCACGCTGAGTTGGAACTGTCAAGGGCTTGGGAACCCACGCACAGTTTGGGCCCTAAAGGACTTTATGTCTGAAAAGAAATCCAACTTTATTTTCCATATGGAAACTAAAATTAAAAAAGAAAAAAATTTAAGGATTAAAACAAATTTGGGCTTTACTGGTACTTTTATTGTTGATCTAATCGGCATAAGTGGAGGTTTGGTGTTAATGTGGAAAGAAAAAAATATGGCCCATTTGATAAGTTATTCATGACACCACATTGATGTTGAGGTCCTTATTGAGGGAATGGAAAGGTGGCATTTAACGGGCTTTTATGGTTTCCCTGAGCGAAGCAATAGGAGACAGGGATGGGACATGCTTCGATCTCTTCAATCTCATTCAAATCTACCTTGGCGTGAGATATACCCAGGAGGTCACAAAGGCAATGTGTCAAGAATTCCAAGTATTGTGAGAATCCCTAAGTATGGTGACTCAGCAATATTGCATGGGATTACATGAAGAGTATTTGGATTCTCTCAATAGATTGCTTGAAAATAAGACTAGTAGTTGAGATTTGTTTAGTTTATTTTTTTGTTCAGTAATATCGACTGTTACCATACAATTAGTCGCTAGCTTAGCAAATTCTTAATGAAAATGTTATCTTTTTTGTGTATTTAAACATTCGAGCAAATAAGGAAAAGTAAGCAAAATTCAGAACTCAAATATTGTGGTCCAATTCTCACCCAGAGTAGAATTAATTTTCTTATTTTTTGTTTAATTTTGTTAGATCCTATCAATTGGTATCATAGCCAATGACAACCCACAAAGAAAGAATCGAAAACCTGGAGGCAGCTCTTAGAAGTCTCCAAGATAGCTTCAGTAACTTAGAGCAAGGAATGAATGACAAACTACGACAATTGGAGGTGGCCATCAATAAAGTGACAGAAGCTTTACTTTCTAAACAAGAACCAACTTCTAGTAATGTAAACTTCCTCAATGGGCATTCTTGTAGCACAAGAGAAGGATCTATGGAAGGAAGGCAGCCATTATTTTCATCTAAACTATCTAAGTTTGAGTTTCCTAAGTTTTCCGAAGACGATCCTATTGAATGGTTTATAAGAGTAGAGCAATTCTTTGAATACCAAGGCACTTTGGAGTCATAGAAGGTATCTATGGCTTCCTATCACCTTCAAGGGGAAGCAAACACATGGTGGCAGTGGCTACGTTGGATGCTCTCGGATGATGGAGCAACACTAACATGGGAACTCTTTGTGGAGGAACTATGGGCTCGTTTTGGTCCTACTGAGTGTGAAGATTTTGAAGAAACCTTGTCAAAGATAAGACAAATAAGCTCCTTGCGTGACTACCAGAAGGAGTTTGAAAGATTGGGAAACCGAGTGCAAGGATGGTCTCAAAAAGCCTTAGTTGGCACCTTTATAGGTAGACTGAAGCCTGAAATTGCTGATGGAATTCGAATGTTCAAACCAAAGTCCTTGAAAGAGGCTATCAATTTGGCTCGGATGAAAGACGAGCAGTTAACCCACCAAAAAAAATTTGCACGACCTCCTGCTCAACAAACTTCTGTGTTTCTTACAATAAACAACACGACTTCACCAATGAAAGGACTCACATGGGATGAGAAGCAAAAGAGGCGTGCCCAAGGATTATGCTTCAACTATGATGCCAAATTCACACCGCGGCAGAAATGTTGAGGGCCGCATCTGTTGTTATTGGAAGGTAATCCAGATGGCACAGGTGAAGAAGACTCTTAATTAGAAATATCTTGGCATGCATTGACCGGGTCGACGGCAAATAAAACCATGCGAGTGTTTGTAAAAATTGGGTCTTATGAAATGATTGTCCTTATTGATAGTGGCTCCACTCACAATTTCATTAGTAAGAAAATGGTTGAATTATTAAAATTGACTATGATTCCCATTAAACCATTTGATGTGAAAGTGGCCAATGGAAGACCATTAAAATGCCAAGGTAGATTTGAGAATGTCCAAGTGGTAATCCAAGGTATTACTTTCTCTCTTACCCTTTATGCTTTGCCTTTAATGGGGTTGGACTTGGTGTTAGAAATTCACTGGTTGGAGCAATTGGGAGCTATTGTTAAGTCAAGAAGACTTCACTTCTATTAATTTTGATGACAATCAAATAATAATAATCTTAGAAGTGTGTATGTTGTTTTGATAAGTTTGTTAAGTGTGCAGAAAAATGTAAGTGACACGAAGTCAAACCCAGAAGATATATATCATCACTAGAAGATACATGTCATCGCTAGAAGATACAAGTGACACCAGATGAAGCGTGACAACAGACGAAGCGACACCAGACGAAGTGATACCAGAAGAAGCGTAACAACAAACGAAGAGAACCTAGAAGATAGAAAAGGAAACTATTCTAGAACGTCAGGCAGTTAGTTAGTTGGAGTTAGTTATAGGACTCAACTAATAACGGTTTCTAGAAGATTCAAGAAGTAGTTTCTCAAGAAGACAGTTGAAGACTTAGGCTATAAATATCAATTTGATTCGTAAACTAAATAACAATTTTTTACAAGAGATAAAATTTGATTGTACAATACTTAAAAGAAACTCTGTATTCAAGTGCGAAAGAAAGAGAGTGAATACATTTGTAACGTGAAACTCAAACAATATCTTTCCGAGAGAAAGAAAGGCTAGAGCCTGGAGAGGCTAAGAAAGTAGATAAAGAATACTTTGTGAGAGAGACCTGAAGAGGCTCTGCAAGAGTAGAAAGGATACTTGTAAAGTTGAAGAGTATAGTAAAATCTCAGACAAATTCTAAGGACTGGACGTAGACCAAGGTTAAGGGTGAACCAGTATAAAATCGCAACGTCTATTCTCTAACCCTTATCTTTTAATTTTCTTGTTGTTAGAAGAGTACAAAGTAATTTTGCGATTGCATTACTCATCGACTTAAAAAATTATTTTTGTGATCATCTAAATTTGCAAAGAAATCCAAGAAATTTTTAAAGATTAATATTTGTGAGATTTTACATAATTCAACCCCCCCCTTCTTGTGTATTCTATATACTTTACGTAATTTCTATATTAACAAGTGATTTACTTCAGTTGGTATCAAAGCTTGGTTTCCAAGAAACACTTTACAAAGTGAGGACAAAGATTCATAGCTGAATCACATGTTTTTATAGTTGAACGTGCCTCAGTCACAAGACCTCCTACATTCAATGGTGAAGACTATCATTATTGGAAGGACAAGATGTGGCTCTTTATAGAATCCACACATATTCTTTGGGATATTATTGAGAATGGTCCATATACACCAACAGACAACGAAGAGAATAGTATCTCTTGTGACCAATGGATGGTTGATTAGAAAGCTCGCTTTCAGTTAAAATTAAAGGCTAAGTTCTTTTTAAGTTGTGCCCTAAGCAGAAGTGAATATGATAAGGTTCATGGATGCGAATCTATAATGGAAATGTGGGACACATTAGCCATTGCACATGAAGGCACAAATCAGGTGAAAGAGTCTAAGATTAGCATTCTTGTTCATCAGTATGAGCCTTTTAAGATGAAAGAGGATGAGTCTATTGGTCAGATGTTTAGAAGATTCCAAACAATTGTTAACGGACTTAAAGCTCTGGGAAAAATCTACGATAATCAAGATCATGTCAGAAAGATTCTTAGAAGTCTTCTAGAAAGATGGATACCCAAAGTAACAACAATTTAAGAGGCCAAGGATTTAAGTAAGCTGAAGCTAGACGAATTGCTTGGTTTACTAAAAATACATGAAGTGGAGCTTGATGCAGAAGATAAACTTAGAAGAGATAAATCTATCGCATTAAAGGTTGGTCAGAAGAATCAGAAAAATAGAAGCACATCTTCAAAAGCATAAAGATTGAAGAAATCAAGAACGATGATGCCAGTGAATCTGATCAAGATTCAAGTGAAGATGATGATGAACTATCCTTCATTTTAAGAAAGATTAGGGGGATATGGAAAAATAAATCAAGGGGAAATAACGACTTTTCTTTTAAGAAGAATAGCAAAGACAATTCAAAGAATGAGAAAAGTTCTATCGTCTGCTATGAGTGCAATAAACCAGGACATTACAAGTCTGAATGCCCGTTGTTCAAAAGAAAATAGAAGAAAAGTAAAGAAAACAAAAAAAAGCATGATGGCAACTTGGGACGATCTAGATTCATCTGAATCTGACTCTGACTCAAAAGAATCAGAACAAGCAAATATATGCTTGATAGCTGAGACAAAATGTGATGATGAGGTAATTTCTAACTTTAATGATCTTCCAGATGCTTATTTAGAATTGTTAGAAGATTCACATGCTATATTAAAACAATATAGGATATTGAAAAAGAAATTTGCTGAAAGTTTGAAGAACACAGAACTTTTAGAAAATGAAAATGTCTACCTTAAAAAATAGGTAGACGATATGAAAAAGAAAGTACCTGTAGATAGATCTGTGGAAATTAATCAACTGAAACAAAGGATTAATAGTCTCTCAGCAGATTTATCAACATTTACTGAAAATACAAAAAAGATTAATGATATGATTGGGAAGTATAGACATCCAAATGATAAGAGTGGTTTAGGTTTTAATAATAGTAATGTTTGTCATAATAAAAGTTTTGTTCCTAACAGAAAGAAAAAGAAATAATATTCTTATTACTTGATGAATAATTGTAAGGCTAACCTCAAAGGACCCAAGAAAATATAGGTACTTAAGAAAGATATAATATATACTACAGATCTCCTTTCTTGGAAAAAGCAACTAGCACCAATGGTACTTGGACAGTGGATGCTCGCGATGTATGACAAGAAGAAGGCCTATGCTCCTTGACCTCCAACATAGGTAAAGAGAATCATTAACTTTTTGAGACAACTAGCAGGGAAAAATAGTTGGAATCAACAAAATTGATAAATATTCTTTTACGTCTATTGATAATGTTCTGCTAGTTGAAGGCTTAAAGCATAATCTAATTAGTGTAAGTCAATTATGTGATTCTGTTTTGAAGTATCCTTTAATCAAAATTCTTGTGTAGTTAAAAACAAGGATGGTTCCATATTCCTTTATGCCAAGAGATGAAATAATCTCTATAAAATTAACTTAGACGATTTGAAAAGTCAAAATATTTCATGTCTTTTATCAACAGATGAGGAAAAAATGATTTGGCACAAAAAGCTAGGTCATGTTAGTTTTAAACATATTTCCAAGTTGGTTAGACATGATTTGGTAAGAGGATTACCAAAGATAAGTTTTAACAAAGATTTCTTTTGTGGAAGTTGTCAAAAAAGAAAACAAGTTAAAACATCTTTTTCCTTTAAAAATGTTGTAACTTCGTCTAGACCTCTAGAGCTATTACATATAGATTTGTTTGGTCCAACTAGAACACTAAGTCTTGGCGAACAGAATTATGGTCTCATAATTGTTGATGACTTCACTTGATTTTGTTGGATATTGTTTCTATCACGTAAAGATGAATCTCTTAAGTGCTTTAAGGTTTTATCCAAAAAGTTACAAAATGAAAAAGGAATTTCTATTACTGGAATTAAGAGTGATCATGGTGGAGAATTTGAAAATAAAAAATTCTTCTCTACTCCTAGAACTCCTTAACAAAATGGATTTGTAGAAAGAAAGAACATGATTATCCAGGAAATGGCAAGGACTATGCTATGTGAAATGAATCTCCTAAGTATTTCAGGGCAGAAGCTGTAAATATAGCTTGTTATATTCAAAATAGAGTATTTTTACAACCTATTTTAAATAAAACTCCATATAAGTTATGGAAAGGAAGAAAGCCAAATATTTCTTACTTTCATCCTTTTGGTTACAAATGCACTACATTGAATACAAAAGAAAAGTTGGATAAATTTGTTTCTAAGATCAACCCAGGAATTTTTCTAGGATATTCGATTACTTTTAAAGCTTAAAGAGTTTATAATCTTGTTTCGAAATCTATTGAAGAATCCATGCATGTTTAATTTGATGATGATTCTCATCTAGATAGAAGAGACATTTATGATGATCAAACTCTATCTTCTCCTTTAGTCAATAATCTAGACATTTCACCACTAGATGATCCACCTGATAAGGTAGAAGATATTTCAAAAAACCTTAGTCTGAGAAAAGACTGGAAGTATAAATATTCTCACATAGAAAATCTGATTATAGGAGAAACTTCAGAAGGAGTGAGAACTAGGTCTAAATTTAGAAGAGAGGCAAATGTAGCTTTTGTTTCTGAATTAGAACCTAAGAAATGAAGCTCTTCAAGATGAAGCTTAGATTTTAGCCATGCACGAGGAGTTAAATCAATTTACAAGGAACAAAGTTTGGTCGTTAGTTCCTAGACCATCCAATAAGTCTATCATAGAAACCAGATGGGTATTCAAAAATAAACTAGATGAATCAGGAAGAGTAAACCGTAACAAAGCTAGATTAGTAACTCAAGGCTATAATCAACAAGAAGAAATAGACTATAATGATCTATAGCTAGACTAGAAGCCATTAGGATTTTACTTGCACATGTTGTTTGCCATGATATAAAAATGTTTCAAATAGATGGGAAAAGTGCCTTTTTGAATGGTTGTATAGATGAAGTTTATGTAAAGCAACCCCCTGGTTTTGAAGATTATGATAAACTAGACTATGTCTATAGACATCATAAAGCTTTGTATGGATTAAAACAAGCACCTCGTACTTTGTATGATCGTCTGAGTTCGTTTTTTTATTAAAAATGGTTTTATTAGAGGTCAAGTAGATAAGACCCTATTTAGAAAATGTGTTTAAAATGATTTTATAGTTGTACAAATATATGTAGATGATATTATTTTTGGTGCAACTTCTAAGAAGTTATGTTCGAGTTTTGAAAATCTTATTAAAAGTGAATTTGAAATGAGTATGATGGGTGAATTGAAATTCTTTCTTAGTTTACAAATTAAACAAACCGAAGAAAGGTTTTTTATTTATCAACACAAATACGTCAAAGAACTTTTAGTCGAATATAAAATGGAGAAGGTCAAACCTATGTCAACTCCTATGCATCCTTCAATCCACATATCTAAGAATGAACCTGGTAAGAAGGTTGATCAAACTCTCTTCAGAGGTATTATTAGTTCTTTACTTTACCTAACTGCAAGCAGACCAGATATATTGTTTAGTGTTTGTTTATGTGCAAGATTTCAAGCAGATCCTAGAGAATCTCATTATATTGTTGTCAAAAGAATATTGAGATACTTGGCAGATTCTACTGATCTTTGCTTAATGTATGAGAAAGGTAAAGATTCCAAGTTAATTGGCTACTGTGATGCTGATTATGCTGGAGATAAGATTGATAGGAAGAGTACAAATGGAGGTTGTCACTTTCTTGGTCATAATCTAATTTCTTAGTTAGGCAAGAGACAAAGTTCAATTGCTCTATCTACCACAGAAGCTGAATACATGTCAGCTGCAAGCTATTGCTCACAAACGTTATGGATTAAGTATCAGTTAGAGGATTATTCTATAGAAGAACATCATAATTCAATCTTCTGTGACAACACAAGTGCTATCAGTCTATCAAAGAATCCAATGCAACACTCGAAGGCAAAGCATATTGAAGTTCGATATCATTTTATACGAGACTATGTACAAAGAGGAATCATCAATCTACAATTTGCTGAGAAGAATCAACAGTGGGCGGATATCTTTACTAAACTTTTGAGTGAAGATAGATTCAAGGAAATCAGATGAAACTTGAATATGGTAATGCTGAATGACCATTCGTCTAACACGTCATGACCCAAATGACTCATACTGGAGGAAGATAAAAAGTCGTAAGTTTTCAAGTAAATAGTAATGGTAAGTTACGAACGGTAACTTTTTAGGAGTACGCATAAGAAAGAAATCTTCTCAAGATTCTGAAATACATTATACTCTAGAATTTTCTTGAAAAACTTTGAAACCGACTTATTTAGTGCTCTCAATAAAGATGATTCAATACTTTGTTCTAAACGTCAAGTTCTTCTCATTTGATATTTTCTTTAGATACTAACCTCGCTATGATAAGCGAAATACATTTGTGTGTTTAGTGTTTATTTGTTACATATCAAAATGGAGAAATCTCTTATATATGGGAGACACGTTGATTTCAATTCCTTGAAGAAAAATTAGATGGATATCGAACCAGAATTTGAAGCAGTTGGCTGGAAAAATTTCTTCAACATTCGTGAAATGGTTTATTTAAATGAGATATATGAGTTTTGGAAGAATGAAAAGGTGGTGGACAACACCTTAATATCAATGGTAGATGGGTAGTCGGTTATAGTCACACAAGATTCTATTAAGAAGGCTATTGGGTGTCTAACTATTGGAGCAAAGCTATTTAACAATACAAAATGAATTGCTCAAGGTCGTGTAGATAAAGCTCACATCAATCAATAGTTATATGGACGTAGTGACCCAGGAGTCTAGAAGGCTTCAACCCTTATTCCAAAGGCTAGGGTTTTACATTCACTGCTTCTCCACTGCATTATACTAAGAACAGGCTCAAAGGACTGGTAACAATGAACAATGAACATTGTTTGTTTCATCTACTTACTCACCAACCCATTAATCTTCAGTTCATGATTTTGAAATACATGATGAAGTCTAAGGGAGATTCTAGTTATTTACCTTATGGTATGTTGTTGACAAGATTCTTTAGAGAATCTGGATTCTTACTTGACAAAGGTAATAGGGTTAAGATGGATGTGAAGAGTGTTATTAATGTCACTACTATTCTTAGAATGGGAATAAAGTTTGAAATTGAAGCGGATATACATTTTACACTGAAAGCTAAGTCTGAGGGGGAGTTTATAGAGAAACGAAGTAGAAGTGAACATGTTATATCTGAAAGACAAACAAAACCTCGATCGACAAGAAGAATATCCGCAAAAGAAAAGGTTGAACAATCGTCTGATGTGTCAATACAAGCTAAGATGATTATACAGAGAAAGGAAAACCAAGTTCAACAATCAACACAACAAGTGTCTTTGAAAAGGAAGGCTAAGACACTCCAATCAAAAAAGTCCAAATAGTCAAGAAGGTCACCAAGATTATTGACCTTATGATAACAAGAACAAAAGAAGCAGAAAGCTCTGATTCTTGGTGGAGATTCTAAAAAACAAGAGCAAAGACAACAGCCTACCAGATCAATTGTCTCTATTTTGCAAAGTGAATATGCAAAATCAACTGGAGAGACAAAGATAAAAAGGAAGTTAGTATTTGAGAGGAAGAAGTCTCAACAACAACTCTCTTCCAAACCAGTAGAAGAACAAAAGAAGATGAAGCTTAATCAGAAAAAGGGTTTCTTCATCTGATGTTCAACAAAAGGAACAGACTGTTCAACACCAACCAATACTTTACAATTCTTCTCAACCAATCAACAAAAAGGATTTGAAAATGAAGGTTATGGAAGAATCAGTACCTATTCGAAATAGAAGTTCAATTATTATCAGAGAACCTTCTAAGAAGACAGTTAAGGTACAAGTCAAACCTATACCAGTAAACGATCAGACAATACATCTTCTTAGTCATGAAGAACGAAGACTATATGGAATTCTACGAGATGAGAAGTCAGAACCATATCCAATGAAGATTTCAAAGGATCGTTATACTATCTATCCGATTATAAGCAGAACAACAATAGAGATTGTTCCAGATATTCAACCAAGATGTTTAACCCTTGTAATAAATGAAGAAAAGGGAAGAAGAAGATGTTTACTGAAGGGCATGAAGATGATCTTACAGAAGAACATATTCAAATAGATGTGAAGATTATAGACGATGCACGTAATGTAGCTCAACTTGTAGGTGTCTATGTATCACATCATATACCAAGAGCATCAGGAGGTCAATTTGGAGTTTCTACCAAAGATGAAAGTTACAAGGTAGTTGGCACTGTGATAGAAGGAAGGTATAGAAGTATCACGGTTGAAGGTATCAAGTTCAATTTAGAAAACTTTGTACATTTACTTATGCATTTCAGGCCCTTAGGTTTCATACCTTCAGTCAAAAATGTGTTACACCTTCTTGGACAACCAATTTATAAACCACCCAGACCTGAAGTCAAAAATGTGTTACACCTTCTCCCAGAAGGAAAACAAACCTTCAAACTACCCTTAATCAAAATCATAGAATTAGACGTCTTACTTAGAGAACCCTCTGTTGTTGAACACCTTCATCCACCTAGTGAAATACAACAAGATCCTAGTGTTCATTTGGAGTTCTTGAAGCATTTCATCAATTGGACTGAAGCTAGTCACAAGCAGAAGGAAGTTCAAGAAGCCTTAGCAAAAGATATTGAGGAAATTCATACTAAGGTTGATGAACTGGGTGATTCAGTGGGTGATCTTCATAAGGACTTAGCACTTCTACGTGTTTCTATTGAACAAGACCTCAAGGCAATCCGCACTGATATTCAACATATGTATTTTGAAGGGTCTAAGATGAGTTATTTTTTATTAATAACAAATAGGGGGAGAGGAAGAAAACAAGAAGAGAAGAAGTTAAGAAGAGAAAAGTAAAAAATTAGAAAGCATTGTATTTCTTGACTTGTATATTTCTTGATTTTATTCGTCTAAATATTATCTTTTCTTCTAATATTATGATTATTTGTTACCATCAAAAAGGGGGAGATTATTAAGTCAAGAAGACTTCACTTCTACTAATTTTGATGACAGTCAAATAATAATAATCTTAGAAGTGTGTGTGATGTTTTGATAAGTTTGTTAAATGTGCAGAAAAATGTAAGTGACACGAAGTCAAACCCAGAAGATACACGTCATCACTAGAAGATACACGTCATCGCCAGAAGATACACATCATCGCTAAAAGATACACGTGACACCAGACGAAGCGTGACAACAGACGAAGCGATACTAGAAGAAGCGTAACAATAGACAAAGAGACACCAGAAGAAGTATAGTACCAGAAGATAGAAAAAAACTATTCTAGAACGTCAGGCAGTTAGTTAGTTGGAGTTAGTTATAAGACTCAACTAATAATAGTTTCTACAAGATTTAAGAAGCAGCTTCTCAAGAAGACAGTTGAAGACTTAGGCTATAAATATCAGTTTGAGTCGTAAACTAAATAACAATTTTGTTGTCACCATTAAAGACCATTTTCCAATCCCTACAGTTGATGAAATGCTAGATGAGCTCCATGGAGCATGTTATTTTAGCAAACTTGATTTACGAGCAGGGTATCACCAAGTTCGAGTCCACCCAACAGACATCCACAAAACTGACTTTCGCACCCACAATGGCCATTATGATGGTCATGCCCTTTCGCCTTTGTAATGCCCCATCTACCTTTCAAGATATCATGAACATCATATTTCATCCTTACCTCCGTAAATTTGTGCTAGTATTTTTTATGACATTTTAATATATAGTCCCAATTTGCAAATGCATCTTAAACATGTTCAGAAGGTTTTTGAAATATTAAGGCATCACCAATTTTTCATTAAAATCTCCAAGTGCGCATTCGGTCAACAGGAGCTTCAGTATTTAGGTCATGTTATCTCATCACATGGATTCAAGGTTGATCAGGAAAAATTAAAACTATGGTTAATTGGCTTAGACCTACTAATATCTCTAAGTTGCGTGGAGTTTTAGGCCTTACAGGTTATTACAGAAAATTTGTGCGCAACTATGGGTTGATAGCTCGACCACTCACCAGTCTCTTAAAAAAGGGACAATTCAGGTGGACAGATGAAGCCGAGATTGCCTTTGAAAATCTCAAGCAAGCCATGACTACCACGCCAACGCTAGCTATGCCAAACTTTGATGAGCCTTTCATCAATGAGTCGGATGCGTCAGACCATGACATCGGTTCAGTATTAACTCAACGGGAGAGACCACTTGCTTTCATGAGTCGAGCTCTTGGCAATTCAAAACAATCATGGTCCACATATGCAAAAGAGATGTTGGCCATAATTCATGCAATTCAGTTATGGCGGCCTTACTTGTTGGGACAAAAATTCTATATTCAGACGGATCAACATAGCCTAAAATATTTATTGGAGCAACGAATTATGACCCCATAACAACAAAAATGGGTAGCAAAATTATTAGGGTATGATTATGAGATCTTTTACAAGCCAGGTCGTGAAAATAATGCAGCGGATGCACTTTCAAGAATAGCAGGTAGTCCTAGCTTGGATGTCTTGTATGTATTCCAACCTTAATTATGGGATGCCATTAAAACTGACGCAGCAGATGATCCGTATATGAAGAAAATTAGTCAACAAGCTACTAAGAAACCTGGAATTCCTTACAAGTGGCAGAATGGGTTGATTTTCTATAAGAATCGGGTGGTGATTGCTCCAACTTCTTCAATCATCAAACAACTTTTACAGGAGTACCATGATTCTCCAATCGGTGGTCATTCTAGAGTTCTTAGAACTTTCAAAAGAATTTCCCAACAATTTTATTGGCCATCTATGTATAAGATGGTGCATGATGACGTTGCTTCTTGTGATGTTTGCTAAAGAATCAAATCTGATACCTTATCACCGGCCGGTCTCCTTCAACCTTTGCCCATCCCTTTTCAAGTGTAGGATGACATCATAATAGATTTCATTGAAGGCCTTCCGCCACCTAATGGTAAGAGCTCCATTTTGGTTGTTGTTGACAGATTAGGCAAGGCTGCACATTTCTTTGCATTATCTCATCCATATACAGCAAAAATTGTGGCTAAAAATTTTGTTGAGGGTATTGTTAAGTTGCATGGAATGCCAAGATCAATTGTTAGTGACAGAGATCCAATATTCATTAGTCATTTTTCGAAGGAATTTTTCAAGATGTCTAGAACCCACCTTAAAATGAGCTCGACCTGTCACCCTCAAATTGACGGCCAAACCGAAGTAGTGAATCATTGTCTTGAACAATATTTGTAGTGCTTTGTGTATCAACAACCCAAAAAATTGCATTCCTTCCTACCATAGGCTGAATTATGGTATAATACAACCTATCATGCCTCAACAGGAATGACTTCACTTCAAACTTTGTATAGTTGTTCCCCTCCTACTATTCCACACTATCTTGAAGGTAGTAGTCCGATGCATGAAGTGTATCAACAGCTTGTTGCTGGCGATGCTCTGCTTAAGCAATTTAAAATTAATTTGAGCAGTGCTGCGAACAGAATGAAGCAACTAGCAGATTCACGACGACGAGATGTTGAATTCCAAGTTGGGAACGGGGTCTTTCTTAAACTGCATCCATATCGACAGCATACCCTCTTCAAACAGGCTTATCAAAAATTGACTATTCGATATTACGGATCATATCAAATTGAAGAATGGATTAGCAATGTAGCATACAAATTGAAGATGCCAGCATTAGCTCGCATTCATTCGGCCTTCATGTCTCTTTGTTAAAGAAGAAAATTGGAGATGAAAGCTCTTCTAGTTCTGATCTACCACCTTTAACAGATGATGGGGATATTACACTGACACCTAAAGCAATTTTGGATACCCATTGGGTAAAAAAGGGATCCAAACTTGTTGAGGAAATTTTGATCAAGTGGAAACAATTGTCAACAGAAGAGGCTACTTGAGAAAACGCAGTGGAGATTGCAAACAGATTTATGAACCTTGAAGACAAGGTTCCTGTTAAAAGGAAAGGCATTGATATACCCAGGAGGTCACAAAGGTAACGTGTCAAGAATTCCAAGTATGGTAAATATTGGATCCCGTTTCCGGAACCTAACCACTTACTCCGATAATCAAAATTCGTATATTTTAAATCATTGGAAAGAGAGAAATCAACTTAGTCAAATTCCTCAGAGATCAATACCGAATTTATCCCAACTTCAAACCTCAATTCATATGACTCCTCATATTTTTCTTTTCCATAATTCACTTATTAATAAATCGCAACAATTTATATTCAACGTTCATCAACTTAAATGGAAAACTTCTTCCAATACATTACATTCAAACTCAACTCATCTCATCCATATACAATTCACATTTCAATTCCATACACAAAATCCATATCTCAATTACATCATAAGATAAATGTTTACAAACTTTAATGGCCTTCCAAGCCATATTATAACATCAATATCAAAATCCGAATACAAAAGATACAAAACCCCAAAATTCTCAAACATATGTCTAAGGTCTTTTCTTGCAACAATCTAGCTTAAAATACAACATACGCATAAACAAACAAATGCGTTGACTTTCCTTCACCCGATTTCTTTTTCATCACCTGGAGATGGGAATGAAAATAGGGGTAAGCTTTAAGCTCGTGGGTAACACGTTTATAACCGAGAAACAAGCAAAAATCATTGAAAAATTTATTTCCCTTATAAAATTCACATTGAAAGCCACACAACATATATTTCCCAAATTTAAAAACTTATTTAGCCATTCATACATTAAACATAACAGATGCATCAAAATGATCACAGATCATAAACATATAAGCACATCAGAAATGGTTCGGGTGGATCCAAAACAGAACGTACTATACATTTTCGCGTAGCGATCATATGTAGTTGTGAACTTAGGGGAGTCCGTGAGGAGCTCCATTCCACAATGGGCAGGCGGGAAAAGCCTATAGACAAGTGCACTTGACTTACTTAAGGGACCACCACAAACCCATATAAGCATGCATTTCACATTTTTCAAACATATTGCCAAAATGGCACATGTTCGAAAAGCACTTTTATAATCCTAGCATTCTTTCAAAAATCACTTTCACATTCTTTTTCAATCATCAAAACAATATGAAAACATTCCCAAAATTCATTCACAAGAAAAAGACAATGGCATAACATCATCATACACAATTCAATTGTTTATCATAATGTTATAAATCATAATGAAATTCTCACATCACAACATATAGCAATTTCTCAAATCAATCAAAACCATAAAGCAAAATTTAATTGAAAAATCCTTTTATTTTCTTAATTTGGAAAGAAACCCTAATAGCTCATTACTCAAATCATAAACATGAAACCCACCTTATTTCCATGATTGAAACTTGTTCAAAATCTTTCTCTCCTTGCTCCCATTGCCTCTCTTAATTTCCTTCATCCAAGGCAAAAATTCCTAAATCAATAGGAACCCAAAATTGGACAACTAATAACATATAATCAAAAAATTGATCTTAGAAAACTTAAACCCATAGGTTTCTTAAGCTATCTAAACCAAGAAACTTTCAAATTTTCAAAATCTTAAAATCCAACTTACCTTAAATCCTTCATCAAATGAAGGGTTTCTTAGCTTGAAAGGAAGCTCTCATGCTCCTCTTCCTTTTTTCTTCATGACTAAACATCAAAATCCCTCTTAAAAACTTAGAAAAATCAAAACCCTAACTCACTTCTTTCTTTTCTCTTTTTCTCCACCGACTTTCTCCTCTCTTCTCTCATTTCTTTTGTTTCTTTTCTTCTAATTTCGTGCTTCACCCTTCTTAAGAACAAGACCACACCATTTATTTACAAAAATGCCATTAATGAATGAGCAAAGTCCAAAATACCCTTACATATAAACCTTGTAACTTAAATGGCTTAAGTGATCTTCCAATTTTGCCCCTCATGCATTCTTACAACCTTAACATTATAATTCAATTTAATCCAAATCATAAGGTCTTACTCACATTAACATACTAATTAACTCCACAAAATAATATAGTATAACAAAGCCTCAACATTCATTTAGTCATGCTTAACTTCTTCAAAAAAACAAGACATCTTTCTAATCATCAAATTGAAGGAATTTGCTAATACTTCCTTCTAGATAAATGTTCCTCATTGTCTCAATTTTCCAATGACACCAAAACTATTCAATTTGGTTCAGTAATTTAAAAGTTGTGGCCAAAACACTTTCGGCTTATACTAATCCAAGACTGAAAACTATCACTAACTTCACTCCAGAAATTGAAAGTCTTAGAGACTGAATTGAACTTCGATCCCTTAAGATAACTTGTAGCTCCATGTCCCTAGTTTAATTAGCAACAAGAATCAACTCAATTGAAGCTTTATAGCTCAAGATATCTCCAATATACTGAAGCATGTTTAGAAAAATATTCAACTCATACTCCTTTAACCCATCCTCTCACTTTAATTCAACCAATATTTTTCAAATTAATCTCAAAAATCATGAATTTTCATGGAGAGATAGAGGAATGTCTTAGGAATCTAACGCTTCAAAAATCAGGTCAATCAAAGGTCGGACGGAAAAAGTTATAAGCAAAAGAGTGGAGAGAGGTCAGGTTAGGGAAAACATGACAATAGTCGACTAGTCAAAAACTATTAGTCGACTAATACAAGTAAGAAAAATATTACAATTAGTCTACTAATCGAAGGCTATTAGTCAACTAAGTCGACTATAGTGATCGACTGGGAAACTCTGGTCTTTCTTCTTCCGACATTCCAACTTCCACAATTCATAACTTCTTACTCAGAACTCCAAATTATACAAACTTGGTATCAATGGAAAGGTAAAAGAAAGCTCTACAACTTCCTTGAAGGACTTAAAAACTAAATCGGCCTCTAAAGGGGTCAAAAACTATCTCAAAGTATCTGTCAGATAAACATCATCCTAAACAATAACAGAAGTTCTAAACAATAACAGAAGTTCTAAACATCATAAGTCTCTACTCCATTGTCCAAAAATGCCATACTTTATATCAATGAAAAGATAAAAAACACAATCTACAACCTTCATGAAGACCCTAAGAATAAATTCTACCTCCATAAGGGTCAAAAACCCAAGTACAACTTCTGTCCTGAAATTATCATCCTAGATAGCATACAACCTTCAAAAATTCATTTCTTTCAATTCCCAAATCCAAAAATGGCATATCATGGATCGTTGGAAAGATATGAACTTTCTCTACAACTTTCAAGAAGGTTACCTAATCCCATTTAGCCTATATCAGTTCAGAAATTGGCCTCAAAGCATAACATACACAAACCTACCCTATGGACATTTACAAAAACAATGCAAAGTAGCTTTTAGAACAAACTGTTGGACCAATGATGGTTGACAAATTTGATTCTACTTATGTTTTGATAATAACAAAATGTATAGAATTGGTTAAGAAATTTATTGCAGGT
>JAOQMR010000008.1:8724931-8736051 GCA_027563865.1 Erythroxylum pelleterianum | reverse complement strand
CCAAGCCAAGCTCAAAATCTACTTCAACCCTTAAAACGTATATTTTTTCTACGCTCTCAGCGCAACTGAGTCAACTACTGAAACAATGAACTAACTCGCATTCCCGCATAAAGTAAAGAAGACCCATTTTTCAGATGAACCACAGCAACTCGATAAGAATATACATCAAAGCAAAGTCATTTGTTTTTAGTTATCAAGTTAAACAGAACATAGAACACGAGATTAAAACTTTCGATAAAAATTAATATATAGAAAATTCTCAAAAAAACCGTTATGTGGAACTAGCATAAACACTGTGCTCTCATTTCCTTAAACCTAACAATTAATTCAATTCAAAGGTAAAGAAAACATATTTACCATCTAAAACTCAGAACCGACACTTTAAAAACAATAACATTGGACAGATAAAGAAAAGCAACAATCGGTACAGCCAAGTGAGGAGTCAAGATTGAAGCTTTGAAATGAATTAGAGGGTTCGGGGAGAAAAAGCAGTTTACCTGATTAGAAGAGAGAGCCCTAGATTTGGGGACGCAGAGAAATTTAGAGAAAGAAGGAAAGTACTTAAATTTACTCACGGGAGACGACACGGAGACGGTGAGAAGATGGGAGACATTCAAACGACCGTCTTTTTCCTCGTTTAGTATTCCGAAAACACCCCAGTAGAGACTTCATTAGGTAATTTGTCTTCTCTGGGAATAAAGGGTTTGCGAGGAAAATGTGACAAAAGAGTGAAAAGTTGTCTAAAATTAGCTGGCAAATCATTTTTCTTCAGCTACCCTTCCTTTGCATTACTTTTTCCACTTTGTTATTATTATTGTTTCTATAGCACAGCATAGGTCCACATCCATTGCAAACAACAGCTTCGATACCAAGAACCAGAAGTTGTATAACCCAAGTAGTCAGTACACTTTTCTACAGCGCCACGTACTCTTTTATGTCTGGTAAGCTGGAGACATTCCATGTTTCTACATATGTACGGGTTCTACCAAGTAGAATCTCCTTTGTTATCTTTAAAACTAAAATTGCTTATACATGTTTTAAAATACACTCAACACATACATTTATAATCAGGGGGAACGAATGGAGACTATGAAAATCTTTTCTTTATGATTTCTAGTTTTTATTTTTTAATTTTGATATATATTTTTTAATCTCTTATATAATATTAAATTTATTATATTTTATTTAAATAGATAATTATATAGGTTAAAGTTTTGAAACTAGTACTTATTTATTAATATATATATACACACACAATATGTTAAAACTAATGTTATTATTTAGAACTAAATATTTTAAACAAATATTTTTAAAGTTTGTAATTTTATTTTTTAACTATTTTAAATTTAATATGTATTGATTAAATGATTCTTAAATTTTCAATAAATCATAAATTATATTATATTCATAATTTTATATAATAAATATTAAATAATTAAATAATGTATTTATTTAATCATAAATCATATTACGACAAAAAGATCAAAATTAATTTTTATGATTTTTCTCAGTTATTAAAATATTAAAAATAAAATAAAAGTTTTATAAATTCAATCAAATAATTTTTTTCAAATTTTAAATTAGAAACAAAAAACTAAAAGTAAAGTGGAACCAACAAACTTTAAATTTATGATCTTTTATACCAAACTCCCAGCTCCTATTTTTGATTAAAAAAAATTTTAACTCTAAAAATTATAGTAAAATGGAGATTAGACTTTAATAATTTAGAATGTTTACATTTTTTAATATTTTAAAACTGTGGAAGGATTAGACTCATATTTGTTCATATTGTAAGTAGTTAATTAGATTAATTTTTAAAGATGTCAATTTTAACTCAGTCCAGTCCAGTCCAGTCCAGTCTAGCTTAATTTTGGCCTGATTTTTCAAAGCTACGAGTTGACCTAGGTCGAGGATGGGGCAGCTCGCCCCGACCAGACCTGTGACCTGACCGAAACGTTAAAAACAACATTGTTTTTTAAATTTTTTTTAAAAATATAGCCAAATGGGCTAGACCCGCCAAACCCGCCGACACATTGACATGTATATTAATTTTTCGTTGGATATGTTATCTCCGTGATCCTCATTTAGAAGTAAATTTTTTGAAAAGCAAAGGACTTTGACGTTATTAAAATAATTTTTAGTTATTTGGCAACGTTACAAGTAAAATGCAAGCCTTTTGGTTTCAACCGGCCATATCATTAAATACTGTTATACATCTAGTCTCGTACTAGTAATATAAAGAATCAGAAAAGGAAAATTTTACTCAATTTCCTATATATTCCAATGATAGATGCAAGTTGTAGTGTAATGCATATTGATTATTGAATATGGATGGTAATGTGTTAGTTCATGAGTCTAAATTAATGTGTTTTTAATACGTCGATTAATAAGTTAAATTAGGTTCATAATAGTTTGAGGTTCAATTTTTCTAAACAAAATAACAACATTTTATTTAAAAGAATTAAGCTTCGGGCAGATCCAAGCCTGGGTAATTTAAATCCGAACTTAATTAAACAAAAGACAATTATTTTACACATTTAACTTTTAAAAGTTATTTTAAAAAATTAGCAAGAATAGCTTACAGGTGCATTGCGATCCTTAAAATTGAAGAAAATAAAAAAGTATACATAGATGATGTCATATAAGACATTTTATTGACCCGAGAATTGTGTTCATCGCTTAATATTAAATATATCATAGAACGTTTACAATCATCAGGAATTGAAAGCACATAAAGCCAATTTTCTAATATTATTGTTAGACTTTACCCAGTAACCCAAGAACACAACACAGCTTTTTCTCCATGTTATAAAAAAGTCAAATCCTTTGTATTGCCTTTAAATCCTTTTTACAATATCACTATAAGCAAGAACAAACCCTTCATTTACCAAAGTAAACTAACAGGGCATCTAAGCCAAGTTTATAATGCACATCTTAAATTAATATTCTTTTCTTACATAAATGTAACATATCACAGGATCAAGTATAAGAAATTATGTTTTTTATACAAGCAAAAGTTATGTCAAAACTATATACGAAACTAAAGCGTGTATCAGTTTTTACGTAGTCATATTTAATATGGTTGATTCAACACCACATTGCATCCCTCAATTACATTAGATGGGAAAACTTGTTTTCGTGATGATTTATGTTTAATGATGTTATCTTCTTCTTTTCTTCAGCTTGTGATTATTATAAATTGATGTTATATTGTATTTTAAAACTTAGACCCTTAGTTCAAATGATAGATTCAAAGCATAACTTGAATGTATACAGATCAACATCTTTAAACTTCCTTTGCTGGCATGTGAAGGACAACCAACCTAGGAACAAACATGTAATTCTCTATATTACTTTGAATTACTTGTTAATAATGTAATAAATTAATATCATGTATGGAGCTCACCATATTGCTTTATTGGTTCAGCATAATAATATCTTCAAATATGTTTGCTGATAACATATATTAATGAAAAAAAACACACATTCATCAATTATTATAACCAAGATAGTTGATCATAAACTAAAGCTTTATATACTTGTGAAGATGTCTCAATTACAAGATGATAATAACAACATGAATAACAGCAAGAAAAAATTAATGAATAAAATGACATAAAATAAATCATATTATAAATGATTCACATAGCAATGTAAAGTTATATGTTTGAGAAGAATCCTAATAAGTAATGTTGAGCCTTCCTTATTGCTATTTTTTTTGGAGCTACGGATAAAATAGCCATATTTCATATATTTTCGATCTTGTCCCTTATTAGACAATTTTTTTAGAATTTTCAAATCTTTAAACCATTTTTTGTCATTTCATTCTTACATTTTTTGGGTCTCCTTAGCATGATTCTTTTAGTTGGTAGGTATATATCATCTCTACATCAATTGTGGGCTAAAGAATTTTACCTCTAATAGGCTACAAGATACGGTTATAAAAATTGAGGAACCGGACTTCTTATAGCGTTTATATATAAAAGTCTTAACCTTTTGTTTGAAATGATGAATTGCACTTGTCATATGTTTGCAAGGGTATTTATATAGATCCTATGCCCATAACTACAAGTTTGTTGTCTACCAATTCTTACGGTATGTTTTTCATCATCCTTTGAAACTTCATATTCCATATCTCCATTATAAACAATTCTCAATTGAATTGAATCTTTTTTTTCTTTTCCAACTTCTTCATAATGATTGGTGCAATGTTTGACTTATATTCATATATAAATTGTCTTCTATTGCATGTCTCTTCATCAGTATGATTTTAATTATTTCCATTATACTAATTACTAACTTATGCCTAGTCGATAAGATCTATACATTGAAAGTTTTGTTTATGTTGTTGTCAACTACTAGGGAATTTAAATTTAAATGATTAGTAACATCTTGTCCACATCTCCTTAGGATATTCAAGTAAAGCACAGGTGCTTCTAAGTTTTATTTTATCAAGCCTCTCAAATGTTTTGTAACGTCTTGCCCACCTTTTCTTATGATATTCAAGAAAGGCAAAAGTACATCCAATTTTATTTTATCAAGCCTCTTGAGCTACTTGTTGGAATCTTCTATATTTTAGTCATACATAATCCATAAACTGCTTTCTCAAAGTCTTTCCTTTCTAGTTCCCATGTCAATTATGGTATATATATCTAGCACACTTTCTATGAATTGCATTTGATAAAGGCTCTTCTATGACCCTGACTAATATTTAAAACAATTTACAAATACTTTAGTAAATCTTTTTAAAATCGAACTTAACTTTTACATATTAGATATAATTATAAGTTCATCACCATCATTTAATTCAAAATTAAATATGAGTAGATTCATGAACAAACTCAATGAATTAAAGTTTTCCACCCCACAATAGTCCATGGCAATGGATACTTTTCTCTATCTCCGTCCCTCCTTAACGCACTTTGTAATTGGTATTGGTATCTTGTCTTCAAAAAGTAGCCATCTATCCCAAAAAAAGATCTCAAATGTGTCCATCCTCTTTTATGACATTAAAGCAAATGTATGACCTTTTGAACTTTATTAAACGATTATTAAGAATGAAATGACTATTGTATTAATGTATTTGTTTGCATAAAATGAAAATTTCATTACTTATAAAAAAGAAATTTACTAATTCCTTGCCAATTATAACTCAATTTTTGAGCCAAGATTACTAAACTTCAACTAATGTACATATCCTTACAGCTTAGCATATTCATTAACAAAATATGTTGCCCTCTCTTTTCTCATTTTCCTCTTTGTTGGTCTACATACGCTTGAGTTAACAAATATATTCAGTTTCTCTCTATTCCTTTTAACCATTCTTGTTATAGATATACTATAGTTCTTAAGATTTTATCCCTAAAATATCTCGCCAATAATTTAGCATAAACCAATTTTGGTTTATTATTTGTGAAATAATTATGATCAGGTTGGTATTCTTCACTTTGAAACAATTTTTGTTCTTGTCATATCCAACATACAACTACCATGAACCTCACTCAACACACCCAACCAACCATGATCCTATTTCTTTTACCTTTTTCCAACCAATTTTATAATTTTTGCATTACATAATCCATAAAAACATCTTTAACTCTTTCTATTTTTAAATTTTATGCCCAATCTCTAATGTGGTGCCATACTAGTTGGATTATGCCTAATACTTGTACTTAGTCTTTGTAATGCTTTACTTGTCTCCTTTCTACTTAGATATTCATTTCTACTAATAAAACTACCACAATTAATTTAATCAATTTCAAATTCGCGATAATCATTATGAATTTCTACGCAAAAATAAATTTGTACGTGTTCGTCATCTTAGTCACCAACTTGTTCATCACCCTAATTACCAATTGAATCATCTCCACCCTCCGTAATAAGTCTCGCTCCTCCAATTATAAATTGAATGTCAGGTACAGGAATTGGTGTGTCTAACTTATGATTTATGAACACATTAATCATTATATGGACTTTCATCAAGTTGATAAACCTAATACACTTTCATTTGATTTGATAAGTCTTAATGACTCATTATATTTGAAAAATGGTACGCTATAGTATACTTTTTCAACCTAAAGTACCCTAAATCCTTTCCCACTCACATAATTGCCTATAGTTGATATAATCAAGGTCAACCTTTTCAAAGATACTTATTTGCCCATCAATATATTTCAACTCAAGTTTTACTATGAACTTTTCACCATAAAGTAGCCTTATACCTCCATATTAAGTTATTGTATAATCACTAGAAAAAAATTAAAAGTTACATAAGTCCATATTTTGAATTTTCAATGTAAAAAAAATGAAGAAAATGTAACTTGTGCACTACATTTCAAATATAAATACATGTATTTACATATGTTATGGTATGTATAAAGCCTACTATATATTCACATTTCAATATGGTATTTTGCATGTCAAAGCTTAATAATTTTGATCCAACATCTTTTAACTATCTTTGGAATTGAAATATGAAGCAAATGGTAGTTGATGATCATAATTAATTGATACCTTTTGCAAATCATAATGATTTAATAAATTGGGTTTTTCTGAGTTTTTTTTTCAAATGGGCATAGGTTTTGGTTAAATCAAAGTAACTTATTTTCACTTATTATAATAAAATAAGATGTAACGTGAAATACTCTCTCTTTCATCCATCCTATTATAAATGAATAATATTTTATTGACTAAAATAAATATTCCCTTAATCTTAAGGCGCATGTGAGTTAGTAAGGGGCTCTCCTGGCTTAAGTGAGGTCGTGGATTCAAACCTCCCTCATGTATGCAGCTGTTTAAAACTTGGGGCTAGAGCTTTGGCTCCCGCAAGGGACTTACCTGGCTCAAGCAGGTATTAGTTTAGGTGTGGATGGCTTAAAGGTAGCTTCTCATAATTGGGACCCTTCTAGGACACCTCGTGGGTACACCTCGTGGGTAACCAAATATATATATATATATATATATATAAAAGTTTATTCACACAAAACCTATAAATATAGTCGGTTTCTTCATACCGTTTTAGACTATTAGATTTCACTCTGTAGTGTATACATTTGTTTGAACGTCATGGAGATGCCGAATGATTTCGACAGGACATTGTTCTTTGAGCACGCCTGCAAATCAGCTGAGACTGCTTACGTTAAGAACCCTCGTGATATTGATGTCAGTTTTTGGCTCTTAGATTTCTCTCCTTATGTGATTGATTTTACTTGCGCTTCAGATGCTAAATAAGCAGTCTTTAATCTTCTTCTAGAGTGGGTTGCTTTTTATTGCTAAGTAACTTTATTTCTCATGAAGAGAAAAAGCGCTTGAGTCTTTTTCTCCCAGCCCTATTGTTTGGTATTTTGTTAATGAGAAATCGAACATTGAAGTTTGGAGGTTTTTAGCAGTTCCGGTTAAGTTGCTTGTCGTATATATCAATTTTTGTTCCTTTAATAAAGAAAAAAGAATTCCTTCATACCAAAGCGGATAACTTTTACAAGCGAAAGTCTGAATTTGTCAGTTTGTTTTTTATGCGTTACTTCTGTGAATTTTATGTTAGGGAATTGAAATTTTTATACCCTTTTGATTATGAGTAGAACCTAACAAGAAGGGGAGGAGCATTGCTAGAGTTGGTTCAATTTCATAGTATGCAAGATTCAAAGAAGACGATTCTAGGTGCCAGTTATTTGTTTTTTTTCCCTTTATTTCTTTAGTACCACAGGCTTTAGTTATTGATCCATTTTAACTTGCTCTTAGAGTTGCTAAAGGTTTCTATAAATTGAAATATTTGATAAGTCATGCCATCTGGATTGATTATATTTTTCTTCATAATATCGGGTATGGAAGGATAAGTGGTGATAATATGCATTGGGTTGTTTCTATTTTGTGGGTAGCATGATCCAAAAGGACTAATTTTCCTTGGTAAAATGATTTGTTAATTGTTGTCGTTTAATCATGTAGAAGGGATTTCAAAGCTGGAGGAAGCATTGCTAATTGATCCCAAGAAGCTGAGGACTCTTAGACTTCTTTGGGATTTTTGACCCCTGATCAGGATGAAGCTGAGGACTCTTTTGAAAAAGCGTCTGTCTACTTCCAACAAGCCATTGACAAAGTGTTTGTCATTCAAAATCCTCAATCAAAATCTTATATCTTTGCTGTTATTTATTTTCTGTTTGGTACTATAGATGCTTGGTCATGACAATTTCCTCTCTTGTAGGATCTAGGGAATGAACTCTATATGAAGTCTTTGAAAGTCACTTCTAAGGTATATGTTGTTCCTTATCATTCTTTTCATGTGTAGGGGGGACTTAAGAATGCAAAAATTGACATGTGATTTTTAATTTTTTGCTGTTTCGATAATGAAAATTTGGAGCTATCTTCATTCAAGTTCTCAAAAATAACATATGGTTCTACTTATGCACAACCACATTTAGCTGGCTCGTTGATTATATCAGGAAGTCTAAGAGAGGAGAATTCGTGAATACGTTCATTTTTTGTATTTTAACTGTTTGATTTTTCTAGTTACCAAGGTTTCCAAAACAATTGACGTTTATGCTCCTTGATCAGCTTGCTATGGTGTGATCAAAATCTATAAACACCTGTCAATTACTGGTTTTTAAACATTTAGCCACTTTATTGTAGATGTTTTACTCACTTTCAACTAGTTGAGATTCAGAGTCAGTCCCAAAATTTTGAGAAGTGTGGGGTTGTAGTATGTGAAATTTGCTGTCTTTGGTTAATGAAAAAATAGATTTTTGATTGTTTCCATTAACTTGAATTGTCAGTTCTGTCAAATTAGTCATTTGTATTGGGTTTGTGCCATAACAATTTGTCCTTTCCTGTTCAAGCTCCAGAACTGCATGCCGAGATTTATAAGCGTGGCTTAGTTCAACAGGTAATGGGGGCTGCACCAATGTCTGGACCATCTACTTCATCTGGTGCAAAGGTAAACTACCCCTATGCTTTATCTCTCATTTTGTTATTCAGGAACTATCTGATGCATTTCTAGTGGCAATGCCAACTTTTATTTGACCATTGATATATTTCAATAGAGTCCTTCATTGGAATTTTCCACAAATGTGGGGAGATTGTACACCCCTTACCAAAAGGAACTAGGAAATAAATTTATATATTAGCTTAATTAGAAATTTCATTACTTGGTTTATGTTGTAGGTAACCATATTTGTAGGCATACACACTTCATGCTGTTATTGTAGTTTATATGCATGTTGTGTTATTTTGTAGGAACGCCATATAGTATGCATTTTTTTTTCTTGAGTTGTGGGCATCTTGACGAATATCTACAATTTAACAAGATTGTGCCATTTGCGTGGGACAGAGGGATTTAGGTGTGCTTTTCAATATTATTTTTGTTTTATGGCCATAAAACCATCTATTATGTGCTTCAAGGTCAAATTCATGTTGTTATTGTAGTTTATATGCATGTTGTGTTATTTTGCAGGAGCGCCATATAGTATGCATTTTTTTCCCCTTGAGTTGTGGGCATCTTGATGAATATCTACAATTTAACAAGATTGTGCCATGTGTGTGGGAGAGAGGGATTTAGGTGTGCTTTTCAATATTCTTTTTGTTTTATGGCCATAAAACCATCTATTATGTGCTTCGAGGTCAAATTCACCTGTCAATCTGGATTTTAACTGTTTCCTTTCCTGTCTCAGAGTCCAAAGAAGAAGAAAAGTAGTGATCTCAAGTATTACATATTTGGATGGATAATTCTTGCTGTTGGTATTGTCACTTGGATTAGGTTTGCAAAATCTCATATGCCTCCACCTCCTCCTACTCCTCCTAGATGAGATAAAACGTCAGTTTGGATTAGTTGGAACACCCATAAGAGATTTGAGCAGGCGGATTGATGCAGAAGACTCAGAAAGATGTGATTTTTCATTGACATGTAACTTTGGGGCTCAGCAATATTCCTGGATGATTATTAAATCTGATAAATGAGTTAATTCTTTTTATGAATCTATTTATGGGTATGTGGTATTAGATCCATTAGTATGGTGGTCTAGAAAATTATCACCTGAGAAATGTATTTAGGTTTGGAGCATCTTCACGTGATGCCTTGCAACATGTTTAACTAAAACAGATGTTGCAAACATCATTTGAAGTGAAGTAATTAGTTAAAACATCAAGCTTATTAACTACAATTAAATTTGAAGACAACCTTAAAAAAACAACGAAAGATAATAAAGTCGGTTCATTACAGGGGATGGATCATACTTTGACCATCTTTGTTAACCAAGATACCCTACGATTTCCTGAAAGCCCAAGTTTCCATTTCTATTAAGCTCGATACTAGTTAGTACTAAATTGATTTTGGTATGAAAGAAATAATTTTTCTTCGTCGTTGCAGAAAAAACAAAACAGTCACATTCATAGTGACATCATCTCCGTCGTTCTATGATGTTGGTATCTCTCTTGATCTCTTTCTAATTATGATTTTATGTTAATTGAATATAAACATTAAGCTTTTGTTTGGATTGAAGGAAAGCAAAAGAAAGGAAAGGAAGAGAAATGCAATTCTCTTGCTTTCCATTGTTTGGACAAAATTAAGGTAAGGGAAAGTAAGAGAATGTAGGAGAATAGAAGTAAAATTTGGTCCAAATACATTTCCCACCAAATTGGTGGGAAAGGAGGAGAAATGGAAGACAAGATAACCTTATCTTTTGGAAATTACCATTATATCCTTATTTAACTAAACAAAAATGACATTCTCAGCCACAACACAACTCCCGCTGAACCTTCTGTACAACTCCCGCTTGTTTCTTCTGCATAACTCGCGCCCTTTTCTTCTGCACAACTCCTGTTCTTCTGCGCTAAAGAGGTAAGGTAACCTATATCCTTCTCTCGTTTCTTCTGTTTGCAAGCTGTATATGCTGATCCTCTGCTTTAAACTCGTCGTTATTGTTTTTTATTTTTTTGAATTTCCGAAACTGGGATCTGCATGTTCTCGCCCCTCAAAACAAACTATGGGTAGTTAGTACCTGAATATAAATAAATGGTAAAGAATAGTAACATGAAAAAAGCTTTAACCTTTCCTCTTTTTTCTTTCATTATATCGTTAATGCGGATCCAAAAATATATTCAAAGTGGATGTGTGGGCTTTTCTTTCTTTTGAA
>JAOQMR010000008.1:8694293-8706321 GCA_027563865.1 Erythroxylum pelleterianum | reverse complement strand
TTGGTCTAGCAGATTCCTTTCGAAAGCAGGAAAGGAGATTCTTATTAAATCAGTTGCCCAAGCCATTCCTTCTTATTGTATGAGTGTGTTCCAAATCCCTGTTACTATTTGTGATGCTTTGCAGAAACGGATGAATAAATATTGGTGGGGTGATAAGGCGGATGGGAGGAGAAGTGTCCACTGGTTAGCTTGGGATAGGATGTGTGGTGAGAAGAAATTGGGTGGTATGGGCTTTCGTGATCTCCATTGTTTCAATTTGGCCATGTTAGTGAAACAAGGGTGGCGTCTTATGACAGAACCCAATACTCTTTTTGTTAAAATCTTCAAAGCAAAATATTTCCGTAATAGGGATTTTTGGAGGCATCTCTGGGGCGATCTCCTATTTACATCTGGAGGAGTATTCATGCTTCAATTGGGGTTTTGAAACAGGGAGTGCGGTGGAGGGTTGAAAATGGGAAGAGTATAGTGGTTACAAAACATCCTTGGTTACCTATTGATCACAATTTTGTGGTGGAAGATAGTAGGACCTTTATTGCACCCAATATAAGGGTGAGTGAGTTGTTGGTGGAGGGTGAGAGGAGCTGGGATGTGGAGAAAATCATAAGCTTGTTTAGTTTGAGGGAGTTTAGGGCTATCTTTAGTATTCCTCTTAGTTTACATGCTTGTCAAAATCATTTATTGTGGCATTGGCATAAGAAAGGGAAATATAGTGTTAAATCGGGGTATCATGTAGCATGGCGTTTGATTAGGGGGAGTGGGGAGGTAGTTGAGGGAGATTGGTGGGGAAAAATTTGGAAGTTAGACGTCTCACCAAAGGATAAGGAATTTATGTGGCGTGCTTTGCGGAATATTTTACCAAACAAGGAGAGGTTAAAGAGGAAAGGAGTTGAAGTTGATTTAGGGTGTTCATAGTGTGGTGAGGAAGAGGATGTGAATCATGTTCTTGTGGCATGTTGTAAAGCTCGTGGAGTCTGGAGGCAAGGTGGGTTTGTGGAGGAAGACACTAACCCTTCTTTTATTAATTTCTTCTTGCAGGAACTCAAGGGTGGTGACAATATTCAGATTGATTTATGCAAGACATATTTGGATAGCAAGAAATAATATGCTTTGGTCTTACAAAAATACAACATGCTACACAACGCATTTGGAAGCTCTAAATTTCTTGGAGCTTTGGAATCATTCTAGGTTACTTGCGTCGATTTCTTCTTCATCAACAAGTAGATTATTGCAACGTTTTTCATCTTCTTGTCCGACGGACAACAGCAATAACGGTTGGCAATTTTTCATTAACGGAGCGGTGTTCCATCATGAAGGTAAGCTTGGCTTTGAAGCAGTGTTGGAGAGTGCTGAGGGAGAGTTTATTAGAGCTTTTTCTGGTTATTATTTTGGTGGTGTGGATCCCTTGATTGCGGAAGCACTAGCACTTCGACAATCCTTGCAAATTCTAAGACAACAACACATTGAAGGCGGTGGCACTATTTTTATGGATTCTCAAATTTTATTTTTCGCACTTAGCTCACCAGACTTTGATAGCTCACCAGACTTTGATCTTTCCGAGTTGGGTACTGTTATTTGTGATTGTAAGACTTTGTTATTATTGCTACCGAATATTTCCTATAGGTGGATTCGTAGGCAAGCCAATAGACATGCTCATTTTTTAGCTCGAGCATCTATTCGCTTTGCGCATCTACAGATTTGAGTTTCTACTCCTCAATTTCTGAGTGAATTTTATCATCATAAATGAGAATTTAAGTATTTTGTTCCTAAAAAAACCTATTAAAATATTTTTAAAAATAAAAAAGACGGCCAGGCCTAAACCCCATCGGGTTCATTATCCTGAGGTCCAAGCCTGGCCCGGCCACTGCCAATGCAAGTGCTTTCCTTTTTTGCTTACCGTCAGTTCGCAGCTTCTCCCTAAGACGCGATCAACATCAGTGCGAGCTACACTCAAAAAGTATCTTCTATCTCAAACAAGTGGAAGTGATTAGTTTAAAATATATACATATAAGTTTGGATTTGAGAATCAATATACTGCACCTGGAGATGTTTCAATGTTCAGTCTCTCTCCCTTCTTGGGCATCAATAACATCTTTCCCCTTGTTTTTCACTCAACGACAACTTTCGATTTCTGTCATCGTTTGTAGGACCCCATCTCCCTTTCTAGCTTCATATCTTCTTGAGGTGGATGAATAGATCATGATTCCAGTCAACTTTCTTTCTTTTTATTTGACTGGATGGTCGACAATCGCTGACAAAAGTTCCCCAATCACTTACTGGATCCTGAAATATGATCCTAATGTGATTACTTAGCTGAATTCTCCACATTTTACCAAGTTATAGCAAGTGAAAATGGGATCTGTGTTCAAAGCTTACGTACATCCAACGCATTCCGTCCGGTTTCAACCGCTATCTCATGAATGATGCTAAAAAGCTATAATAAGCCAAAGAGCAAACAGAGCAACTTATATGGAGAAGCAATAATCGAGAAAATAGCATTGAAGATCTCCACGAGCTTGCTGGTAATGTCTTGTTTACGAGTTCAAAGTGGCGTTCAATTTTGGCGGGAAATGCAATTCGCTGATTCTGGCTTACGGAACACTGCGCTTGTTTAGGGTGCGCAGCACGCACCGTAATACCAAGCATTTTCTATTTTTACGAATAGGCAATATTGCCCCCGCTTTTATAGGCCAAATTACGCCTGTAACGCAAAGAAAACTGCCTCACCAAAAGATAACATTGGCATACAACACCCCAGCGGCCAGACCACCATGACCTCTCTCACTGATTTCTCTGTTCTCCGGTCAACGCCGTCCCTCACTCCCTCATTCTCCCTTTCCACCACCATTCGCCGGCGGTTAACGCTCCGATGCTCAGTCACTGAGTCTTCTTCACCGAAGACAGTGTCACCGTCCCAATCCGACGGCAGACAATTGGACTGTGTTGTTGTCGGCGGCGGAATCAGTGGCCTCTGTATCGCTCAGGCTCTGGCGACAAAGCACAGAGACTTAGCTGGCAATGTAATTGTCACGGAAGCTAGAGACCGCGTTGGTGGCAACATCACGACCGTTGAACGAGACGGGTATCTCTGGGAGGAGGGTCCCAACAGCTTCCAGCCGTCCGATCCCATGCTCACTATGGTGGTAAGGTTGAGATTAACTTTACTCCACAGAATTCTGTAGAATTTAATAGATTGATAATTGGTGCTGTTGTATTGCAGGTGGATAGTGGATTGAAGGATGATTTAGTTTTGGGGGATCCCAATGCGCCGCGTTTTGTGTTTTGGGAGGGGAAATTGAGGCCAGTACCATCTAAGCCTACTGATTTGCCCTTCTTTGACTTGATGAGCATTGGCGGGAAGCTAAGAGCTGGATTTGGTGCTCTCGGGCTGAGACCTTCACCACCAGTGAGTCCTCTTGAGCTTTGAATAACACTACAAATGCATGACATTGTTTGTTTGTTGCATTTAAAATGGTGGTGCTCTAATGAACTGGTCTTATCTTGATGTTAAAATTTTGACCAAGGTTACAGGGACATGAGGAATCAGTCGAAGAGTTTGTTCGGCGTAACCTTGGTGATGAGGTCTTTGAGCGTTTAATTGAGCCATTTTGTTCAGGTTATTAATTACCTGATCTGCCCAACGATGTTTTTACAACTTGCATGGAACATACGGTTACATTTGTTGGTTGCTAGGTTTATCTGAACATTCTTCTGATACATAGGCGTTTATGCTGGTGATCCTTCAAAACTGAGCATGAAAGCAGCTTTTGGGAAAGTTTGGAATCTGGAGCAAAATGGTGGTAGCATTATTGGTGGAACCATCAAAACCATTCAGGAGAGAAAGAATACTCCCAAGCCACCGAGAGATCCGTAATAATACTTCTCTCCTTTCTTATGTCACATCTGATCGACACTGGTTTTTTTACTTCTTTCAGTTTCTTATACTTAGTAATGTTGTAGACGTTTGCCAAAACCCAAGGGCCAGACAGTAGGATCTTTCAGAAAGGGACTTACTATGCTGCCTGATGCTATTGCAGCTCGGTAAGCTCCACATGTTACTTCACGAAAAAGATGTTCTACATGGATTTTAGTTGCTAAAACGATATTAGAGAATTGCTCCATTTGTGATTCACTTTTGTTTTTGGGGTCCTTGTTGATTGAGTCGATATCTGCAGGTTGGGTGGCAATGTTAAGTTATCTTGGAAACTTTCCAGCATCGTTAAGTTGGATAATGGTGGTTACAATTTGACCTACGAAACACCAAAAGGACTGGTTTCTCTGCAAAGCAAAACTGTTGTTCTGACTGTTCCATCCCATATTGCTAGCAGTCTATTGCATCCTCTTTCTGTATGTTCTTTTTCAGTGTTTTATACTTCTATATGTGGTGCTTGTCACTTGTGGAATGTTCTTTAATAGACGACAGCAGATATCCTTTTCTTTTTAGTTTTGATCTTTGATAAACTTGTCATGTTGAGTTGGTGAATCCAGGTTACTGTAGTTCATGCAACTAATTTATCAGCTCTCGATGACCTCCTGTATAAAATAAACATTATAATTGCATTTCTAGTTATTATTGTTTTTCCCAAATGTCTGTCTAAGAAGTAACCACCTACAAAAACTTGACTGACTTCATTTTTATTGCTTTTCTCATGAATTAATTGTTTAGATCAAGGGTATGGTAGCTTTTTTTTTTTTTTTTTTTGGTTTCTAGAGAATTAGTATGCCAGTTGACCTATAGTTTTGCTTTGTCAAAGTTTCGTTGAGAAATTGTTGCATATAATATCTCAGAATGTATTTATGTCTTCCATGGATTATCTTCTTAATAGGCTGGGGCTGCTGATGCACTATCGAAATTTTATTACCCACCAGTTGCAGCAGTCTCTGTATCATACCCAAAAGGAGCAATTCGACAAGAATGCTTAATAGATGGTGAGCTTAAGGGGTTTGGCCAGCTGCATCCACGCAGCCAAGGGATTGAAACTTTAGGTGACTATTGGACTTCTCACTAACTCATATATTCCTTTTAACTCATCTTAAACTATCTGTCACTAAAGTCCTGCCTAAGTTTTAAGTCTGAAAAGATTCTTACTGAAGTGTTACTAGTGATTCATGTCCAATTTCTCAATTGATGAGGATTTCTGCAGGTACAATATATAGCAGCTCACTTTTTCCTAATCGTGCACCTGCTGGAAAGGTTTTGCTTTTGAACTACATTGGGGGTGCTACCAACCCGGGAATTTTATCTAAGGTAAGCAATATACAAAGATTGTTTCGATTTACAAACCCAGAATGTCCAAGAACAATACAAGAGGAAGCCATTTTGATGGTGAATATGTTGGCGCTGTTAATACCGGCCTTGTTGTGTTGGCCACACATGGGTAATGCTTTATCAAGCAAAGGGTATATTTAAATGTAGTGGGCAGGATAACCACGGAGTCATCTAAAAGATACGTCATGTGTTCAGTTATGAGGGGCCATTGATCAGTTTCTCATGAGCAAAATCCTAAGGTGACAAGTTTTGTCTTCACATTATTGTTTTAGTCTGTCTCCTTCGGATCAGGACTAGAGACTAGCATAATTTTGTAAGCTACAACTCTTGGGTGGAGTCGTCTCTCAAATCAATTGAACTTTTCCATGCTTTCTGTTGTTTCAACTTCTTTTCTAATTCCCTTTTGTTAACTCCCTTTTTCAGACAGAGAGTGAACTTGTAGAAGCAGTTGACCGGGATTTGAGGAGGATGCTCATAAAACCGAATGCGAAGGATCCATTTGTCCTTGGTGTGAGAGTCTGGCCACAAGCTATTCCCCAGTTCTTAGTTGGTCATTTGGACATCCTGGATACAGTAAAAATGGCCCTCAGGAACACGGGCTTGGAAGGGTTGTTTCTGGGAGGCAACTATGTATCTGGTGTAGCTTTAGGACGGTGTGTAGAAGGAGCTTATGAGGTTGCATCTGATGTGACCAATTTCCTCTCCCACTATGCTTATAAATAGTGGATGCTGAGTGGATCCTCCTGGAAAAGGTTTGGCAGACAGTTAGTTGCTTACAGTGTCGCTAGTCAGTTTTTTTGGTTATCTAATGCCACTCTTATTTTTGCTTATTGAATTCCCCAATTCTTAATAAGATTTGTTTCTGTGGCTGCGGGAGGAGGCAACACCATTGTAGCAGATACCATCTCCCCCTGTGAGGCAATAAGATCTGCCCGCGTCCTTCAGCCGTTTAAGGGCACGTGCAATGTTTGTTGAATCTTTGACAACGGCTAATAAGGTAAAAATTGAATTAAAGCAAATTTAGGACTTGAAAACCTGAGAGCAAATGAGCAACTAAGGTTGGCGACGGGCCAAGCTTGGGCGATCTTGTTTGGGAAGAACTTAATTTTAAATAAAATAATGTTATTTTAATAATAAAATTTTTTAGTTATTGAATAAAACAAACTAGTTTAGATTTGAATCGATATTCCTGAATTTAATTTAAAATATTTCAAATCATTGACTTCAGCTGTTTTGAAATACTAACCCTACAATCCCAACTCTGTGAACAACCGTAACATGAATAATTTTTTTTTGTTGAAAAGATGCAATCAAGCTATATTAGCAGAGTCAAACTGCAAAGTGTCGTACAGAAAAGATGGCGGGCATAACCTCCATTTTAAATCAGGCATAGAATCAGCAGTACGGGCAATACTATGAGCCGCTTGGTTCGCTGATTTGCGAACAAACTGAATAGCCATTGAAGGCAACAAAGACAAAAGATGTTTGCAATCTTGTGCAATTGTATCAAAGTAAGAGAAGTCAAAAGAAGTAGACTGTAAAGCATTAATAAGAAGCAAAGAATCAGACTCCATAATATTACACCTCGCCTGAGTGCGTTTCAGCCAACTAAGAGCTTCTCGAAAAGTCAAAGCTTCGCCTAAAGCAGGATCGCCCATACCTGGAATTGTCATCAACTTCCCCATCATACCTCTTCCATGGGAATCCCGCAAAATCATACCCATACCAAATAGGTGCTGCCAGCTACAACGGAGACCTCAACATTACACTTATAACACCCCGCTGGTGGAGGGCTCCATGTAGTAGGAGGATGTGGTGAAGTCGTAGCTACAGCAAGAACATGGGCCGCCTGCCATTCTCGGAGATGATGTCTACTGTGCTGCAAGATAGAGGTCGGAGAGGAAGAAATTTTGTTCCAAACCACTTGATTTCTATTCAATCATAACCCATAAACCACCATCAAAGCTTCGTGCCGAATATCCTCTGGGAGTGTTTTCACCCAGCCAAACCAGTCCGATAATGTATTCATACGTCGCCACCCAACCAATGATAATACCCAAGTCTGCTGAACCACAAGACATGTTAAGAAGATATGGTGTTCCGTTTCAGGATGAGAACCACAAACCGGACAAACACTTGGAACAACCAAAGATTTTCGTTGCAAATTTACCATACATGGCATAAGAGCTAAAGTTGTTCGCCAACACACATGCTTAACTTTCTCAGGAATGTTTGCTTTCCAAATAAAACTCCAAATATCATCAGTAATGAGGTTGGGTAAACGTGGTACCTGAAAGTGTTGTCTATATCCACTCTTAACAGTGTAAAGTCCTCGTCGGTCGTGTGTCTAAGCCCAAACATCACTTTGCTTTTGAAGAGGCAAAGGGATTTGGTTAATTAGCATGATGTCCCGTTGCTGGAAAAAGTGGTTTAGCTGCAGATCATCCCACTTTTGGAGACTTGGGATAATAAAAGAGGAGACTTTACAGTGATCTAAACCTGAAGCCATAGGAGACACCACATACGGTTGATTAGTATCAGGCAACCATGGATGATGCCACACCAATGTATCCTCCCCATCTCCAATACGCCTATAGCAGCCTCCCGCTAATCCTGCTTGAGCCTCTAAAATGCTGCGCCATATGTAGGAAGGATTATTACCAAGTTTCGCGGCCCAAAATGAGGAGTCTTGGTAATACCGTCCCTTTAGAACTCTAGCAGCTAGGGAAGATGGATTGTGTAATAACTGCCATCCCTACTTGGCCAAAAAAGCAAGGTTAAACTCATGGATACGTCTAGAAGCAAGACCACCCTTTTCCTTGGGAATGCACAAATAATCCCATATCCGCCATCGAATGCTAGTTGAGTCCCCACCACTCGAGGTCTAATAAAAAGCATTGATCATAGATTCAATTTTCCTGCAAACAATCAAAGGAAGTAGAAACAAAGACATTAAATAATTAGGAATGGTTTGTGCAACCATTCGAATAAGGACGTCTTTGCCTGCTCGTGAGAGGACCTTCGATTTCCATCCTGCCAAACGTTTAGCCACTTTATCTACAATATACTGAAACACATGTTGCTTATCTATGCCAATAATTGCAGGCATTCCCAAATAGGACTGGTGGTGGCTCACTTCCGTAATACCCAGGTTTTGGCAAATAAGTTGTCGTCCTGCACAATTGACACTGAAACTAAAAGATACGGCCGACTTGGTTAAATTGATACTTTGTCCAGAAGCGTCTTCATAAATTTGAAAACAACGCTTCAAATGTGCTGCCTCAAGAACGGACGCTCGCATAAAAAATAAACTGTCGTCAGCAAATAACAAGTGTGATACAAATAAACCTCCTGGGCCCAATTTTATGCCATGTAATAAGCCCTGCGCCACAGAACCCGAGAAGATAGCAGATAGGCCCTCGGCACAGATAATAAATAAGTACGGAGATAACGAATCACCTTGTCGCAACCCACGTGATGGAACAATCGGCCCTAACTCCTGACCATTATGTGCAATATAATAAACAACCGATGAAACCACCTTCATAATCTTTTGTATCCACTGGGAAGCAAAACCTAACTTCGTCATCATAACTTGCAGAAAACCCCATTCCATACGGTCATACGCTTTTGTCATATCCGTTTTAATCGCCATATACCCATTCTGACCTTGAGATTTCCGTTTCATAACATGAAAACATTCATGGGCAGTTATAATACTATCAGTGATCAACCGATTCGGAATGAACGCACTCTGTGTTTCCGAAATAACAGAGTCCAGGACACGCTTTAACCTGTTTGCCATCATTTTACATACCACTCGATCTATAACATTCATCAAAGATATAGGCCGTAGATCAGAAACCACTTCAGGAGTAGTCTTCTTCGGTAAAAGAATGATGTTTGTTCGATTTGTACCAGGTAAACTAGTATCATTATGAAGAAAATCGAAACAAGCATTACAGACCTCATGCTTAACAATCGACCAATGCGTCTTAAAAAAACCTGGATTAAAACCATCTGGACCTGGAGATTTATCAGAATGCATTGAAAACAAAACCACTTTCACATCCTCCTTCGTATAGGGTGCAAGAAGCATGTCGTTCTGCTCATCAGACACTTTCGGATGCACCCACCTCATGATCAAATCAGCATTCCCCATATGAGAAGTAAATAAATGTTGATAAAAGTGAAGGATAATGTCTTCCATACCCAAATTCCAAGTCTTCCACACCCAAATCATCTTTCAGCCGATCTATTTGATTCTTCCGTTGTCTATGTGCTGCCATGACATGGAAAAACCGAGTGTTTGCATCCCTATTCTTCAGCCATACCTGTTTTGCACGCTGACTCCAATATAGCTCCTGTTGTGCCAACAAAGCCCCATATGTTTCCTTGACTTTCTTCAATTCAGCATTGTCGACAGACAAAGCATGTCTACGTAAGAACATTAAACGTGCTCTGCATTCCTTTAGGTTGCGTGTGAATTGTTGAGGGAACGTTGTTGCCCATCTTGCAATGGACATGGCACAGGCTTGTAACTGATCTTCCATGGTTAGATGGGAGCTACCCCTCCAACACTCACACACCACATCCGTACAATCCGTCTCTAAACTCTAGGAATTTTCATACTTAAACTTTTTTGCTATATAGCGTGGTTCATCAATGCCCAAAGATAAAAACAAAGGTTTATGATCATATTGAATCGATTCTAATACATATAGAATCGCATTTGGAAAACATTTCAACCACTCCCCAGTCGTTACCGCTCGATCCAACCTTTCCTTCGTATCATTCAACCTCCGATTCGACCATGTAAATTTGGCCCCATGACTACCTATATCCTTTAGATGACAGTTATCAAGAGTCTGTCTAAAACCTTCCAAAGCCCATTGGGGGTGCGGTGCTCTGCCTTCCTTTTCAGAGTTGTACATAAGATCATTAAAATCTCCAATCACAGCCCAAAGGTAAAGTGGAAACAGATGCTAAAGAAAGTAATAAAGCCCAACTCCATCTTCTATTCTGCAAGCCCGGAAAACCATAAAAACCCGTTAATCTCCACCACGGCCCTGAACCAATTTGACATTGAACATCAATATGCCTGGCTGAAAAACTAAGAAGACTCACATGTGCCAAACCTTTCCAAAATAAAGCCACCCCACCACTCAAACCAATCGGATCCACAACAAAAGAACCAGTATATCCCAATTTATCTCTTATTTTGAAAACTTTGTCTTTCATAATCATAGTTTCAATTAGAAAAACAAAGGTGGGTTTCTTAATATGTATGAGGTCCCTAAGGGCCCGAACTGTTCGTTGGTTCCCAAGCCCCCGACAGTTCCAACATAATGTACTCATCGCTCTAGGTGAGCCTGGCAACCAGAACCCACCACATCCCCGTTTTTTGAAATTGGTGCCCCCGAGGCAGGCACAACATCATCCTCATATCCATTGTCAACAGAAGCCATATCCTCATCTGAGTTTGAAGCCATATCCTCCCGCCTCCTTTTAGAGTCAAGAATCAATCTACTGGCTTCATGCATTTCCAAGATAGGGTTGATCGCAAGAGTATTATCCAGTTTGTTTAAAGTGACTCCATTCTGAACCTCCGTATCCAAGTTAACCACCTGCTTCCCATCCACTTGGAAAACCTGAGAAGATCCTCCTATACCCGCCACCAGCATATCATTCGTCACCCTTACTCGAGCCCCCTGTGCCAGAGGCATGAAGCAGGAGGAACCCCCCTCCGTAACAGCAACAAATGCCCTGTTGTGTGAAAGGCACCGGACTTCATCTTCAGATCGCAGCCATTTCTCCCCAATGCGATTTGTTTTTCTAGTTGGGGCTTTAAACCAAGGACCATAGGGGAATAATTCATGTGGGATTTTCGGAAGATCATACAGTTTGGCACAAAACCAATCAGAATGTCCTAGGAGTCCACAGAAGGAACAAAACTGAGTAAGTCTTTCATACTTAAAATCTGCCCAGAACCAGTCAACTCCAGGTCTGGATATTTGCATTCTCCTTTTAATTGGAGTACGAACATCCATACGGACTCGTACCCTCATGTATTCCGCCCATAATTCAGAATAATTTCTGGGATCAAACTCCAAATATTCCCCAATACATATTAAAAATAAAAAATTTCAAGCTTAGGCCAGCAAAGATGATAATTAGAATTTGGATTTTTAATTATCAGTCATCCTTTTTGATTGCCATGGAGTAACATGATCTAACTATGACAAAATGCAACAGCCTCTTTGTATATATTATAGAAGGAAGAAGAAACATGGGATAGAGGGGGGCCCGTTTGGTTGACACAGATTGTTGGCAGGTAAAGTAATCTTTTTTCTAAAATTTAAATTGTTACGTTTGGTTCGTTTTTTTGAATAGTTAGAAAAGTAAAAACTTTCCTAATTTAAGAAAAGTACTTAAAAACTTTCCTAATTTAAGGAAAGTAGTGGCACTTTCCTTAGAATCTAAATCCCAACACCTCCCTTGGTATTTAGATTACTTTCCTCAGGAATTTAATCTAAAAAATACACTAGAAAATTTAACCCTTCCTTCTCTCTCAACTCTGCAACTTTAAAATATATAAATTTAAACTAAATTTTGATTTAATAATTAAAAATATATATAATAAATATTAGTTTATAAATAATTATTTGTAAATTATTTATTTTGAAAAATAAAATATTTTATTAATACTTTATTAATAAATATTATATAAAATATTAAAATAAATTTAAATAAAAATATTTT
>JAOQMR010000008.1:8621183-8631558 GCA_027563865.1 Erythroxylum pelleterianum | reverse complement strand
TAAGATCATTGCCTATCCACTGTATGGATATATATGAAGTTGTTTGCTCAGGAAACAGTAGGTAATATTGGTAAAATAATTGCTGATCTCTCATGGTTCTATCCTGTTGATCACTCTCTGTTAAGTATCACAGTGCTTTCCGATGTGCTAAGAAAGATCAGAGATGCTTTCAAGCTTCATCAGCAGCTGTCTGTACTACGAAAGACTTTGCTTGAGATAGAATTTAGGAACCCTATACAGATGATCACATTAATAACTTGGAGTAGTTCAAATTCTATTCACCTGGATTAAACGTGTGACGAGAAATGGATAGGAAACTTAGTTACACACGAGTACTGAATTTAGTGATCAGTTATCTAACTAGCTGTGATAGAGCAGAAATTACAATTCTGCAGTTGATCCATGGATACTCTACTAGGCATAAAGATGGACATGAAGAATAACAAGAAACAAAATCAGAAGCAAACCGTAAATAAGCAAGTGGACAAACATGGAAGCTATACTGGTCTTCATGTTCATGAAATCGATGGGACGTTCCTTGGCAGGCATCTGCAGCAAAAATCCTGGTGATAAAAAAGCAAACAGCGCTGTTGCTATGAGAGAAGCTGCCCAATCGTGCAGCATAATTAGATAGTACTGTAGTATCTGCAACAACTCTTTGACAAGCCCTTGCCTTCTTTGCAACTCCCTGCTAGATGTTGGTATGGTGACTGAGCCCTCAAGTTAATCTGAGAACAAATTGTAGCCAGTAGATGTAACCTTCAACTTATAAAAGCATGATGATATATGAGGAGTATTTTGACTTCTCCATTAGCATCCACCCACTTAACTACTGGCCTTAATTTTCTGCTTTATCCATCATCCCACAATCAAACTCAGCAAAAGTGAAGTGAAAAAGGAACCTCTTTTTTCCTGAGAGGAGATGGATTCTAGCATGAATTGTGTTTATTTATATTCAATCATCAACCTTTTCTAGAACTTGCGGGTTGGTTCTATGGATAAGGCAGAGTATAATTTCTATGGAGAATTGATGCCAAAAGCAATGAACAATGACCTTGACTTACTCAAAACCAACTATTAAGAGGACCCCATAGAGTTTAAACGTATTTGTTTGATAGGTTTAAGCATCCCATCATCCTCTTCTCATCCATTGTTTATGAGAGTAGCGTTAGTTAGAGGTCACAAACTTTTGGAAAAGATGGCTCATTTCATAGTTAAAGTTAAGTCAACAAACGAGGGCCCATTTACATTTAACATTCCATTCTTCTACCCCACCTTTAACGCTAAATCAAGGGACATGGTGCGAAAAAAAAAAGCAGAGTTAATGGAAACATTAGCCCCACGTCCTTAAAATCTGATAGGTAGCTGGGAGCCATTATTACTGTTATCATTCGTGTTTTGAATATAAGATTCCTCGGTCTTGTTTATTTGTTTGGACTTTCGAGGAGTTCGAATTACCATTGCTAATCCCTGAACTAATTCTGGACATTTCTTCAGTGCCAGGCTGCCAGCAATCAATAGCTTACATATATACTTATCATAAAGGACAGAAGGATGTCATTTTCGATGTATTCTTCCTTAAAATGGAGTCAAACTGCTGTAATGAACCCTCGAGTGTTTTGTTGAGTTCAGCACTTCCTGCGTTTGCGTAAGCCCATTTTACGTAATAACGTTTTTAGTTGCTGAGTGTGTTGACTAGATTCTCGTACTAACCAAGTGCAAGCCAAAGACAACGGTACTAACCAAAGCCACTCAACGGACTTCTTACTTCTCACCCCCTCACAAACCATCCCATACCACCTCAGCACAATAGACTCTAATCTTAAGTGGCCCCCAGTCCGCCATTATTCCATATCTGTCGCAAAACAGCCATACCTTCACGCCAGAACAACAAAAATCTGTCTTCCACACCCGATCTGCTAAGCGAATAATGGCGGACTGGGGGCCTGTTTTAATAGGGTTGCTACTCTTTGTGTTGCTTACGCCTGGTCTTTTGTTTCAGATTCCCGGAAACAACTGTACTGTGGAATTTGGCAGCTTTAAGACTAACGGCAAGGCTATAGCTGTTCATACTCTCATCTTTTTAACTATCTATGCTATTCTCATCTTGGCTGTTCACGTCCACGTCTACACTGGCTAATACTCACTACCAGTAAGTACAATTAAGTTCGACAACCAAGCTTAATATGTACGGGAGATAATCAAGATCTGTGTTCTTTTTGTTTGTTTTTGTTCCTAATATGGAAATAAATGATCTTTTGTTGTCCTGCCAGTCGTCCTTTTTGAATTTGAACCAAGAAAGATCAGATCTATATTTGATTGTTTGCATCTCGGTAACTCGTACTAATTTCTGGGTTTAAGTACTTGTACTTGGGTGCTTGGTATATTTCCCCATTGATTTACTTGATAACGATATGACTATTTGATAACTTAGTATACGTTAGATGATACATTGGCGATCCTCAAGCGCAATGGTTTAAGTACTGCGTCGGAGTTATTACTTGCTGGTTCTTAGAGGAGCTTGATTTTGAAGAAACTGAACTGAGATGTTTCTGCTTGGAATGCTAGTTCTACTGTCCTTTAAAGAAACGAATTTTTATTTGGAGAAATGAAATTCCAAATCTGGACAAGCAATGCGGTAATCCTATAATAAGATATGTCTATTTAGGACTACCGCACTTTGAATACGAATCAGAAAAATACTACTGTTTTTGCTTCAGATGCATGGAGCTGTTACCAAAAGGTTCAAAGTTAAGGATTCTGAAGTATGAACCTTAAAACTCTGTTCTGTTCCTTCAGTATATAAGCAATAAATAAGATTAAAACTCGACCAGATGGATCTAACCTTGCTGAAAACAAGAAAAAATGCAAATGAACTCGAGGGTTTCCTGGATAAGTCGATAAAAAACCAGACTAGACCGCTTAGATTAGAGCAAAGGGGAACAAGAAGTTTTAAGTTGTAAAGAATGGGTATTGGCTAAGTTTAGATTACTGTCAGTTGACGTGTATGTGAATATGAAGAAGTATATTACAGCATGAACCAAAATCGCTATCCCACTTGTATTCATGTTTCCGAATTCTACCACACTGATCCTCGCCGGTGGCTGAAACAATAGCCTGGTAATAGGAGGATGAATAAAACCACCACCACTACAACTGGTAGCACTCATCTCTCTCTGTCTCTCCTTCTTTCTCTGTCAATCTGTTCCTCTCTATATAGAGATTTAGCTGCAGAAATTTGACATATATCTCTAAGACAAATTAACTGTCCAAAAAAAGGATGCATAAACAAATATTTAGGATGATGAATGTGACTAGTTTTCTTGGCGATTAAGGTGGATGCAAAAGTTCATGTACAAAAAGCGGTTGAGTTTAGGGGAGGAGGTAAGGTATGTGTTCCTTTTATGGTGAAAGAAAGAAAGAAAGACACCAACTTCTCGTTATTGCTTACTCCATGGCTTTCTTTTTACTAATTTTAGACAATGATGACGCTGGATCCGTTTATTATTAAAGAAACAAATGGAAAAGCAGGTGCATGTGTAAGGTTACACTTTTGGTCCAGGTGTAATTCAATGTTTCTTCGTTTCCCTCTTCCTTCCTTGTTCAGATGTAGTGTCTCGTTGATGTCTGTGAAGTTTCTCTTTTCCTTGCATGCATTCTGGTCCCAGGTCACACCGATATCTTATAATATAGCATCAGGCATCCATGAGAGCCAGTAGGGGTTGATAACACTGGAATGTTGTTGGTAAGGGAAGATGGACTGGTCCTGTTTCTGATAATAACAGAATCATCGGTGAAGCAAACATCGGGGTCGGTATAGAGTTGGATAAGTCCAATCTGTGATAAGAATCTGGTAGACAGCCATTGCTTCAAAGACAAAGCTGCTTGCCTCACCAGAAGGCAGTAAGAGGCTATTCACGATCACAAGCTAGGACGTTCTTCATTGTCATTTCTGACATGGCATCTTTTATATACAACGACGTAAAAGATGTTCATTTGTTAAGGAAATTCGGTGGTATTCGACCATGGAAGTTCACAATTATTCAAATTCCATACAATTTGTCCTGATGTAGTCGGATTAAAAAGAGACTGGCCGTTGTTATGTCCTGAGACGTAACTTTTCTGTCTCTTCCAGGTTTCAACACGTCTTAGTTCGTAATTACTCTAAATTTCTCGTTTTTATCAAATAATTGAGAAAAGGGAATTGGCGTGTGAATGTGATAATGATCCAACATATTGGATTGTCTCTTAATGGTCGTTTTCATCTTCGGCCTACTCTCCTGGACTGAATCCCATGTCTTCATCTTGTTGAACTACCGTTTTAAGTTGATTATATGCAAATTGGAAAGGAAAGAGTGAAGCTTTGACGAGAAAGTTTTTTCTTTAACTAGTGTTGACACAAGGGACAAACTGCCTTCACACAAGGGACAGAAACCTACATCGATCCAACAGCTAAAATGAAATAAACATACGGACATTTACATTATGCCGTCCATGGGAATGTAGCCGTCAAAGTAGCGTGAAACCCAATGCCCTCTTCCTGTTATCAAGCTTTGCTTTTGTCCTTCAAATTCATATATACTATTAGTTGTCCCATTATATATCTCCATTTCTGTCTTGCTCCACCCTACTCATTATTTAGTTGTATGGATCTGCCTGCGCATACGGACTCTGGGTCACACCATAACTGATTGTCTATCATTTTTTCCTGAATTATATACCGGGTCGTCGGCTAGAGAACTAAAAAGTATTGAGCACAGGAGATAGAAGAATACAGAACACAGACGACAATGGCAGACTGGGGGCCAGTAATCATGGCAGTAGTTCTGTTTGTGCTGTTAACGCCAGGACTGCTCTTCCAGCTTCCAGGAAAAGGAAAATGGATTGAATTTGTCAACTTTCAAACCAGCGGTGTGTCTATCCTGGTCCATACCATCATCTTCTTTGGCCTCATCACCATTTTTCTCATTGCAGTTGGTGTTCACATCTATACTGGATAGTATATCTGGCTGGTTCATTCGTACATGTACATCCAGCGGTGAGAGCCTAATGGGATAAGGGATTACATATATTATTGCTTATTTTGTTCCTGCTAGCTTCTTGCTTGTTTTTCTTTAATCATGTCCCAGTTACCACCAAAGCTTGCAGCACCTCTGCTGACTGTTTTGAATCTTTGACCGCTGTTCTTCAATAACTCAGCTTGTATTATTTGGGGTTTTCCTATTGAGTTTGTGGGTGCAGATTTCTTTAATAATCATTGACTTATTGTTAGTTGAATGGTTTGTTTCTTATGAAGTTGGAAAGAAAGTTCAAAACTTGCAGCGTGTTTTGGTGGTCGTATATGCGTCTAGAATGTTTATGCCATTTGGATTCGAGAGAAAATTTACAAAAACATACTTATAATTAAGTCAGTTTAATCATCTTCACACTTTGATTTATAAGATTAATTATTTTATTTATAATAAAGAAATATATTGTATATTAGTTTTATAATTCCATCGATATCTCATCTTAATAAAACTATAACGAGAAATAATTTAAAAATAATACCTAAATATAAATAATTTAGAAGGAAGGTTGATTCTTTTTACCAAGACTTTTTTTTGAGAAAATTTTTACCAAGACTTAAATAACACTAGAGAACTGGTCTCCAGCCGCCCCAACATCATAGAATATCTAATATACTGCGTGATTATGACATTTTGGTTCTAATGGTTTTGAGTTAATGCATAGAATGCCTAATTGCCTATACTTTAGGAATACCTTGACCATTATAATCGTTACTCCCGAGTCCTCGTGTAGTGACTTCTTTTATGTTTCCTCGTTGTATCCTTATGTGTGGAGCTTACTCCGCCAGCCAAAACTGCCCTATCCACAAATCCCACGTTGTCTTACGTAAGACCAAAAATCTTACGGACTTGCGTGCGTTGGAACACATTTGTTGACTTTTCCAATTTCTGCAACACTGTAGTTGTACTTGTATAGAAAAGAGAGATGGAAAGTTCATGGAAATTGCAAACATGTGTCATGTCTCGTGGGAGCTGTTACTTAGCTGCTACCTGCTCAACTCGTCTTCTTTCATCATTATTTAGTGGATTGCTTCAATCTCTGTGTACTTTGATTGGGGGAATACAGGTTTTGGTTTGTGCTCCATCTGTCAACATTGGAAAGTATGAAGGATTTAGAGGTTGCAGATCATAGTTTGACATATGAGAGATATAGAAACTCTTCTGCATCTTTGAGTGAGCAGATGAGGTTTAGTCCATCTTCCTCGGATGCATCACCAACAACCTTCAACACAGCAGCGACAACAACAAGCTCTGAATGTGAGTTTATTTAGCTAAAGTCTTCAGTTATTTCTCTGTTATCTTATATTCATTTATTCATATACAGGTGATGGGGATAGAAAGATTGGGCATCTGAAGAAGATGAAAAATAAAGGGACAACTTTGGCCTTCAGGTTCCGTGACCATGGTATGTGCCTACTTAATTCTCTTGTTCCATATCTTTATCAATCTTTTATAAGGACTTACATATGTGGTGAGACCGAATTGATGTAAAGCAATTTTCAAAGGAAATTCTATTGTGGGGTGATGCAGTGAGGATGGGGACAAAGCTATCAGAAACAGTGAAAGGAAAGGTGAAATTAGGGGCTAAGATAATTAAGGAAGGAGGGCGGCATAATATATTCAAACATACATTTGGAGTTGTGGAAGGAGAAGAGCTTTTGAAGGCATCACAATGCTATCTGTCAACAACAATTGGTCCTATTGCTGGCCTTCTCTTCATCTCTACTCATAAGCTAGCCTTTTGCAGTCAAAGATACATTAGCTTCCCTTCTCCTGATAATGGACAGTTCCTTAGATTTCCCTACAAGGTATGATGATTAAAACACTTGCATATTTAACCTTATCTTTTCCTTCTCTTTGCCATATGTTGCAAAGACACCGCTAAGTTGTATTACACCATTAGTACACAAGAATCAGGCAGCGTTAGTAATAGGAATTGGTGTGCAGGTTGTGATACCAATAAGCAAGATCAAGCGAGCTTGTCAAAGTGAGAACGTGGATAAGCCAGAACAGAAGTACATAGAAATAGTAACTGAAGACAATTTCGAGTTCTGGTTCATGGGATTTTTGCGCTACGAGAAAGCTTTCAAGAATCTGGAGAAGGCAATTTCCCTTGCACATTCCGTGTCAAGCATTTGACAGAGCAATCTAAGATAGTTGCTAGTTACAAATTGATTCATGTGTAGCAATCGTGTTTCTTTTTTATTCAATGTGGATATCATCGGTAGACAGAAACTGTTCATGTTGTCATTGCATGTAGCTTATAATATTTTAGTACGAGCCTCCTCCAAGGGGTAGAGATTCATCACCTGTAATGTTTGCTCGCTCTTGGAGACAAACGTCTGTATCATTAAAACTAGTTTCATTCAGAAAGGAACAAAATATTAGAAGCTAGTTAAGCAACGGCGGAATTTACATTCTTCGTACCCCTAACTTTGAAGTTCCAGATGTAAAAACTTGTACTTGTTTTATGTGCTTCTGTGGAATCTATAACAGATCATTGCAGAGCTGTATGTACTATTTAGAATAAACGAAGCATACATAAGAACTTTCTCTCCAAAGTGTCCACACGCCATTTTGTCTATTGTTGTTCTATTTTGGAAGCATACATAAGAACTTTCTCTCATTTGGGACGCCATTTAGTCTATCGTTGTTCTATTATCATTAGAAGCTAGTTAAGCATCTGTGGAACTAAAACAAATTAAACCGTACAGGGATCACTCGATCACTGAGATTCTTGGAAGTAACTGCTAAAAGATACTTGAATGGCCAGCAATGCTGGCGTCTTATTAGCATTCAAATACACCCAGGAAACGAACATAATATATATGTTTCACACAGCATTCATCCTTTCAAATGTTACATGATCAAGCTTTCTTAAACATGACTTTGAAAGGCATGTCACTGAGAGCCAAATGCCTTTTACCATCCTTATTGTAAATGCCAACGTCTCTGCATAGAACTTTGCAGACATCACAAACTGAAGGACAGAACACAAGCTTGTAGTCATTGTCATACTTCTCAATCTTAAACCAGTTGCTCGTTGTTTCACGACCTGGATTTCCTTCAACCCCACCAGTTGTTACAAACCACTGTCCACTTGATTCATCAAAACTATCAAGCTTCCACAAAGTTGACTGTACACATATAGTGGCAGCGGAAAATTTGATGTTTAGATCAGTAGAAACACTGATAACACCTTTTTTGGGGTTCACTGGTGAAAATGTGACTGGGAGACCCTTTGATATCTCAATACCTTCCTGGACAACATCAAGAGGGCATGTCTTGTTTCTGGTGCTTGCAAGGGTTACTCCACCACCTCTACCTCGAAAAACAGGCAATATGTAATACTCGGTGGCAGCTCTAAGTTTCTGTTTGGTGATGTCAAGAACTGGGTCAGGTGCAGAATATGCCATTGCAAAGAAAAAGAAGCACAACACAATTATCCGAGTACCCTTCATAGCTTGTAACATACAGGAGCTAAATCTCTCTCACAAGCTGCTCTCTTATTGTATGTATGTGATGACTGATGAATCCGTGCATAATGCGAGTACAGAAGTTGGGATTTATACAGAGGAGGAAGGAAAGGGGATTGAATGAAGACGTTGGCTTGTAAGGGGATATGCTGGAGGATAACGCGTTAAAGGTAAACGCTAGTATTATAAAATCTAGAGTTAGTGGTATTAAAACAACCTGAGCAATTTAAAACAATGGACGGCTGTGTTACACATTATCATCATTATATTCACCACTTTTGAAGAAGAGTTTTGTCATTAAATGCTAATTACTAATTAGAACCAAAAGGATTTAGTCAGCCAAGAACTTCTGTAGATATCTGTCAATATGTAAAGCAATTATGAAATCTTTAAAAACTACCATTAAACGAGTCCTAGTGTCTTATCTGCCAGATTGCATCACTTCGTCTGCTAGATTGGAAAACGAGTGAGTCAATGTTTTGGCCTCTGACTTGCATTTAAGATTTCAATGACACATCACGTTCACTTGGGCTGATTCTGACCCATAATTCTTTGCTTTGACTGGGGCATGGGGATCCCACTTCCAAGCATTATCGGTCAAAACAAACCAATACAATACTGTCCATCCTAATTCCTAAAGACTTAGTACTAGTGTTAAAAGACTTTTTGAACATAACCACAGTTTTCTACCAAACGAAGTGAGGCCTTTCAATCTCACTTGCAAGGTACGCTCGTCTAAATGTCTGGCCATAGCTCTTCCACCTTTCAAATTTGGAAAAATGGTGATCGTTCATCCCATATTGACCAAAAATTACTTGTATCATAGGCCCACAAGCTTCCCTGCAAAAGAGCAAGTATTAAAGCCGAGGTAAACCATGCAAAGTTCAGTCATCGGAATCATTTACTAGACATGTACCTGTAAATGTCATCTGCTAGCAACCCTGGCTTGAATTGAATCCAAATCCATCATCGTCTTGATGCTGAACAGGGACAGAGGACATAAATAGAAATGGTACAATTAACTTTTAGATCTAACAGGAAAACTCCTGAAATAATTTTCAGAAACTAAGAAGACAATGACTATCGCAATTTGATTGAAATCCGGATCCAGATAATGAAAGCTTATCACACAAAACTAAAAATGCGCTTGCTTTTGCTGGTGAGATTATTAAGAAGAGATGAGAAGCATGCAAACGGCCTAGCAAAATTAATCAAGAACTCTGTCTCTTGGTGGTAAGAAATCAATAATTACACCATCAAATAAGTAATAAAGGAGAATCAAATTTAGAGTCCAACTTTTACAAGGACATTCTCAATCTAAAAGCTTTTAGAATCCATTGGCTCATAGAACTGGAACCAGGAATACAATGTTCATAATTCTAATACTTGAAATTGTAAAAATGAAGAAAAGATAGCAATCTAGTTGACGTTAAGTTATTCAGAATTGCAATTCTTTACTCCCTCATTAACTGGAGTTCTGTAGAAACAGATAATTATGTTTGAATTCCGTGCATTTAGGTGATGAACTGGAATTTGAAATTTGTGACAGGGTAGAGTTCGAATCAGCTAAGGCTCCAAAATGCAACCTTAGATGAAATTCTGATAGGTCTTAAATGGGAGTTATTGTGACCATGAAGATTTAGATGGCGCTTCGTGGAAGATGCTTTTTGCTATAATCAATAATGCTATAGGACAACATAACAACCCAGATCCAATACATATTAACGAAGAAAATTGTACATTGGTCAATATATCAACCTGTCTTCACAAACACAGAAGTACAATTTCTTCATGTATAAAGCATAGTTGACACTCACTTGTATAAAGCAT
>JAOQMR010000008.1:8550387-8580587 GCA_027563865.1 Erythroxylum pelleterianum | reverse complement strand
ATGCTAAAACATGATAAACCAGCCATAGATGAACATAAAATGAATGTAAAAGACTATGAATTGAGTCCTAAACATATGTGAAAATATGAACATATCAGTGGCGGTGTTATAACTAAACTCTGCCCATGGTAGCCATTCTTTCCATCTCCTTGGTTGTTCTCCCGTGAAACATCTTAAATATTGTTCCAAAGTTCGGTTTACCACCTCTGTTTGCCCATCACTTTGGGGGTGGTAACTTGAGCTCATGTTTAATTTAGTCCCCTGCATCTGAAATAAGGTTCTCCAAAAGGTGCTTAGAAAAACTTTATCACGGTCAGTCACAATCGAAGCTGGAATTCCATGTAACCTGACTATATTGGAAACAAAAGCTTTTGCCACGGTCACAGATGTGTAAGGATGAGAGAGTGGAATAAAATGTGCGTATTTGGATAATCTATCAACTACAACCATTATTACTTGGCAGCCTCTCGATGTTGTCAATCCTTCAACAAAATCCATCGAAATGTCCGTCCAAACTTGATCGGGAATCGGTAATGGCTGGAGTAACCCTGCGGGGGCCATGTGTTCTGCTTTATTTTTTTGACATACCTCGCACTCGCTAACATAAGAACGTACAGCTTTCCTCATGCCATCCCATGTAAAATCCGCTCGCAACCGAGACAGAGTTTTATAAATCCCAAAATGCCCCCCAGTTGGCGGTTCATGAAGTTCAGAAAGGATTACAGGAATTATAGAAGATTTAGGATTTAGGAGTACCTTATCATGGAGGAACCACACTCCTCCTCTCTTCTGGGCATTGGGATTCGTCCCATAAAGGAGATAATAAGGGTCCTCTCCACACTCATGCTGCAGCATCTCCCACCATACTGCTTGCGGACTGGAGACTGCCATGAAGACTAGTTCAGCCTTCCTGGATAGAGCATCGGCTGCAGTATTTTGACTCCCTTGCTTGTATTCAATTTTGTACTGATATCCTAGCAACTTGGGAAGCCACCGGGCCTGTGCATCCGTCATGATTCGCTACTCCAGAAGGAACTTCAGACTTTTATGGTCTTTCCGGACTACAAAAGAATTCCCTAACAAATATGGTCGCCACTTTCTGACTGCTTTAATAATTGCGAGCATCTCTTTCTCATAAGTTGAAAGTTTCAAGGAAGCCCCCTTCAAATTCTCACTAAAATAGGCAATGGGATGTTTCTGTTGCATAAGGACTGCTCCAATGCCAGTACCACTGGCATCACATTCTATGAAGAATTTTTGTGAAAAATCAGGAAGACTAAGGACTGGTGCTTGTGTAAGAGCATCTTTAAGGTGTTGGAAAGCCTCTGCTGACTCTGGGGTCCACCTAAAACCTTCCTTTCCAAGCAACCGATTGAGGGGAGCTGCTATTGTCCCAAAATGTTGTATGAATTTTCTATAATATCCCGCTAATCCAAGGAACCCTCGTACCTCACGCACGGATTTTGGTGTGGGCCAATCTTGGACTGCTTGAATCTTGGTCAGGTCAGGTTCCACTCCCTTTTCTGAAATCACGTGTCCCAGGTATTGGATTTTTTGCACACCAAAAACACATTTACTAGGTGTGGCATATAGGTTGTGTTTATTCAGAACTTCCAGCACTATTTGTAGATGCTGTAAATGGTCCTCCCATGTCTTTGAATAAATAAGAATATCATCAAAAAAAACCAAAACAAACTTACGCAGATATGGCCGAAAGATTTCGTTCATCAGACTTTGGAAGGTGGATGGTGCATTGGAGAGTCCGAATGGCATTACATTGAATTCGTAATGCCCCTCATGTGTCCTGAATGCAGTCTTATGGATATCTGCTTCATGCATCCTAATCTGGTGGTATCCGGAAGTTAAATCGAATTTTGAGTAATGACATGCTCCTGAGAGTTCATCCATCAATTCATCGATAACCGTTATGGGAAATTTGTCCTTAATAGTAATAGCGTTCAAAGCTCTATAATCGATACAGAATCTCCACTCGCCAGACGCTTTCTTGACTAATAGTACCGGTGATGAGAATGGGCTACGGCTTGGTCGAATGAGCCCTGAAGACAACAACTCCTGAACCTGTTTTTCTATCTCAGCTTTCTGATAATAAGGATATCGGTATGGACGTACGTTTACTGGAGTTGAGTTTGGGATAAGAGGAATTTTATGGTCATGTGATCGGGAAGGTGGAAGAGTTGTGGGTGTTTCAAAGACGCAATGTTACGGTTTAAAATGTTTCACATCGGTAATAAAAGAAACTGATGTGGAGTTTATAGGCTTATGAGCTCTCCCACCCTTCAAGCTAGCTTTTGGGGTTGGTTCTCTCATAAGACCTATAACAATTGGTATCAGAGCCGGTCCTAGAGTGGTGACCTGAGAGTGCCAGCCGTGACCAACGTGCCCGTGACCAATGAGGCCATTGGTCCTTATGGGGGGACGAATGTTACGGTTTAAAATGTTTCACATCGGTAATAAAAGAAACTGATGTAGAGTTTATAGGCTTATGAGCTCTCCCACCCTTCAAGCTAGCTTTTGGGGTTGGTTCTCTCATAAGACCTATAACAGGGACATGGCCCTTCAAAGACCCCTTCTCATTAGCAGTTTCACTGCTATCGATGGTTGTGGTGCAAACATTCACATTACTGGGGTTGGATGCCTCTTAGTGCATAAGGTATGTACGTACGTAGCTGTCCACGTTTGTACATTCCTGGAACTTGTTTGCATGAATGTTGGTATACCCTATACAGGCAACCGACGTAATCATCCATGGGCTCACGATTCACCATAGCAAGGGGGCCAAGGGCCTACTTCAGTGATGGGACCACAAGGATGTGTGATGCTACTGGGATGGATGGCGATGCAATCAGGTTAGTGTCTGCAGTTATTCATTATATTCGGGACATGATCCTCTGTTCTATTTGTTGTATACCAACTTTGTCCTATTTGATCTCAACCATTTATTTATGTGGGATCCACAAAAATAGATGGTTGAGATTAAATGGGACAGGATTGGTACACAAAAAATGGGACAGAGGATCTGAGGGCATTATATTCATGTTAGGATAGTCTTCTGGGTTTCAGTTGTGGTTCTACCGACGTTACCTTATCAGACAAATGGTTTGATAACCAATTACTTCAAGTGCACCAAAATCATGGAATAAAGATGTAAACTTTATAAGATGATCTCTTATAAATTTTATTATTTAATGAATTAAAAATATCAACATTCTAAAATAATTATAAAGTAAAATACATAAAAGAGTACTCAATTATTTTATAATTTTAATATTTTTAATTAATTAAATAATAAAATTCACACGTGATCAGTCACATAATAACAATACTAATACGAGATAATTTACCATATCTTCTATATTAACAGACAACTTAACGTTGGAGTATTTTTGTTGGAAATTAAAAGTCGAGCATTTTAACTCTACCTTTTTAAGGTTGCTTAAGTATTGTAAAATTAAAATTTAGTAAAGTTTGTTTTTTTTTATAATTAACCTTAGAATAAATATAATCAAACACCACTGATATTAATTTTAGTTGCATATGATTTTAAAAATGGTCTGCGCACAAAAGCTAAATATCTTTACCAATTTAATAAGCTTATTGCTAATGCCAAGCACTTTGTAGCACTTCAATAGTAACTTCTAACAATCCAACTCTTGGGATTTACGTCGGTTTAAACGATGTTATCCAGATTTTTTTTCCCTTGCGGACAAGGGAAATTTGAGGGAGGAGGAAGCTGATAGGGTCATGCAAGCAGCAGACGTGGAGGATGCTTTTTCTTGCACCAGAAATTAGACGACGTCCTGCAGTTTCTGGACAATCAGACGTGCAGACGTGGAATATGCAGACATAAGGGACATGCGGACGTGAAGGATGTTTTTATTATTTTGCACCAGCTCTTTGTTATTTCTGTTAGTTTGTTTCTTTGTTTCCAAATAAAAAGCCGTTAGTTTCGTTTCAGTTAAATGGGCAGATAATGCCTAGAATGTAGGAGATATTGTTTTAGAATTCTATTATAAATTTGATTGTAATCTATCTTGAAATGGAATGAAAAAAGACTATCGTTTGTTTCCAATATCTCTCTCTCAAATCTCTCTGAAATCTGTTATTATTTTAGCTGTTATTTTTTATCTCAACGAATTCCTCTGTTTCCAACACGACAACATACACCGTGAGATATTGTCTGGAGAGGACTCTATCAGTCCCCTTTGAAAGTGATCCACAGTTTTTTGTTTGATCATGGTGGCTCCATATATCAGAGACCTTGTTAGGGGGTTCAAGAAATCGTCGCTAGGATCAGTGACTAACGCACTAAACCTCTCCAATGTTGTTATTAATCTTCCCAGCATACGTAACAGAACAAGTGGCAAGTTGGTGTCGATGTCTCCTTTGCCATCATTGATCAGTTGAATTGGGATTAAAGCTGAGTAAGAGGGCTGATACAACATAAACAATGTGCCAAATGTATTCTACTCTAGTGATTGAAAGTGCATTCTTTCTCGTAAACCATAAACGAATCAAGAAGGAAGCCACGCCATGCATATGTTGAATGTTGGTTGTATTCTAGTTTGTCTCATCATTTAAAAAAAAAAAAAAAAAGGAGACACGGATGTGAACAAACTGGTTTTTACAAGCAAAGAACTAACTGTTAGTGCAATGTTTCCGAGAAGAAGGAAGTTGTTAACTTAGATTAATACGATCAATACATAATCAATAAAGAAAATGGACCATGCAATTAGAATCCTCTGCATTTCCCCTGTTTCACATGCACATATTAAGCACATTAAACAAATTGTGTATGAGCTCTTCACAATATGCGTTTGAAGTTCATTAAGGATCTTCTTATATCTATTGTGTTTTTTAATTGCAATTTTATTTTTATGTTTATTTTTTTAAGTTTGGTAAAAAATGTGTATTTAATTTTTTATTTCTTAGTTTTTGTCTTAGTTTCTTTCAAATTTTATAACTTATTAAAATCATTGTTTACACTTCTTCATAGTATAATTAACTATTAACTAAATATATAATGTTTAATTATTAATAAAATATATAATTTAATAACATAATTTATTTAATTATTTTAATTTTCAAATTTAATAATTATTTAGCAGATACATTTAAATTTGAAATATTTTAAAATGCATAAATTTCAAACAAATTTAACTTTAATAAAACAATATTAATTTATAATTTTTTTAATTATTTAATTAATATTTAATTATTTATTTCATAAAATCAATTCGACTAAACTTTTATTTGATATTTAATTATTATCAATAATAAGAATATAACATTATCAGCTAAACCAATTTTTATTTAAAAAATAAATTAAAACCAAAACCAAAAATACAAAAGAAAACCAGATACAAATAGCTCCTTGGCTTTCCAAATAAAAAGAAGATCCAAATAACAAACAAAACCTACCTTATAAAAATAACTAGCAACAAATAAAGCTCCAAAGTTGTTCGGAGCATGGCATGGTGAAGTGCAAAATTGTTTCTTCTACAACCCTAAGACTTGGAAAATACATCCTTCAGAATCTTGACCTTTCTCATGACATGGACTCATTTTCAATTAGATGTGTAGCCTCTGACCTAAACATATATCTGCATTTCCCCTCAATTCTTAAGCTTGATTCTAACAGTCACAAATCATAAGGAGCTATACAAAAACGGCCCTGACATTGGCACCACCTAAGTATGAGACTTCTCGATAAAGAAGTTAACCAAAAGCAGGAACCAGAACAACATGAACATGAACAACAACAACTAAAGAGCTGCATCTTTCTAAATTATCTGCATTTACTATTCGATCAAAACATTATGGTTTCTAGAGATTAATTGATTTATAGTTTTCTCCACATATTTATGATGCCATCAGCAAATGACTTCAAGTTTCCCCACAGAGTTGGTTTCTTCTGAAGTTCTGCATCTTTGTCCCCCCTTTCATATATGTCTCTGGAAAACACATGCATGTTGCTTCAATACCATGGTAACTGAAGATATTAAGGTACAAAAAAGATAGAAAATGGATATTTAACTCAAAAGTTCTCACATTATTACAATTGCCTTAAAATTGCAAACACCATGGCCGTATGATTTCAAACTACTTGGGTTTTAACTCCAGAGCCAGAATAATTTCATTAGCATCAGCTAATCGTTTGTAATAAACATATGCACAGTATGTAACACTATAGCTACTTATGTCAAATTCTCTAATTTTACTTTCCTCAACCCCTCTCATAATGTCCCACGTCACAACTAATAATAGTTGCTGCGGGAGGCTTTATGGGGTTAATTGGCATTAGAAAGATAAGACAAGGGGCCTTTGTTACAGTTGGATAGACCAACATAATTAAAATAGCTATTCTAGCACCGTATGCAGTTATAATAGTGCTTTTTTATTAGCTATGCATCCAACAACGGAGGCAGCTATCTGATGAAAAGGCATAACGGAGTCTCCTATTAGTTTTTCATGGATACATTTTGTTTCCACATCTAACCACGGAAAAGCCACATTTAATAAAACTTTTTACTTTTTACTTTTTAACCAGGAGATTTCAGCCCTCGGTCTCACAAACAGCACATGCTTCTGCAAATAGTTAGAAAGATGCCCACTTGATTATTAAGGAACAGAATTGTGAAGATTGACTAAACTTTTAATTTCATAGATTATCTATTTTATTTAGGTCCCTTATTAGTAAGTTCAAGTTAATCTCTACCAATTTGGAATAGAGTTACAGTTAAATTACATTGGCAATGCCTGTTAACAAGTCTTACATTATGTTATGGAGAAGGTTGATGACTTTTCTAATGAATTCTGATTTTCTTTTTCCAAACTGTGAAGCTTTCTATTCTTCAAGAGCTGTTATTAGATTAGAAGCAATCCCTTTTTTCTTAATTCCAGTCCTAAATTCTTCTTCTCTTACTTCCAGTACTAAATCCAAAGCTCCAGAAACCCATATTTTCAATTTACTCTTCTATAATTCCTACATCATACATAACATGGGTGAGCAAAACGAAACATCAAAATACCATACCCTCAGTTGAATGCATTCCAAAAGATTTCTACTTCGAAATCCAAACAAAAAGATCATAGGATGATGACAACATGATTAGCAGCAGTAGCAGCAAAATAATAGAAACAGCAATGGCCACTATCATACTATCAGACCAAAGAAACAAAGTTACCTCTGAGAGATCTTATCTTCATGACTTGACTGTTTGTTATCTACCAAATTTTCAGAATCCGAGAGCTTTGGGTCATCCTCTGCTTTCTCAATGTATTCACGAGAAATATTCTTAGTTTCGTCCTCAATAACATGAGAAAAACCTATTTGAGTTTTCTCTTTTGTAGAATCATCTAATTTCTGAAGGTGATTATCATCTATATTCTTTTTCTGTGATTGACTACTCGTTGAAGAAAAGTTAGTATTGTCATTACACGCTTCCTTCTCTTCTTCACCTTCAAGTATTTCTGAGAATGGACTCACGCTCTTGTTATTTCCTTCCTGCAAATTAAATGAGTTGCAACAAGATCAGAATCATTCTTCCCATATTGACACAGAGCAAAAGGATACATTGCAACCAGTTTAAAAGAAAAAATGAACAAAATGGTTTACTTCAACAAGTACATACGCACAAGAGAAATTTAAGGTTATGAAAAAATAGAATAATTCTTCCCATCAAGGCATATTGTCTTACGAAATGTAGGAAATTGAGTGCATGATGAATCAATATTTGTTAAACTAGATTTAGAGGTAAATTTAGTGTCTACTGACTCTATTTGTTCTTGACTTCATTTTTCTAGGTTTATTAAAAATGCAGAAACCTACTATTCTTGAAGTCTCTTCAAGCAACGTCTTTTCAGAAATTTGCAAATCTTCCACTACTTCCAAATCAGTGTCCTTGCTATCACCCACTTCTGTGACATTAGAAGTGGGTGAATCTAATTGAGTTCTGGCATCCACTGTCTCTCTGTTGGTTTCAACTTCAGTCAACAATTTGCTCTTTTCAATGAGATCCTTTTCTAAGTTCTCTTTTCTACCCTTGGAAGAAGACATTTTAGATATGTACTCTAGTTCTTGAAGAATCTGCCTTAAAAAATAAAAGCCGCCACCAACTTCTTTAAGTGTATCAGTGACGGATGGAAATCTTCCACCATGCTTTTCTCTGTACCTGACAGAATATAAATCAGGATAACATTATCCTATACATTGTGTAAGTGTCTTCTTTAAGCATTCCTTGTATCCAAAGTGAGCATAACATTCCCATATATGAACAATAATATGATCAAGGATAAAAGAGAAATTAGGAAGGGAGAAAGAGGCAACCTCGGATATGGTCAAACACTACCCCTATGGTATTGATGTTTCAATCAAAAGCCCCTATGATATGAATTTAGCTTTCTAAGTCCCTATAGTTTGTTAGTTTTGGTTTTACTTATGATTTGTTTAATAGAAACAGAGATCTTTTTGGCACCATTTTACACGAAAGATCCAAAACTAAATTGATGTCATAGGGAGTTTTGTTGAAAGCACAGATATTATAACAGGCAAGGCGCATTTGATGCAGAGAATATAAATATTTATTTTCCCTGAGACACAGACTACATCTTGCATATTTAAGGATGACTAAAGTTTGTATTTTCACGTCCCCCAAAACTCCACCGTCATAGAAGGGCACAAAGGTACAATCTTTAGTCCAAGACTCCAATTTAACATCTCAAGTCCATAATCTGAAATCTTGAGTAGTTAACAAGTTCGCACTTGAAATTTTCACTTAACAACGCATATGCATATAGATGTAAATCCCATGAACATCAACAAGAGGATAGATAAACCTGTAATGAAATTTACCAGCTAGAATATTTAAACCCTAACAGACGTAAGAAAATCAAAATTTGTTCTTTCAGTAGTTTGGTGAATTTCTTATTCTGCAACAAAACAATGATACGGAAGTCAATCCAAAGAATATATGCTGAATTAATCTTCTCCTAAAATTCTCTGATTAAAGATTCCAAAACCAAGTAAAAATTTGAGCACTTTTTCAAAGAAGTGCAGTGCTTTCCGAGACGTGATGCAGTAAGGCAAGTAGCTGAAGCGTTTACATGCTTGTCAACAAAAACAACATTCTCATACGACTGTTGTAACAAGAAAAACTAAAAGAGATTATTTACTTGTTGACATAAGACTCCACCATAACTCGCCGTTCAGCTTTTGGAATCCTCTTAGAACCCTTTTCACGAACTCTTCGTATTTCAGATGAAACAGCAGCAGCATTTGACCATCTATGCTGTTGAACATTTACTGCACCATTCACCTTGCTGGGAACTGCCAAGGATCAAAAAATGATTATTGATTTCACAATAAATCATAAAAACCACAACTTGAAGTTGGAATAGCTGTTTAAGTAAGAAGAGAAGAAGTTTGTAGCTTACAAGAAACGGTGAAACGAGGAAACCGTCTTCTCATCAAAGGAAACATCTTGATTGATTGATTATAGCCCGAATCAATCGATTTCAACCTCTACTTCCACTTGCATACTCGATCTCAACAACAACACCAACATAGAGAGAGAGAGAGAGAGAGAGAGAGAGAGAGCTAGCAGGGTTGGCCAGTGAGAGGAAATAACTCAAGAGGAGGGAGGGAACCTGTGAAGAGGGTTTTATAATTATTTAGGGTTTTTACTTATATGTATATTATATAAATTGTATTAAATTTTAATTAATTGTGTCAAAAATATTTTTAAATTATATAATATCGGATTTAGTGAAATGATTAAAAATTAATTATATTATATATTGTGAGATTTTTTAAGAAAATGTGAAAAAAATTCTTTATTTGTGCTGTTAAAGGAAAAATAGTTAATTTTTATTAAAATTTTAAAAATATACATATATCAATGATTATTTGTTGAAATGTTTCTTCTATTTTATTTTTGTATATAAAATTACCATAATCATTTATTAAGATCATTTATTCATTAATTAATTTTAAATAAAAAAAGTAAACATATACAATTCAAATCACTTATAATGTTAATTTTAAATTTAGGCATACCCAACACTTATTACTTTTTCAATGTAAAATTAAAAATACAAGTATAGTAATTAACAAATTTCTCATCATTGTTGTAATAGAACTATAACATAATTATATATATATACAACCCCACTCACTTTAATGATAAGGAGTTCCATTCATTATCTTACAATTTCATGGTTACACAAGTCAAGCTCCGTCTATTTCTTTGAAGGGATCAAATTGGATGCAATAATTGATAAAAGATATAATAAAAGATAATATTAGCTTAACTTTTATTTCATGAATCTTAACCCTTTATATAAGTTGTTTTGTTTACAATTTGTTATAACAGATTAAATGATTATAATAGAAAAGACTCTCTACTAGAATAAAATAGAAAACGAATGTGAGTCAAAAGTAATGGGGTTGGAAAGATAAATAGACTGGACTATCAGCCCAGACACATCGTATTAAGTCCGAAATGAAAGTGTTCTGACCCATCAATAGTCATCGTGTTTTATCTCCTAGGTTTCCTTCTCACTTTGTTTCTTTTCACACGCCGCTGTAAACTGGAGGTCTGTTGACACCTTGCCATAAGTTAGGTGGTAGATGTCGTGGACGACATCGAACTTAAGTAACAAGTCTTGAAAGGAGGATTTTGGCAGAGTTTTGGTGAAGATATCAGCTAGTTGAGCGTTGGTGGCGACAGGAAGAAGGTGGATGATACCTTTCTATAATTTTTTACGAACAACATGACAATCGATTTCGATGTACTTTGTTCGTTCGTGAAAGATCGAATTTTCTGCTATGTATATGGCAGAAATGTTGTCACAGTAGAGATACGTCGGTTGGACATGGTTGACACCGATGTCCTTAAGAAGATAAAACAGTCACTGAAGTTCGCATGTCGTGGTGGCGAAAGCTCTATAATTTGCTTCAGAGGAACTTTTGGAGATTGTCGGTTGTTTTTTTATTTCCATGAGATTAAATAACATCCGAGAAATACACAGTAACTAGAGACGGATTTCTGTGAGTCGAGGCAAGTTCCCAGTCAGAATCTGACAACGCACAAAGCTTAAGCGGTGAGTCTCGTTGGAATATCAACCCTCGACCCGGATATTTCTTTAAGTATCGAAGGATTCGATGTGCCGCTTGAAGGTGAAAATTTGTTGGTGCATTCATAAATTGTGAAAGCTGTTGGACGGTGAAGCATATGTCCGGTCTTGTGGTGGTCAAATAAAGAAGTTTTCCAATCAAGCAGCAAAAAGAAGATGGGTCAGTGATGTGATCTCTAGATGAAGATAATCGGAGGTCTGAAGCCATAGGAGTAGCGGCTGATTTTGAAAGCAGAAAGTCGGTATCTTAAAATAAGTCCAGTGTGTATTTATGTTGACTTAAATTTATGCCAGTAGATGATCTTGCTAATTTAAGTCCCAAAAAATATTTTGCAGGTTCGAGATCCTTGAATTTAAAGGTATCGTCGAGGAATTTTTTTGGTGGTTTGGATGAGCTACAAATCATTGCTGGCGAATAGTACGTCGTCAATATAGACAAGCAAGATGATGAAGGTTTTATGTACTGTCTTTTTTAACATGGAGTGAACTGATTGTGATTGAACAAAACTAGTAGAAAGAAGGGCAGAAGTTAGCTTGGAGTATTATTGGCGGATGGCTTGCTTCAGACCATAAATATTTTTTATGAGATGGCAAATAAGATCTAGACGTGGAAGAGCTAATCCGGGAGGAGCCTTCATGTAAACTTCTTCATGTAAGTCACCATGTAGAATTGCATTATTTATGTCTAGTTGATGTAGTAACTAGTCCTTTTGTGCTACTAGAGCTAATAGAACTCTGATTGTTGTTGTTTTTACCACAGGAGAGAAGATTTCTATGTAATCCAATCCTTCTTACTAAGTAAAGCCCTTGGCTACTACACGACTTTTGCATCTTTTAAGACTTCCATCTGCATTGAATTTGAATTTGTGGACCCATTTGCAGTTAACTGCTACTTTTCCTTGAGGTAAGGGTTTAAGTTCCCAAGTGTTATTGTTTTGTAGGGCTTTTAATTTTACTTGCATTGCATTTCTCCATTATGGATATTGGACTTTTTGCTTATAGGTAGTGGGTTCTTTGAGTGAGAAGAGTCTAATTGAAAAAACACGATGTTGAGGAGATAGGTTGTCATAAGATAGAACATAGGAGGGGGTGTGAGGAGAGGTATGTGAAGTGGTGGATAGTGATAATCTTTAAGATGTGAGGGAGGCTTAGATTGTCTTGTAGAGTGACACAATAATAGGTTTGGGTCAGGCTGAGTTAGAGAAGTAAGTGAAGTGATAGGTTGTGTAAGTAAAAGTTGCTGGTTCGTAGAATCTGATGGAATGAAGTCATTAGAGGATGAATTTGAGTGAATGGGCAGTATAAGAGAAGGTAGGTTCGAGATGATGGATGAGGTAAGGTAGGGAAACATGTTTTCATAGAATTGGATGTCTCTAGCCAAAAGGTATTGGTTTGAGCTGAGGTCAAAAATCTTGTCTCCTTTAGTGCCTGTAGAAAAACCAACAAAGACACATTTATTTGCCCTTGCATCAAATTTCTCTCTATTTGCTTCTTTTGTGGAAGCAAAAAAAGGCAACCGAATATCTTTAGAGCTGTCAAATCTGGATTAGTACCAAATAAGACAGAATATGAAGATTGATTAGATAATATAGGAGAAGGAATGTGATTGATTAAGTAAACAACATGAATAATGCAATCTACCCAGAATTTTGTAGGTAGGTTGGATTGCATTTTTAGAGCTCTTGCTATATTCAGAATATGTTGATGCTTCCTTTTAGCTCTTCCATTCTGCTGTAGTGTTTCAACACATGTAGTTTCATGTAATATTCATTTTTCTTTTGTAAAAATATGTCATACAGAATTCCATACCATTATCATTGCGAATGCGTTTAACATGTTTCTCAAATTGTCTTTCAACATAAGAGCAGAATCCTTTTATTAAATCTCTGGTTTTGGATTTATGTCTCATCATATATATCCATGTCATTCTGCTATAGTCATCCACAATAGTTAGAAAGAACTTATAACCGAGAATAGAAGGAGCATCATAAGGACCCCAAATATTAATGTGTATCAAATCAAAATAAGCTTTTGCAATTGAAATACTAAGATGGAAAGGTAATCTTCTTTGTTTAGCAAAATGACAAATATCACGTTGGTTTGTGTTTTGAAAAATAACAGCAGAGTCTATTCCAGACAGAGTGTGTAGCCTTTGATTATAAATATGCCCTAGTCTTTTGTGCCATAAATTTTCTTGAGGTGAGGAAACATGACAGAGAAGTGAGGTGTGATCTGGGAATGATGCAGATAGGTGACAGAGTTCGTTGACTTGTTTAGCAAAACCAATCATCTTCATAGTTTTAGTGTCTTCAATTTCACATGAATGAGGTGTAAAGATCAGTTGACATGGATAAGAACTAGTAAGCTTACTGATTGAAATTAAGTTAAATGACAATATAGGCACAAAAAACACATTGGTAAGAGTCATCAAAGAAATATTGACTATTCCAATGTGTGTGATAGGGACAAAATTGCCATTTGGCAATTTGACAATCAAGGAATCCATTGTTTTATAGGATGAGAAGAAATCTAAGGAACAAATGATGTGGTCAGTGGCGCCAAAATCGAGGATCCATGTGGATGACCATAAACCAGAAAGCATGTGAGGTTTAGATGAACCTTTTTGATCAATCAAAAGTGTATTGATCTGGGGTGTGCTTATTGATGTTTTTCCTTTTGCATCTCCTTCTTTGTGTAGAATCTGCATCAGTTGTGAGTACTGCTCCGAAGTGAGGCTAAAGTTTGTACTATATTGTCCTAACTCTTTGGAGAGTGAAGAACTTTTAATGTCTAAGGAGAGGCAGTCTTGGTAAGTCTCAACTTGATTGATTGCCTTGAATTTGTTCTGATTGCTGTCTTTGCTTGGATAAAATGGTCTGACATTTGAAAATTTTAGGGGGAAACCATGTTTTTTATAACATTTGTTTTCCACATGACCGATGTTCCCACAGAAGAAACAGATGGGTTTTCTGTTCTGTTTACAAATGGGTTTTTTATTCTGTTGATAATTTCTCTTGGTGTCAGTTTTGCTAAAGAATGCTTGTGGTTCAATGATTGGTGAAGATAAAGTCTGTTGAGTGTTAAATTGTCTTTCATGCTGTGCTACCATAGCAAAAGCTCTTTTGATGAGGCAAAGGGTCCATAAGCATAATACGAGACTTGACAGTAGTGTAAGAATCATTTAACCCCTTTAAAAATCTAATAACACAATCTCCTTCTTGATAATTTTTTAATGTAGTTAAAACATCATAGTTGCATTGAGGCTCACACTTGCATTTAGGCAAAGTTCCTAGGTTAAATAATTCATCCCATAGCATTTTAAGATGTGTGTAATAGTTAGACATTGAAAGATTACCTTGTTTGTGACTATATATTTCTTCTTGGAGATCAGATATTCTAAAGGAATCTGTTTGTGAAAATCTTCCTTCCAAATCTTTCCAAACGTCAACTGCAGAGTCAAACCTGATGACACTTTGTGCTATTGAATCTGTTACAGATCTTAATAACCATGATAAGACCATTATATTGCATCTTTCTCAGTACATGAACAAAGGGTCTTCTCTCTGTGGTGTTGTGATATATCCATCAATAAATTTGTGTTTGTTTTTTGATAGCAAGGCCATTCAGATAGATCTTGCCCATTAATGATAATTAGGCCTTGTTTGGCAATCAACTGATTGCATCAGCTGTTAGCTGATAGCTGATTATATCAACTGATTTGACCAATGGATTGCATTAGCTATTTATCATTTAATGTTTGGTAAAATTAGCTGTTTATGTATAAAATAACTTATAAGGACATGACTTAAAAAAATTATAAGGGTATGAATATTATATATATTAGTATTGAGTTGAATATTTTTATAGGAATTTAGATTTTAGATATTCAATTCTACAAAAATTAAGTTTATAATTCTAATAAAAACATAAAACATATAATAATAATAATAATAATAATAACAACAACAATAACAACAACAACAACATCAACAACAACAACAGTAATAATAATCATAATGATTATGATGATACATCCAAACATGAAATATAACAATACAAATGAAGTTTAATAATACAATTCAAATAGAGCAAAAGAAATGAACATAGGGATAAAACCAAATGGTTGCAAGTTAGAGAGAAAAGAAAGAGTTAGGGATAAAACAAAATGGTTGCAAGTTAGGCTTTGATGCCTTATAATTACATTTTAAATTCGTTCATTAATACATGATTAATAAGTTAGGCTTTATACCTTATTAATTCACATATATGTCTAAATTTAAAGTATTTTAACAATTTTAAATACGAAAATTGTAATAAGTCTTGATGAATTTATTCTAAAATTAATTTAAAAATTAAATTAAAAAATCATGATGTCTTTAATTGACATCATTAGCCATTACTACATAGTTAAAAATCTATGTTTTCATACAATATCAATTTACACAAAATTTTTATATTAAATTTATAACAACTCTTGGTATATTTAATCACGAATTCGATTAAGAATGGGTAATAATACTGTTTTTAATTGATGATCATATTTTAATAGAAGTTATTTTTAAAACCTAAAATTATTAATTGGAAAAAATATTTATTTAATTAAATAACTATTGGTGCTTTTTTCAATAGTAACTAATATTATTCAGTAATAAATAATATTAGAAAAATGATAAATATAAACAAACATTATTTTTTATAGCATTTCATAAACATAAATTTATAGAGAATTTATAGAGAAGGGTTATGATTACAAACTAGTCAAAACTTTTACTCGTAACTATTACACATAACACTAAATTATCAATTTGCATAATTATATTCGCATAATGCAGAGACAAGCCAGCAGGTCCCAGTCATTGCTGATTTCTTTCAGATCCTTGGAATGTTATATGGCCATCTATAAAATGCAAGTAATAGCAATAAGCTTCAATCATTAAGCAACAAATGATCAAATAAAAATCAAACCCAAGGAAACAACCCCTGCAAAGCACAGAAGGAATCCTCAATCTATATTTCTTTTTGCTTAATATGATAATGCACTTTTGGTCATAGGAACTACTACTTGGAGAATACAAAAGTATTAGTTATCTTCATATCTTCAAAATAACAATCACTTATACATAATGAGGGCATTCACAACTGTTTTTGGAAACTAAAGAAGTTTGAAAATAACATTAAGAAGAGGATAAGCCAAAGAAGTTAGAAGAACAAATAATATTAATAAGATGATAAACCATGCAACATGCTCAAACCTTGGACGAGTACATACCAACATTTCTAAAGGTGTATTAATGGCACAGTACTTAGTGAGGACAGAACATAATAGAATATTCATATGTCCTGTTTCATCATAATGAAGCATTTGAGCATCAACATAAAGCATAGGTACTACATATTCTAATTAAAACATAGCACCATGCATAATAAATGTAAGGAAGCAGGAGGTGAAAAGCCAAAATGCCCTAACACCATTTGTATAGAAATATACACCAAATTGCTTCTGATTGCAGTAGATAACATCTCTTAACAATTAACGTTCTACAATTTGTCACTTAACATGCAAAAAAATGGAAGAATCGGGGAGTGTTAAACAGCACATAGAAAAGCAAACAATGTAGAAAAACAAATCATAGCTAATTTAGGCTATGCCTGGATTTTATCTAAGGCTCTAGTCAATTTTCTTGTTTAACATTTACTAAACCCTAAGATACAGAGAACATAAAACAAGAAACCTACAATTGTGCACCAATCCTGCGCCTTTAGTTGAATGACAATCCATGTGCATCAGCCGTCTTTTCCATTCCTTCCTATCAATCCCAGCCATTCTTATTAAAGTTTATAAAGATCGAAGTGAAAAAGTAAGCAGCTAGTTCAATCTTCTTTTTCTCAATCAAACAACACTAGACCTTTTCTTAAGGAAAAGCCATTTATTCAAGGAAAGAGTGTGTGAATAACATTTATAAAACAATGTAACTCCCATTTTGTTATACACCCTAGAAAATAGTAAGACTCACAAAGAGACTCCAAGCGATCCTGACAAGAACGACGGAAGGTACCATGAGACAGCTCAAGAAAAGCCCGCAAGTTAGAATTGAAGCATGAAGTGAGGTGTGCCAGCACAGACATGCCATGCAGAGGCAATAATGATTGCACACATCCCAGTTCCCCAAAGGTCCTGGAAGATATTAAAAAAAAGATAAAAATCAGAGGATGAAGTTTACAGCAACGTCTAAACATCTCCAAACAAATAAAAGAATGAATGTCTTCGTGAACTGTATGAAATATCTCGAATGAAATTTCCATTCCTGATGATCGAACTTTCCAAATATTGCAGAGCTCAAATTTAGAAAATTCCCATAACAGGGTAGTAAAACCACATGTTCACTACATTTCCGTTCTAATATTTCCATGTTGCTCTGTGACATGTGTCCTCGCACTAGTTTCTCCTAAACAGTCTAACACTAAATTGCAAGTTAGAATTCAAATTTCCCTCCCTACAGTAGCTGTCCACGCTAGCACTCACCAAATCACCACACTGCCAGAGAAAACGTCCAGCAGATCACAAACCTAATCCAACATAGTTATGCCAGGATCAAACTACGAACAAATTACCAGATTTACTCACCAATAATTGAAACAACGTGAACAAGCTAAGATCACTTAGCAGTTCAAAACGAACCTTGAAAGTTAATCATCTTCGCATAATTATATGATAGAACTAGACGAAAACAAGTTAGACGGCTTAGATGGGAAAGAACACTCATAATTATCTTTGTCTATGAGCAGAAGATACTAAAATTCCATGAACACAACATCAAAATTCAAAAGGGGAAACTAAAGAAAGTAACAAAGTCGGGGGTTGTTTGAATTGAAAGACACGACTGAAACAGAAGCTTAAACATGAATTAAACCTAAATTGCTGGTAGTAAGTTACTGGCAAAGCAACCGATTCCATCAACGAGCAAGAAAACAAAACCCTAAACTAGATAAATCAAATAATGAAAACCGCAAAAAGGGTACCTAAGAAACGCAGAGAAGATGAGAATGACATAGCTAAAGTAGTGAAATCCCAAGAAATTGGTCCCAACGTCCGGAGCCATTGAACTCCTAACACTGAATCACATCCCCACAGGCAGAACCCAAAAATCAGTCTCCATGGAATAACCTTGATAAGTCCATAAAATTCCCTTACATATCGCCTGAGCGAACATAACATCCCCATTAGCCACAGAGACTTTGACACCCTGAATCTACTGAGTTGCCAATCCCAAGTTCTTGACTAAGTTAGAATCAATGAAATTGTGAGTGGAGCCGGTATCAATCAAGAAAACCACCTCATGATGTTTAATTTGGCCCAAGACTCTCATTGGTTTGGAACCAGATGTGCCAATTAGAGCATGCAATGAAATAATATGGTTATTAAATTTTTCAGATTCCACAGAAGCAGGATTATCCATGGTTTCCATACAATCTAAGAATTCCTCATTCGCAACTACAGAAGCATCACTCTCATCCACCAAAATGTGATACAGCTGAGATCTCGCACATTTATGACCCACCCACAGTATACTTCACACCACACCACATGCATAAACCCTTCTTTCGCCTCTCATCACGTTCTTCCCTGGTAGGTGATTGAGTTGGTGTTCTTGGGGTGTCAGGCTTTTGGTAAGCTGGTTTTGGTGTTTGAGCATAAGTGTTTGGTCTAGGTGAGGCAGGGGAAGTAGGAAAGAGATTCTTTGGGGTCGGCAACAAGGGGGAAAATCTGTTTTGGGAAGAGGTTGATGTATGATGGTGCTTAAGGTGGAGGGTAGGGGGTTGCGATAAGGAAAAGTGGATTTAGATGGTGTTTGGAAGACAAGAGTCTCAACCTATTTTGCTAAATTAAAAGCATGGGTTAATGTTTTTGGGTAAAAGAGACGTACAGGTCTAGCCACTTCAGGTTTCAAGTTGCTAGTAAATATGCTAAGGGAATAATCATCAGGGAGTTGTAAGAGATTCAACAAAAACTCAAACTCATCGTAATATTCATCCACAGTAGTTGTATGCTTCAAACTAACTAGCTCAAATATAGGATCTGTAAATTTGTTCTCAGAAAAACGAGATCTCATCTCAGCTAAGTAGTGATTCCAGTTTACCTCAGTAAGCGACCCTTGGTTTTTCATGAAACGCTGATGCCACTGCAGCGCTTTCCCGTCAAGATGCATCATCACGATTCTGACTTTGTCCGTCGCCGGGGTTTGGTCAGCATCAAAAAATTGTTCGATTTTAAGCCACCACCCCTTAAAATCAGTGCCGTTAAATCGTGGGCACTCCATCTTTGACAACTTTGTGTGAAGACGGTTAGAACCCGGTGAAGTTGGGCCTGCCGTGGTTCCTCCACTCACCAACACCTCTGAGTGAAAAGGTTCCCCATCACGCTTTGAAGACTCAGTGTGAGCTTCATCGGTGATTCTACCCAAAGCGTGTCGTAGTTCTGCGGTTAGAGCTTCAAATCCAGCTTTGAACTCCATACGAAGCTCCATTTTGAGCTTTTCAGAAGCTGAACGTGACTCAATGGCAAGTTTTTCCAGATCCTGCTGAAGCGTAGAGACATCCTTCTGTAAACGTGTGGTTACGCCATCACCCATTGCCGGAATCGATGGTCTCTGATACCAATGGTAGCACTTGGCTGTGATGAGAGAAATGACAGAGAAATAAAGAGAGAGAGAATTCGTAGAATAAGGACAGAATAATTTGTAGGTAAATTGTTGTGTTTTCATTCAGTGCTCAAAGGCCGTATATAGGCAAATGTTTCTGACAACTCAATAACGCAACAGAAAAAATACAATTGAAAACAATTGTAACCGTTTCACAAGCAGACAAATAAGTAAAAATACTAAAATGTCCCTTATAATTAATTGACTCATATCAGATATGCTAAAGAGAAAACTGAGAAAGATTAGAAGAAAACCAACAAACTGAATTAGCAAATAGAAACATCTAAGATCTGAACATATTACTGCCTGATCTGATTTTACCATGAGAACCAAGAAATGTGAGAGATACAAGAAAAGAGCTGAGGAAATGAGGGTAAAATCGTCATAAAAAATGGTTGATTACGTTAAAACGCTCCACAGGAGGAGCTTCTTCAAAATCAACTGGTTGGGTTGAATCAACAAACCCAATCAGTTAATAACCAAACAACTCAAACAATTTTTTTATAAAGTAAACCAGCTGATTTGGGTCAATCAACTATTTTTTGGCTGATCTTGACAGGTTAGCTAGCAACCAAACGAGGCCTTAGTACCTGTCAGGAGAGAAGAGACAAGGATTAAGAATGGATTTTCATTGATTAGCCAACAACCAAACGAGGCCTTAGTACTTGTCAAGAGAGAAGAGACAAGGACTAAGGATGGATTTTCATTGGGATGAAGATAAAAAGGACCGGCTGGATGATCCTCTGGTCAAATCACATTTTGAGGGTGTGATTGATGATGTGTTTGGTTGGTAGCAATACTGGCATATGAGGGACCATGAGCTCCAGACATGAGGAAGATGAAGAGAACAAAACATAGTAGAAAAGAAAAGGATGGAGCCAGCATAGAGAGAAGAGTATCGAGCTACTCAATGCTCTAATATCATGATAAAAGATGTAATAAAAGATAATATTGGCTCAACTTTTATTTCATGAATCCCAACTCTTTATATAGGTTGTTCTGTTCACAATTTGCCATAACAGATCATATGATTATAACAGAAAAAATTCTCTACTAAAATAAAATAGAAAAAGAATATGGGTCAAAAGTAATGAGGTTGGACTAAGATAAATGGACTAGACTATCAACCCAGGCACATTGTACTAAGCCCGAAATGAAAGTGTTCTGACCCATCAGTATTCAGTAGTCATCATGTTTTATCTCCAAGGTTTCCTTCTCACTCCGTTTCTTTTCACACGCCGCTATAAGCTCAAAGTCTAATGAGTTGTTCCCTTTGATAATTAGAATCACTCGGATAAGGAAAAAAACAGAAAAAGAAGAAAAAAAAAACCTAATGGGCAAGTGTTGAATGCTGAATTGTCTTCAAGAGTGTCACATAAGAACAAAGCTGTTGAAGACACTGAGAACAGCAATCTTCATGAGATGGCTTCTTGCCTCAGGACCTTAATTATCAAATGGATTGGTGATGAGTTGGGAAAAGGGAACTAGATGGCAAGATTGCCATTCAAGGAAAAGAAGTATGGTCCTGCGACTCCTGCGGGCTTCTGAGTACTTTTTGTCTTCATTAAAAGAAACTGTCGCTAAAGATTCTAATTATTACCCCAGACAAAAATATCCTCTATAAATTGTTAAATTTCCATTTGAATTTCTTTTGACTCGGAGTGATTTTCTTAAACAACAAATTTGTGATAGCTACTTCCCAAGAAACACTTGCTGTTATTTGTACGTAAATTAGGCTTTTGATGTGGATAAAACTGAAAATGTCCACAGTTCGATGGGTATTTGGATGTCTATTATTTCATTGCTTAGCTTGATTTTAGAGAGACCTTATTCAAGTTGGCATCTATAGTGCAATATTCATCATTATATATGTTAGAACTATGTTAATCCTAGGTGATTCAAAGTGCTGAAAGTGAAATATCTGTAGAAATTGAAGCCTACAGATACAACTACAACGCATAGCGTTTTCCCTTATGGACGTTGGCATGTGTTACGCCGATGAATGCCTGCATTGTTCTCAAAGCTGCACTATGCTTGGAGTAATATGTCATGTCTATAAATCAGTCGATAGTTGCTTCCTTGCTGCTCCTTTTGGTGGGATAGATGTTTGGGAATGGTTAATGATGACTTTCATCTAACATTTGATGGTTGAATTGACTTCCATCCGCTTAAGGTCAGCATACGATACACCAGAGTGGCGATGTTTTCAAGTCAAGCACTCATGGAACCCCCCTTTTCGCGCTTTCAAAAATGACAAAAGATCCAAATATGAAATATCCTCCTCTAACCTTCTTTTGACTTCCGTGGAACGAAGTTGTAGTCTTGTAGATGAATGGAATGTTGGTATTGGTCTTACAGCTCACCTCTTGTAGATGAATGGAATGTTGGTATTGGTCTTACAGCTCACCTCTAATTAGTTTCAGAACAATGCTTAATTAATAGTAGCTATAGTATAGCTGTATAGGGGGAGATTCTATTCAAATGCTGGTTGCTGTCTGATTTCATGTATGCAAGTTGGAGAAAAGAGAAGACTTCTTGTCCCATCGTCAGCGGGGTATGATATTCATTACTTCCAAGTGCATTGGTACAAAAACGGCAGTTTCTTTTCATTTCTTTCATATGGCTGTCGGTCGATTATTCATGTACAACTGTGGCTGATGCAGTGTAAAGATGGCAAGAATATGCCCACCAAACTGGCGGCTTGCGCATGAGATTGAGTTGCTTGGGGTTCATTAATCGATTAAGTTTTGATTTGCACCATCACATTCACAGGATATGTATTTACGAAAATCATGTTCCCGTAGCGTATGAAACAAAGCATCGTAAAGCATATTGGGCATCATATATTATCTATGGGAGAAGATTGAAGAATCCAAAAACACTCCCGCGGCAAGATGGATTTTTTTTCCCATTATGCTTGTATATAGCAGCTGAGTGGAGACAAGTATTAACTGGATGTTTTCTTTCTGTAATTGCACACTATTAAAAACTATCACCATTGAAAGAGATAATACAATTATGATTATTAATATCACTCCAAAATCCTAATCCTCTTGGGTAAGGAAGCAGGCATGACCCAGTAAAAACAGATGTGATACTACTTTTCATGTCAATGCGGTTAGACTTGGATGTTGGATCATCTTGGGTTTTATTGTATTGTATTGTATTGGTAGGTTTTTTCTTAAGGGGAGGACAGGATAAGGTGATGAGAAGAAACGTCGTCTCCAAGTTGAAAGAAAAGAAAACAAAAATTAGAAGAAGGAATATCATGCATGCAGATCTACGTGTCAACAATGTTGCGTTACTATCTTCCAAGTGTCCCACATGAGTCCAACGCTGTTTTGGCTAATTTATGCCGTAACACCTCCACTTCTCATCCATGCAACAAACCACCATCAACTCTCCTCTCTCTGTCTCTCCTCAAAACAACTAAAGGTATCATCTATTCAGATTAAGTGAGAAATTTCACATTTCTACACAATCCATACACAGAAGAAGAAAGGGGTTACTCAGAAACCAAGACCAAGATGCCACTTCGAGGATATGTTTTTGGGAGGGCGGATGAGGCCACTCACCCTGACTCCATGAGAGCTGCTCTGGCAGAATTCGTGTCCACTTTCATATTTGTCTTTGCAGGGGAAGGCTCTGTTCTTGCTCTTGGTAGCTAATATCAATCAGATTTTAATATTTCCCATGTGCATATAATCGCCTTTCCTTCTACTCAGAATTATGATGGCATGCGTTGGTCAAATATGCAGACAAGTTGTACAAGGAAGGGGGACCACCTACATCTGGGCTTGTAACGGTAGCGCTTGCGCATGGATTGGCATTGTTTGCAGCAGTGGCAGCCAGCATTAACATATCGGGCGGACATGTCAACCCAGCAGTTACCTTTGGTTCTCTTGTTGGAGGAAGGATTTCAGTTGTCCGAGCTTTCTTTTACTGGGTTGCTCAGCTTCTTGGTGCTGTAGTAGCTTCACTCTTCTTGAGGCTTGACACCAATGGCATGGTAAGAAAGCATCATATAACAAATGGCTTGACGTCATATGCTTATGTAACTTCTTTAATCAGTTTGAATTGTGGTGTTGGTTTTGGCAGAGACCAGTGGGGTTCCACCTGGCATCTGGGGTTGATGAGATACATGGACTGCTTCTGGAGATTCCAATGACTTTTGGGCTGGTTTACACCGTCTATGCAACAGCGATAGATCCCAAGAGAGGTAGCCTGGGGATCATTGCACCCCTGGCAATCGGGTTCATAGTCGGAGCAAATATATTAGTGGGTGGGCCATTTGATGGAGCCTCAATGAACCCAGCAAGAGCTTTTGGTCCTGCGCTTGTTGGATGGAGATGGAGAAACCACTGGATATATTGGGTTGGTCCATTTGTTGGAGGTGGCTTGGCTGCCCTCATCTATGAATATATGATCATTCCAGTAGAGCCTCCTCACCACACCCACCAGCCCTTGGCGCCTGAAGATTATTAGTCCCGGTCTCATCAAATTGCATATGTTCTTGTGTCCCATCTTTATCTTGTCTTGTACCTTAATGTTTTGTATGCAAACTAGTTCCTCCTTTTGTTTCCATGTCTGTGTTTCTGGAGAGTAGAGACGCTTGTGAATGCCTGTTTATTTCCTCGAGAGTTGCCTTGGCTCTTTTGCAATGATGGTGAAAAATCACTAATAAAAATTATAAATTATGTCATCCTCTTTCTTCAGTCCCTTTACCTGCTGCTTGTTGAGTTGCTTATAAGCATAAAGAAACACAGGGTATTAGCTAAGATCAGAATGCAGTTTATAACAATGCCCAATGTATCTTATACGTTCTGGTATAGTTATATGCCAGGGAGTTGCATTTTTATGCTGCAATACTGAATTCTTGCCACCCACACATATGACCCTGTATAAAATATTGCCAACAGGAAAGGAAAAGAGTTGAGCTTCAACTCCAAAGTAATTTCTTAAACACAGATTTGTGTATTGAGTAGACCAATCAATTAGTCATATTAAGAATGGTGATTGTGTTTACTAGCTATAAACGCTTATAAAATCTAGCCACCCAGGGAGCAAGTTCAGTGTTATGAGGTGCTCTTGGATTGGAGGCATAATAATCAGACCAATAGCATGGAGAAAGCCTATCAGCAAGCTTTCCACCAGAATAAACACAAAATGGCAGCCAATTCTCTCCTCCATTCATCCTCCTCTTTCTTTCTCTTGGATAAGCTAATGGTGCCTGGATGTACCTGTTTTGATAACACATAAATTCAGATCCTGCGTAGAAGTACTATGAAAACCCACCATAGCATCCATATAATGCAATCTGCTAAGTCTCTTCCAAAATTTAATTTCAGATTTCCCATCAATGAAATGGTCCATACTCTACTCGTGTATTTCCTCATCGTACAACATGTTTTCTCTTACAGAAACAACAAAGCATCTTCCTCATATCCGTATGCTACAACATTTATCCCGTTACTCAAGGCTAAAGTATATTCTTCCCACAACATAGATTCTATGTTTACATGTTTTAAGAAAACTAATTAAACCCCAACTAATAACTCTTTCCATAGCTCTCCACCCTATTTCTTTTCTTGTTTCAGCGCCACAAGACACTAGCCACCTTAACAATGGTAAGTCGTGTGAAAGACATGAATATACCTGATACCATCAAGCACAGCGTCCCAACAAAAATGCGTATGACCAAATACATGGCATGCAGAAGCACTCCCCTCAGTTCCATGTATTGATCTTAGTCGAACCTCAAGAAAATCTGAACCAATGATTTTTGGAAGATTTGGATAAAACAACATCCTCTTTTCTGGGCATAGTTCTTGTCTGTGTCAAGAGGAAAATGACGAATAATCAGAATCACCAGCTTGTGATTCCTCGAAAATGTCTACTAATGTTAACTAATGACTAATAGAAATTTGTACTGGAACTCCCTATAGTAAATATAATAGTTCTTTTGTAATCATTTATTTCCAGTTTCCTATAGTGATGGGTCCCTTTTTATAATGGATTATTCTCCCCTTACTTCACTGTCTATGCCATTATCTGCGTGCTCTTTGATCATTAACATAGCAATTAAGGTGCGTATATACTTACTCCTGCAATATGATAAAAATTAAGTAAAAGGAGAAAATGCTTAACCTACTATCATATGAAATTCTTGGATGAAAAATATGCAAAGGACAAATACAGAAAACGAAAATAATCCCTGACTAATAATGCAAGCAATGGAATAGCAAACACGAAAACATTTCAAGAAGGCGCTAGTAATGAGTAGATCAAACCCAAAATTGAAGCCAACAAACCTAGGAACAAAGTGCGAGAATGTTATAATTTGACTGCATGCTCTCTGTATCAGCTTGATTTCATTCTCATTTACTTCATTCATTGCGTCAAAGTACAAAGCAAGGGACATATCTCCATTAGAAAGTATTCCGGGCCACTTGCATGCATGAAAATCCTTGCAAGCCTAAACATTCAACATTCCAGACTTTACAAATCAGGCATCATTATCCTATTTAAGTTGAGATAAACAAAATCTGTAAGGACAAACATCTAACAAGCATAATGATTAAATAACGGGAAATTAGTACTGTTAGAAACTTGGTTAATTACCACACCAACTAGAAAATTCAATTATTGATCACCAAAGAGGTCCAAGTAAACCACCAAATCAGCCAGTTCTGGTCAAACTGGTTAGAGTGATCAACCTGGACTCGTCCAAATGGAAAATCAAATCTAAAAATGCACATACTTGTTTGTTGAGCAACATTGTTTTGCAATCCAAGATATCATCAGTTTAATCTCGGGATAACCTCATTGACCATTTACAAATTAGATTATCAAATATTGAAAATACTAGAACTAAATTAGCCTTGTCACAAGATTGACAGATAAAGTACAATAGAATTGCTACTGATGGTTACACTACTAGAAAAGATTAACCTAGATCAGCTTGAGCTGGTTTTGGCCTAGGAAGTAGCCACATAAAAAGTGCACAAGAAAGAAAACCTCAAAAAAATTGGAAGCCTTGGTAATCACTGTCTGTATTTGCAAGTGTTAAATCTCTGGAAAAAGAAAACAGAGAAATAACAACAGGTATAATAGCTCCTTTTTTTTCCTCCTATGATTCTGCTATGATAATCCAGTCCTTAACAATGGGCAAACAGCTGATTATGTTTGGCTTGTTTTGTGCGCATAATTACTACCACATATTCATTCACTTGAAAACGGGAGGGAAAATAATTCTAGTAAACTTCAACCACAAAAATAAGCATATCCACAACGTATCCAAATTCAGAAATGCTCACATTAACATGTACTAGAATCACAAGAAAGTAATAATAAATGGAGAACTTTCATGCTTTCTGGCTGATATGTACGACTCATTGTTCTTGAGCATGATGTCAGAGATCCAGGAAGCAATTCAAAATAGTACAACATTTTCATCCTTATATTATGAACCATGGTAGTGTGAATATAATGAGGGCTGGATGCTTTAGCTAGTTCATCTTTAATTTATTATGTAAAGGGAAAAAATTGAAATTAAGTGATGAAAGCCAAATCTTATAGAAGAGACAACCTAAAAACAGTGAAATTCAAATAGGATTAACTTTATTTTTCTTATGCCAAGCAAAATGACCATAACAGATGGAAACAGTTTTTCAGAAATTGAGAACCAAATGGGAACTGCATAAAGGAAAGGGTAAGAGATGGAGAGGTAAAATCTAAGACTAGGCTAAAGTATTTGTTGACTGAAAAGACATTATTATCTGAGAAGCAATGAAAACACCATTTATGTGGGTTACTTAAATGTTAATAAAGTCAGTACTGCTTTGAGCAAACTTAGTTCATATCTGTAATGATTGCGGTTAGATTAGTTAAACAGATCAAACAACTGATCATCATGAAATAGTAATATAGGTTACTAACAAAGTAATAGCTAGCAACTTTACACAATATAAAGCAAAACTAGTCCTACAGTTTTAGTGGTTCACAAAACCATATTATATAGCTGATAGTTCAGTAAATTCTTACAAGACGTAAATAAGTAAATTACCATCTCCAAAGATGGAATTCGTATACCAGTAATGTCCATTTCTCTATCAAAACTCTGAAAAAACAAATACACACTGATTCAGAACGGTAAGACTATGCAAGCTTCCAACTTTCAACAGCTGCAATCAGAAATATGATAATAAAGGAGACTCAAAAATGATAAATCAATTACCTCGTGGTACCAAGAAAACAACGGTACAATTCCCAGGCTATCTATCACCATAGGCTTGGTCTCAACTCCAACTGCTCTGCATGCATCAAGCAATTTATCCAGCTTTTCAAGAGAATCAAGCTGAAAACATAGCCTCATCATTTATGTTCAGTGGTAAAACTTTCATCAGTGAAAACGCTTTACATGTTTCAATCCTAAAACAAACAAAACGAGGCAATTATAGATACTTTTACATTGAAAAGGTTACAGGATTCAAAGGAGGGTTACAAAAGGTCGATCCTTACATATTGTTCTTTGTCCCTACGACACCACAGATCATGGTTTCCCGGAATGAAGAAAACATGTCCGAACCTATCTTTCAAGAGAGACATAGTCAAGTGAAAATTTTGGTACGTCTCGGCAACGTCACCAGCGACAAGAAGCACATCGTTCTTGTATGTAGTAGGGCATAAGCGGTTGACCCATGCCATGTTGTCAGGGTAGTCAGTATGCAAGTCTGAAATCGAAAAAACTCTGAAGCCAAAAGCATGTCCAAGAGGAGAAGGCAAGATGGAAGGCCTTGTAATGCAGCCAATTCTTGTGGGATTCCTAAATTTGAATGGAATATGTTTTGAACAACATGATGGGCGTTGGTTTAAGGTGACGCAAGAGGGGAGAGACCTCACCACCATGTGTTGATGAAAATGTTTTGTTTGTGACAGGGAAGAGCAAAACCATTTCAACCGGGAAAGGAAAGGAAATGACGAAAACAAAAATCTCCAGCTTTTGGTCCCACAATCAGCAAAGAGAAGGACCGAATCCTAAAAGCCCAGTCCAAAAGAAAAAGTATTAAAGCCTACTTTCTATTTTAATCAAAGTGCAAATTTATTTATTTACACATTTTTTTATTAAATAAATCTCTTAACTTACTTAATAATATCTTCTAAATTCAGATTTTAATTTAAAAGATGATCTCTTTTAATTACGTGACTAATTAAAAATAATAACCTAATAAGGTATGATGGTAAAAGAGTTTCAAGAGATTTAAAGATTATGAAAAACTTAAATATGTCTTTTAAATTTAATTAAAAGTAGAATATTAACTTTAATTTTTTCTTTATCAAATAAGCCTAATAATTTAATAATGTTATAAAATAAATTTTCAACATATCATAAAACACTATAAATTTAAAAATTTAAAAATGTAATGTATTAAAATATTTCATATCAATCAATTGTTTATATTTTCAGAATCCTTCCAACAATATAAATTAAAATTGATTATTCAATATCAAATTTTTATTTATATTTTGCATATTATATTTACAATCATAATTTTCAATCTTTAAAAACAAATTCAAATATTGTTTATTTATGTAATTCACACATGCAATATAATCTAATGAAATAGATATTGGCTATAATTATCTATTAATATTATTACATTTAAATAATAAACTAAATTAATACAAAATAAGATAAAAAATACGAACATCCATTGTACTTTAAGAAATTTTTAAAAAACTCTACGATCTTTAAAATTTAAAAAAAATCCTTCTAATTTTTAGTTTTTTTAATTAAAAATAAGGAAGAATAGTTATATATATTTATTAGATATAAAATGTAAAAAGGTGTAATTTTATATTTATTTCATTATAATTTTTACTTAGTATATTTTTTAAGAATCAAGGTGCATAACATAAGCATAAAGACCTAGGCAAGTTTTAAATATGATTTCATAGAGTTGGATTCAAGAAGTTTTACGAATAGAGAGAGGATCGTACGCGTTGAGTTGTTTCCTTTGATTTTTGTAATTTAGCACATTGTAAGTGACATAAAATACTACAAAGATCTATAAGAACTAATTACAATTTATAATAAGATAATTTAGGCTTATTTGGATTTATTAGTAAACCATTTTACATGGCTGTAAGATCAGGGACGGAGCCAGACTCAACTCTAAGGGGGGCGGGGGCTAACATCTAAATGCAAAAAAATAATACAATTATTTAATATTATTAATAAATAATCAAAATGCAACCCGCCGTTCTTTTAGATCACGAAAATCATCTATCAATAAATCTGTACTAACTGTTTCAACAATTTCTCTTTCAATAAACACTAATAAACAA
>JAOQMR010000008.1:8466051-8479194 GCA_027563865.1 Erythroxylum pelleterianum | reverse complement strand
TAATTAAAAAGTCAAATTTTGGTGACATTATTTTATAACTTATTGCTAAAACTTCATCATTATCTACAATTTTAAATCGGGCAGTGTATGATTTAGTCTTTAATTAATAATGCTGAGATGCCATTTTCTTTATTGGTCTTGACATATCATTACAAGGCCACAAGTCTTCATTCCCATAATAATAATAATAACAGACGATCTTATCTTGTGCTAGAGCTTAAATTGTCTGGGATGGGACCCAAAACTTTGATTATATGAATCCGAATGTGTATTATGTACACTTATTATTGAGTGGTAGACTCTTCAGTAATGAAATATCTTGATTGTTATTAATGAATTTTGTAAAAGAGGAAATAAAATGGAGCCAGCTACTGAAATTTGTCTGCTTTTTCCTTAATTTCACCAATTTAATATTTCCCAATTCTTTTTGTCTATCATTATCATGTCTTTGTCGGTTGCTTTATAGTTAGTAGTTAGTGGTATCTTTTTTTTTTGTGAAACAAAGGCAATATCAATAACATTAATCAAAGAGGTAGGGGAAAATCTCAACTACAACGGCTAGCATATAAATGTGAGACCCGTATTAAGTTATGAGCCTCAATATTGGCTTGCCGACGAACCCAACAGACTTTAATTAGAGGTCTAACGCTCAATAATTGTTTACATTCCAAAATGACTTACATCTACGTACATAGAGTTTTTTTTTTTTAATAAAAAATAAATTTGCTGAAATGACGCGAAAGTGGAATGCACTTTATATAGCTATGCACCATGTGACTTGATTGGTGAGGGTAAAAAGCAGAGATAAGCTTGTTAAATTATGTGTTCTTGTTGTTGATGATGTTGGGTTGTATTTACAGGAGCTGCAATATTTGATGTGGAGTATGCTAGATGGTTGGAAGATGATCACGGGCATATGTCGGAGCTCCGAACCGGACTACAAGCACATTTATCGGACGGCGACCTTAGAGTGATAGTAGATAGATACATTTCTCATTACGATGAGATTTTCCGATTGAAGGGGGTGGCCGCAAAATCGGACATCTTTCACCTTATTACAGGAATGTGGTCCACTCCTGCTGAACGCTGTTTCCTTTGGATGGGTGGTTTTAAGCCTTCTGATCTTATAAAGGTTAGGACTTAGAAGTAGTAATTTCCCATTGCATTTCTTATATATCTCACCAATATTTTAAGTGATTTTTCATGCTCTAACTCATGTCAAAAGGTCATTACCTTGAGTCCAGATTTTCTGTCCAATTTTTATGGTGTCTTATTGTGTCCAGTGAATCTCAGTCATTCATTTATGCGGGCTCCACGTTTATTTATGTGAAGCCCACGTAAGACTCGCATAAATGAATGACTGAGATTTACTGGACACAATAAAACATCATAAAACTGGACAGAGAATCTTGTTCCCGTTACCTTATACTATGATGGCATGATATATATATTAGATTGGCATTGTGGGGGATTTTTTTTAATCGAAACTTTCACTCTAATAAAGCAGTGTCGAATTTGATGGTTCAATAAAAGATGGAAGAAATAGATAAGAACAGTATATACAGATGGTGGATTTGGTCATTAGATGCTGCCTTTAGAAGAAGTTATGTGAGCGGTTAGGCAATGAAATGCATCAAATGTTGACAAGACAATATAAAAATGGACAGATTATCCATCTAAAAGTTGACAAGACAATATAAAAATGGATAATAAAGGGTTAAAATCATTTGAAGTGGGGCACAGAAAGAAAGAAAGATATGGTTAGCAGTAGCATTTTGAGCTGTCGATTCATTTGCTTTTCCTGTCAAGTTTGGAAATGATCTAATCATTGAAAGCATGAAGTCGGTGCTATGTCATCGTAGGAAAGCTTTTTTTTTTTAATATATAAAAGAGGACTCTAATATTGCCTTGTATTTATAACCAGTAGTGGGTTTGATTAACTATATGTTTTCTCTAATTATTAATGTTATGAACAGATGCTAATATCCCAATTAGACCCATTAACGGAACAGCAAGTGATGGGGATTTACAGTCTCCAACAATCGTCACAGCAGGCAGAAGAGGCTCTCTCACAGGGGCTTGAACAGCTCCAGCAGTCACTTGTAGACACCATCTCCGGCGGTACAGTCATCGAGGGCATGCAGCAGATGGCTGTTGCTTTAGGCAAGTTAGCAAACCTTGAAGGCTTCGTTCGCCAGGTACTAAATATTAAATATTCTTATGCCTTGTTGCTTATAATTGCCAACCTCGATTATATTATTAGTTAACATGCAATAATATAAACTTATCATATCACCAAATTATAAGCTTTGGTGGTGTTAATATTATTAGATTAAACATATTAATTACTATAATACTTTATGAAAAACTGCAACTCTCGTACCGAGAAAATAATAAAATTTATTTATCAAGGTTCACCTACGATGAGCCAGACTTTCATTACTCTCAAGGTATTATCGAGTGAACTCGAACAAAATGTAGCTAAAAGGGTAATTCAAGTGTCTGTTATTAGTAAGTCTACTCCATTAAATTCTTAGTGTCTCGCTTGTTTTGCGCCGCCAAATCCAATTCTAACCCTACACCGGAAGGGTAAGATTAGAGCTCCGTTGCTTACACTTCCTCGATATTGAAATTGGTTTAACCTTTTTGTTGACTTTCTACCAGATAAAGAAGTATAGAGGTATATAATACTTATAATTAGTAGTCAACAAGGATATCCTACAATCAAGTGCACTGCATTTGACATCCCATTAAATTTATCTGCCTTTCATAGTCTTGCTGATCATGTATACCTTGATCGAAATAATAAGTTCTATTGAATATTTTGGTCAACTTTGAGACATAAATTTTATATCATTACTTGGCTAGTCTTAATTTTATGTGTAGTGGGTCGTATTGTATCTTGTTTCATTTGCCATGTCCACGGTTCTTGATCTTGATCATACACTGTGGAAGTCTTCTATGCATTGATATATATATATATATATATATATATATATATATATAGAGAGAGAGAGAGAGAGAGAGAGAGAGAGAGAGAGAGTCATAGAGCTTATATGATCGCCAATAATGCATATACATATATGTGTATTAATAATATGTACACAGAGATGACTTATGTTGCTTTACCACTAAGAAGTTAGTTTGAATGTTGATTGTTGATTGCTAGGGCTTTGATGTGAGTTTTTCATCTGAAAAGGTAGCTATCAAGGGGTGGTTCGAAAATGATGTTTGTTGAAATAAAAACCCTAGCTATACCTATCGCCACCATATATATATATATATATATATATATATATATATATGTCGAGCAATAAGCATCTTCGTTTTGATTTTGTAATGGTATAATTGAAATGGTCCATTTGTATTAGATATATAATAATAATAATAAGACAAGTAATAGTACAATTCATGAGAATTCCAACCCCTTTGAATTGTGTGCCCACTCTCTCCAGCACTTGGGTTGGGACACCTTACAGCTCCCATATGGTGGTTGTCTTCTACACCATAGTATAAGACTAACAAAACACATAAAATTATATTTATCCTGCTTATTTAATTTGGATCCATTTCTTAATCTATGTAGGCTGATAATTTAAGACAACAAACTCTTCATCAATTGCACCGGATATTGACGGTAAGGCAGGCGGCGCGCTGTTTTCTGGTGATTGGAGAATACTACGGCCGGTTACGGGCACTTAGCTCCCTGTGGGCATCACGTCCTCGAGAGTATGATTAAATAAAGTACATTACTATATATTTGTCCATTTTATGGTTTGACATTTTCTTTTATATATGGTTTGATGATGATCAGGGGCTTGATAGGAGAAGATGGCACGAGCCAGACCACATCAGATCATCTACAAATGGTTCGACCTTCGTCACAAAACCATTTCACCAACTTTTGATATATAAAAAGAATACCAAAATTAAGTGAAAAATAGAGTGGCCAAAGACATGCAGAAGCTACCTGCATGCAGTCTCATCATATATATATGCTTTCTTCATACGGGCATCTGTGTACGTAGCAGTTGTAACAATGGTTGTGTGTACATCGATGGAGGCTACTTCTAGAGGAGATAGGATCGATCCATATCTTTTCTTTTTCTTCATTATTTTTAATTACCTTCTAATATGCCTTTAGTTGCATATCACCCTTTAAATTATTGATTTCTATATAAGCACTCTTGTTGATTATTTGGTAATTAAGTATCCTGTAAATGCAGAATCAAATTTATTGTTTATGGCAGAGAGATAATATGTTAATTAATGAATTAATTTCCACCTGAAAACAACTAAGAATAAGGATATATATATACATATATATATATAAATAATCGTACGTGATTATCCAAATGCTCTCCAGCTGGCCTTGCCCCTAAACTTCTATAGTGGCTCTTGGTTCACCCAAAAGCCTAAGTACGCGAAACAATAATACTACTGTTGCTGCATAGGTAATTTAAAAAAAAAAAAGCTTCGTAGATAAAATTAAAGATTTATTTCTCCATCCTAATAACACAAACAGGAATAAGTCGATCGAATTCTCTTTACATATAAAAAATTATTATGACGTGATAATTAGCAAAGAAGCTGCTGATAAGTCATTTTGCACATAGTTTCATTTACTTCTTCTTGTATATATACTTTTATATTAACGAGATCAAAAGGAGATCTGATAAAAAGGCCATCTGCCTTCAAAAAGACCAGTCAGAAACTCTTCGTACTTTCTCATGTTTAAAAAAAAAAAAACCAAAACCAAAAAGGTCATATTATGCAATTTCAAAAATTTAACAACGAATTTTTTTCAATCATAAAACATAATTTTTTCCCAACAAGTTTAGCTATGGAATCAATTTTCGTAGCTAATTTACTATGAAATTTTTTCTGTAGGGAATTTTTCATCGGTGCTTGTACATATTGTTAAGGATTCAAGCCAACTGTCAAAAGTTATTGGATATCCATTAAAGAATGTTGGAGGTCTATTGACTACGAGCAAAGTGAAAAAGGCTAAAGAAGCTCACAATGATTTAATAATATATCTGTATAGAATGAGTGAAACCTTGATTCTTCAAGAGAATGACTTGAAGCCTATAATGTTGATTTAAGTAAAAGAGCAACAAATTAAAGAATAAGGTACATAATGTAACTAACGTTGGACACAAAAGTAAATATGCATTGGTCTTTCTTTAGCTTTATAAATTGGATGAATAGAAGCAATTTAGCACTGGAGTTGAATATATATCTGGCATCATACTCACTTTATTACATATATTAAAATTTATAGAACAATATCAACATTAGTATGCTTATTAGACAAGCGTTAGACATGTGTTTTAGTTGTTTAAGATTTTATTGTTATTTCTTTTTGATATTCTAATTGGAGTGTTTTATACTTATAAGAGACTTTCTTATTATTGTAATAGCAGCTTATCATTGTTAATGATCAAAAAAAACATTAAAGAGAATTTCTTTAATCTTTTAAAGTAACTTTATTTTGAGGTTTTCTATAAACATATGATCTTATCTAACTTGTAAAGACAATGAAACTCTAGCTCTTATCACTCCAAATCCTTTATAACTTTTTGTGTTTGTTTTTCTTGCATTAAACTTGTCATAATAGAATAATCCTTAGCTCAGTTATATTGATATCAAATCTAAATAGTCCTATTTATGAGGGTTGTATTAGAATTTAATATTAGAGCCATCTTTTATATTCATATTTGTTATTGAAAAATTCTATTGTGTCTTTTCCTATACATTCAATTTCTTTTAATGTTTATGTCATTCTTAAGATTCATTAAGAACGAATTTTTCTCAAGTATCTTGTTCCTTGTTTTTCTATTTTCCAAGTTATTAAAGAAAAGGAAAAGTTTCATGAAGATTACAAATACATTATCCATTGTAAGAAAGGATTATTCATATTCCAACAGGGACAAGGTATTCTATGTACCATAAAAATTCTATTTCTTATTATTCTTGCATTTTCTTGCTTTTTAATTCATTTTTGTTAATTTTTTCTTCCCTTTTATTGTGTCTAACGGGTTCTATAGAGGTCAATTTTTTTTTATTTTAGAGTGTTCTTATTTTTTATCCTTTAGTGGAATTTTCTTTATTTTATTTATGTATAATTTGCATATTTGAGAGTTATTTAATAAAAGGGGAATATTTAAAAATGAATTTCTTGATATAGGTTATCTAGTTGGTAAAGAATCTCTAGTTAAGAGCTTTTTTAATAAAAGAAATTATATTAATCATAGAAAAAGTTACAACAACATTATAATGAGTCGTGTTGTTTCTCTGCAAATAGCACATGCCGAAGTTACAATAAAACACTAAAAGAACTAAGTAAAGTTGAATTATAGCATCTGGATGTTCTTCATCGCATTACTTATAAGTGAGTTGCATTTGTTGTGAGATATGAAAGCTGCCTAAACCCAGTTAACAATCTGGTCGACTATCTGAGTTTAGGTTATGAGTAGAGTGAACTTTTGAGAGAAACATGTGAGGAAGTGCTTTTCTGCCAATAACGTTTTATTATAACTTAAAACCAAAATAAAAGTTTATTAAAAGACAAGGAATTGAGTAAGGAGGAAAGAGTGGTGAAAGACCTGAAGTATATCATAAACATGATATAAGTTTAATATGAGCAGCTCATTAGACAATTCAGTGATGTAAGGGATGCGTTGGAGAAGCATGAGGTTGCTATAACTAGTTTATAACAAAATCCACCAATACCTTCTAGGATGGATGATGTTGAGACATATGATGAGATTGAGGATGCTACTAATTTCTTAGAGGATCTCACTAAAAAAGGTAACAAAAAGCCACTTATTAGGATGCAGAAGGAGATAAAAATGGTGATAAGTATATATTTTATGTCAATTTCCTATTATAGGAATCTCACTCAAAGGTTGCAAGAATTAACTTAAGGGTCCAACAGTGCACAAAAAGTACTACAAGGAGATAGAGATTGATATTTAGGGTGATTGTGCAGGAAGGCTGGGAGGCAATAATGGCTCGTTTTATTTATGGACTAAATATGAAAATTACCAACATTGTTAAGCTACACCATTATATGAAGATGGATGATACAGTGAATATGACCATTATAAAGGTGAAAATATCACTTAAAATTAGGCCTTATAATTGTTTTAGTGTTTCCTGAACAAAATTTTCATTATATAACAAACCATGAAGTAAAGAGGATGATAAAGTTATAAAGTATAAATATAAAGCAACTATAATGAAAGTGCAAGCATCAAGTAGAGAGAAAGTTGAGGTTGATTCCTTTTTAACAACTAGGAATGAAGATGTCAAGTATATTAAATGCTTAGGTAGATGGTATATAGCTTCATAATTTCCCAAAAAAAGAGTGATGATATTTAGAAAAGATAGAAAATATAAGTATGAGAGTGAAGAGGAAGCAGATGACGATATTCTTAGTTCAGAGGATGCTGGTCACTATAAAGGAATTAACTATGTATGTGGGAGAGAATGATGTGAATGAGTAGAGGGATATTCTCTTTCAAATAAGGTGTTCTATCAACGATTGAGTTTATAGAAAGATCATAGATGAAGGGAGTCTCACCAATGTAATTAGTATAAGTTAATGGAGAAGTTGAGACCACTAGTGAAAAAAAACCCTAAACCATATAATCAATAATAGTTGAATAAGAGTGAGAAGATTAGGATAACAAAATAAGTTTTAATTTCTTTCTCAATTTGGAGGTTCATATATGTGGTGCGAATATAATATTGTGTCGATACAAATAGGTAACATTCTTTTGGAGCATCCTTGGCGAATTGATATGAGAGTCAGGCATGATAGGTATAATAACATATATTCTTTTTTTATGAATGAAAATTTGATTACCATTGTTCTATTGTCACATAAGCAAGTTTTTTAAGATCAACTCAAGATTTATGATATTGAGTAGGAGAGAATAAAAGGAAAGAAACAAGAGTAACTGCCTAGAGGTAATTCAATCCTTTTAAAGAAAGCACAAATGAGATAGATAAAATTTTGAGTTTAGTAGTCAGAGTTGGGGATATGAGAGATGTATTCTTAGCCAAATTACATATACTTTTAGATTTTGTAGATGAATATACTAATTTGACGACAAATCCTTTTAAGGAGAGAGGAAATAATGGGATTCAAGCATATAGTAAAGTTATACAAGCTTCAAAGTAAGGAGCTATAAAGAGAGGTTCGAACAGATTACAAAGGATTTAAGTCAAACTCCAAAAGTTGCTAGAGATCCACTAAAGAACGATGGAGGACTATTGATAAAGAGTATAGTAAAAAAGAACAAAGAAGCTCTTAGTAATCTAGTGAATCTTTATATAAGTTTGAAGCTCTGCTTCTTCAAGGGAATGAATTGAAGCCTATAATGTTGATTCAAGTGAAGAAGTAAGTTGAAGAATAAGGTTACATAATGTAACAAACATCAAACACTGAATTAAACTAGCTTCGGTCTTTTGTTTGGTTTACGAACTAGAGGAATAGAAGCAAAACTATGCCAGAATTGAACATATAACTAGTGTTAGACTCATCTTTGTGTGTACTAAAAGTTTTAAAATAAATGATAAGATATTGTTTGGTTATGTTAATTGGACTTATCTCTTATATTTTAGATTAATTTTGGAGCTTAAATGGGAAAACTAATATTTATTTCATTTTACTAGATGACAAGTAGACATTGAATCAAATGGGAGCATTATTGATCCAAATCATGAATTTTGGAAAAAATGGACAAATTACTGCAATAGATATGGTGAGATCACATCTAATATCAAATTCACCCAAGAGTTTGAATTCAATTAGAAAACTTATTTCAAGCCCTATGTAGAGATTTTGATTTTTTTAGACAACAAATCTCTATAAGATAGGTGGAAGCTAGGTTTTGAGTGGAAAAGGGGAGACAAGCTTGACATACACCTTTTCCATCATTATCTTTTATTTTCTTTATGCTTTCTCTTTATCTTTCCTCTTTGCTTCTATTTTTGGTATTGGAACTAAAACCAAGTGTGGCTAATTTCAAATATTCTGATTCAAAGGGATTCAAAACTCTAGTTGTAATCTTGTTAGATTTTGTTCTAAACTTAGATTTTATTTTAATTCAAATGTTTCTTATTGTGTGTTCTTATATTTCATGAATAATTATTATTATTTAATTTGACAAATTAATTTGATGTAGACTACTCTCTCTTACCAACTTGAACATTTAGTTAGTAAACAAACCTATAATAAATAATAAAAATTTTGAATTAAAAAAATTATGGAAACTCTCACAAGGAGTTAGGGTCCCATTAATTAACAGTCTAAAATAAAATTTTAAAATGTTGGATTTCTTTTTGACATCCAAAATCTTTGTGTTTAAGTTAAATTTTGATGCAAATGTTATGTTTTAAGTTGCCCTTTTTTCGCCAAATTACCTTTTGAGATAATTATTTTAAAATAGACCTAAAAGAATATAAATTGAAAAAAGTTTAATAACTAACTCTTAAGGACCCAAATTTATGTGGGTCTATAAAAAACTTTAATTTCTATTCCTTATAGATTAATATCAAGTGACTTTAAATGAATATTAGTAATTAATATCACATTCATGGATTCAAATTAGAAATATCAACGGTATCTCCAATAATTAATTTAAAAAAATGACCAAGATCCCTTACATGATCTAAGTAACAAAATTGGCATCAAAGGACTAATTATTAAACCAAGTGAGGAAGAAAAAGATGTAACTGTTGATCATATATATATAAAAAAGGTAAACACTTACTTTTATATTGAAAATATTTGAGAACATTTACTTGGTATACACATCTAAGAGAAAAGAGCAGTGTTGTCTATACCTAGGAGTATAAAGAAAGATTGATTATTGAATTTAGTATATGAGAATTACAAGCATTGCTCTTCAATTTTATAAATGCTTTGTATGTACACTTTACTCATATGATAGAATCTTTGATAAAAAAGGAGAGAGAAGTTTTTCTACACTTTACTCATATGATAGAATCTTTGATAAAAAAGGAGAGAGAAGTTTTTCCTTTTTTGATTGTTATATATTTATATATCATATAACTTTTTAATATTGACAAAATGGGGAGAGGATAGTGATATCTTATTCATTCATGGAGAATGGATTAAAGGGAAGCATATATTATATATTTCTTTAAGATAAAGAGAGTTTACTAAATATCATTTATTTTTCCAATATCAATAAATATTTCGTCACAAAAAAGTGGGAGATTGTTAACCAAATGAGGTTTTAACCCATGGTTTTGATGTTAACAAAATATATTGCTATCAATAAATGTACTTTTTGTGATATTAGTTGCTTTACTATATTGACATCAAGAAATATGTAAATGTTGAAATTTAATATAAGGATAAAGTGAGTAAAGGGGTCAACTGGATAAATTGAACAATCAATAGAAGGAGAAAACGAGTAAAGTGGAACATAATTGCAATTTAAGTGAAAAATCAAGAATAAAGAGAAATTAAGCATATCAAAACTATCAAATCATTGCAATCATTCTTATAACCTTATTTTGATCATTTTAATGCGTTAGAGGCTTAATTATTACACGATCATTTACACATAGAACATAATGTATAAATCCCTTCATAATGAAGAGGAAATTTATTTTGATATTTAAAGAAAACCAATTGATCTTTAAAATACTCTTTGCAAAATTTTTGAAATAAATTTGGACCAAAATTTAGTCAAAGAAATATTTTGATTTTTTTAGAGAACTTCAAAAAATTTTGAAAACATATTTTCAAGCATATTGGTTTATCAATGTATTGTTGTAGTTGATAATGTACTATTTTTGGACATATTAGCTAATTGATATTTATATATGGTAAATTAATGTATCAGAAAAAGTAAAAAAATAATGTACCATGAGTTTGTATGTCATACTGGTAGATACATTGATCGACTAATATGACATATTAGTTGGTTAGTGTGTAAAAAATTGGATGGACATATTAAAGAGTTTATAAGTCTTAGGAGGCTAGAGAATGCATATTTGCATTACATAACACATATTGAGCCTTTTTATCATTAGTGTAAGCAAGAGAAGGAGTTTTTGAGTATTTGACTATTCGATGAAAGGTCTGACAAAGTATTTAACTTTTGCAAGGGATATTTTATGTACTTCATTCTGTTTTCAACATTTAGTCTGTTCCTCTCTCTCTCTCTCAACATTCTTCAGATAAGCTTCTTCTTCTTTTATCTGCTCCGCAAGATTGTTAGTATGTATGTAACTTAAGCTATTGTATTGCGTGTTCAATATACATAAGCTTTTCTTGAGCATTCGTTGATAGGATCAAGTGTATCGAGAACAAGAAATTTGGTTTAAGTCTAACGTTAGACTTAAGCTTTATTGTTTTTTTTATCATAATAAATAACAAGTTGCTAAGGAGAATGTTGTTTTTAGCATCACTTAAAGGGAATGACCTTTTTTTTATCGTTGCTAGGATTTGTATGGTAAAGTTTTATTCAATTTTGGATCAATTCATTCCTCCCTGAGAATTTATGGGATTTGATTACCAAAAGAATTCAATTAAGCATAGAATTTAATGATAAATTGATTTTTCAGAATACAACTGTTATTATTAATTCATCGCGGAATGTTGACGTGATGACTAGTTTTTTATGGCAGAAATGAGCACAGCTAGAAGGAATGCGACAAAATTATCCCTAATCAAGAACCAATTGATGCACAACAAATCTCCTCATCAAACACTAATCACCCCTTGCCTTCTATAGTCGATCTTCTTCTTCAAGGTTTTTAGTATTATCCAAATTACTTATTTTTTTATTATCTGTATCTCATTTTTTGTTAGGAAGCTATAAGAGATGACAGTTTGATTGTATATACTATGTGTTGTGTAAAGCTTCCTCAAATTTTCAAGAGAATATAGATGAAAATGGAGGTGGTGGCAATGTCTCTATAGTTGATACATGATTAGAAAAATCAGTTGTTTCGAAATAGTCATCGATTCCAAAAACTATGTTTGTTCAATCAAGTATGCATGTGTTCGAAATTGGGTTCCTTACACCGTTTGACTTAATTAGCTGTTTAAGTTCTATAATATTTATTTCTCAGGTGAAACGCATCGTATGTGTGATTCATCTAATTCAGTGATTCATACTACATCTGGGGAATTGTTCACTGTATCTTCTGATAGTTTAGTTAAAGCTAAGAAGTTGTTAGAAGAAAGTGTCAATAAATTAATCCTGAAGGAAGATTTTTCACTGTTTCACTTGATGCCTTCGAACATGCAATGTAACATCTCGGTTCCTGCGGAATGGGTGAAATGGGAAGTTGGAGTGAGCAGTGAGGGGTTAGAAAATGCAATTGCTTGTTCATTCATTATATGACATATTGGTATTGTGAAAAATGAATTTATTGCACATGAAATTTTGTACATGCATTCATTGACATTCCCGGTCTATTTGGTTATAACTGTAATTGGTTGAGAATTTCGAGAATTATGGGTTATTGATCTTGAAAAATTATTTGGAAAATGTCGTTAATGATTTTTCAATTTTGGAGAATTTTAGGGAATTTTCTAGAATTTTTCAGGGGTAAAAACCCGGACTAGAAAAATACCGGGTGGCAGACCGCTTGGTCAATGGTTGTAGAATTTTTTGCATATGGTATTGAAATTGGGACTTATAGGTATATGACTTTTAGATAAGTGAAATTGATTGCAAGAGAAAGAATTATTAAGAGCTTGACAAGTGTCTCTTTAATGGCCAAGTATTTAATTACTTAAGACTTAAGTTTATATTCACTTAAGCCACCCTTCATGCTCACCATTGACACTCACCTCTCTTAAGATAATTGGAGTTGTTTGGTTATTCTTTTTCTCTTCTTCGTGTGGCTTCTTTCTTCTCCATGGATGGTGATCTTCTTCAACTTGAAGCCTAGCTATTATCTTGCTTATTGGTCCTCTTGCTTGTTCTTCTTGTTCTCCATACAAACCTTCTTCTATTACCTTAAAAGATGATGATCGATGATGATAGTGCAAGTTAGGGCTTGATAGTGTCTTGCAGAATTTGAAAGGGGTCTTGGTTCAATCAAGTAAGTTCCCTATTTCATGTTATGTGTATAGTTTATTTG
>JAOQMR010000008.1:8419025-8434170 GCA_027563865.1 Erythroxylum pelleterianum | reverse complement strand
GGAATTATAACTTGCACCCTTCTTCCTCTAATTGTTTTCATTAAAGCATTCAAAAGAAGTGTGTACCTCTACCTCCAGAATCCTTTTTTAATTGAATTGGTTTTAACTATATGTATCATTGTATTGATGAGTGAAGTGTACAACAAGCCACCCTTTATTTGATCTGCTTTGTTCTGTTAAACCCTGTTGACCAAAAGGAGATAATATAAAAGTATAAGGTGTGTTCTTAAGAAAAGAAATCTGCAAGGGTAAATTTTGAAGAAGTATAACTTGCTAAAGGGTACATTTTTAGCGGATGAAGCACAATTGTCACTCTCCTGACCGCCAAAGATCCCTTGCTGACACAATTAAGAATATTCTCATGCTTGCTTGCTGGATTAAAGCTTGCTTTACTTTCACTTCCTTCTACTTATCCACGCTTTGGTTGCAGCTTCCAGGCCGCTTCTAAACATCAACGTGAATTTCTTACGTTACGAATTCTTTAATTGTTGGATCAATGTCAATGTCAATATCAATTTATTTATTTTTAAAAAAAATTATAGTCTAAACTATTAAGTATGAAATAATTTATAAAATATGTATCCTAAATAAAATTACAAATTTAATTCAGTTCGTATTAGTCATAACAATTTTAATATATTGTTGTATGGATTGGAGTACTTCAAATCTTCTTTTAAGATAAAGAATTGTATTGATAGAACCTTAGATTGCAAAGCAAAGTTCAAACCATAATAAGATCATCAACAAAGTGGTGAAGCAAAAATTAGCAGTACAATTTAGCAGCATTGCAAGCTAATTAATAAGCTGAACGAATATGTTCAATATCTATGTGAGTCAAGAGGGACATTCCATCCTTTTGCCATAGCTTTGCTGCATTCTGTATGAGTATTAAATGACCTGATCAGCTCTCGTGAAATAGTCTGCTGTCTACCACACTTCTTAGTTCTTAAAACAATTTTAAAGATTAGGTAATCTTTTTTATATCATTCTGACCTTCAACCAGACCATTTTATAGTATCAGACCAATCTGCTTGATGAATATTTAACCAAGTATGAGATGAGTATTGACATAGAAAGAATTCATAATTGATAGTTTCTGGTTCACCATTCCACAGTTTGCAGCATAGATTAGAAGAGTCGATATCTCTTAGCCTATTCACTATGCTCAGTTTATAGTTGATCGCTAACCATAAGAAAAAAGATGCTTTTGGGAGATTTTGAAGAAACCATACTAATTTGAACTATTTTTCAGAGTTTGTACTTTGAATATTATATAGTAAAATTTAATTGTGGATATGCCTGACGTACTTCTCAACTAAACCAATGACTCTCCCAGACTAGAGTTAAGATTTGGAAGCTCCCCAATGTCAACTCCTCAACTCTGGCATTGTTTGTTAATATGTAGAACCTGAGATCATTCCAATAATCATACCACAATCAAGTAGAATTGCTATTACCATTCTTACATTTTATTTTATTTTGTATACAGATTATCCCGTAGTTTAAGCAATCGCATGATAATATAACATATCTTGGCAAAATTAGAGATTATTGTTCTCTCTTTGGTTGTTATGAGATCCATTATGGATCATTACAAAAGAAAAGTAGCTTTATTTGTTATCTTATCACAACCAATTTATGATCCTGGCTACCAAGAGTATGAATACAAAAATTTTACAACACACAGTATAAGATTGTTTCTCCAATAGAGAAACACAAAATCAGGCCTACGCTGAAGGCAGGTGTTGAAGCAGATGAACATCTAACAATTTTATGTAGTCTATAACTTCACTTACATATGCTGCTTGCAGTATTGTAACCAGAGGCCATCCAGTTTGGATTATGCTCTTACTCCATTTGTTTCATATTCTTCTTCTCCTCTACTCCATTTCCTCCTTTTCTTTATTTGCTCGACATTTCTTGTCCCAACAAAAGTGTCCTTATGATTGCTTCACAGACCTCCCTCTTGAAGAGCATAAAATGTCCAACCTCAGGAACTTCGTGGTAATGAATCCATGGAAGCTTCTCGGATAAGTATCGGTTTATTTCATATGGTATAATTCGGTCTTCATAACCTTGCCAAATATGGACTGAGCCCTCATTGTCAGGGAAAGGGTTACTCAAGTCCAGGGGATCAAATTCCCATTTTCCATATCCAGCTAATATGTCTCGGTGCAAAGACTCATGAACGCCTTGTTGTGTAATCTTGTCCTATATCCAGAATGATCATAAAAGTATTAGAACATTAACAAAAAAAGAACCATACAAGACCAACACAAGCAAACTAATGGGGCTTTTGTTTCTCAAATACAAACGAGTTGTTAACACTAGCAAAGATGATTTTGGTGCGGAACTGATATGTGCGCTTTTCTTACAGGGTACCAAGAATCAAAGCTAATTAATGTAACTTAAAATAGATACCAAGAATGTCATGATTCAGTTTCACCAACATATGATCAGCTAAATCATATGACAATGAATTCAAACTTAATGCTCGGCATGTGTGAAACCATTTTTCAAAAGTCTATACATGTATCTACCTGATCCACACTAGGAGTTTCGGACAACTTGGCCATAGTTTCCATATCTTGTGGGCAAAAAATTGCTGTATTTCCTGCCATCATGCTCAATGAAGGGAACCACTTCTGGGTCATCCACCAGTAAAATAACCAAGGGGCATAGTGTGCAACTTGAAATGTCCGTTGATCACAACTGAGGAGCTTCTGGAAACCCACTCTGGATACATTGGCAGGAAGGCGAGGCCACCAGTAGTTGACAAATGGAACTACCAAGGAAGCTCCAGACAACCTGTGAGGGATGAAGATTTCTGTAAAATTCCAAAAATTTCAGAAAGCAAAATCAGCTGGGAGTCGAAAAGCATGCCTGTGGGGTATATATTTAAGGCAACTGTAAATGGGATATGCCCCCATTGACATTCCCATTACGTAAAATTTATTCCCAATCTCCAGTTTGTCTGCCAGTTCTTGAATATCATATGCTTCACTTTTCACGGACCTTGATGGATATGGATCACTCTCCCCATAACCAGCTCTATCAAACAAGATGATGTATATCCCCAGCTCCTCTATAAGCTCCTAGATGTGATAACAGACACAACTGAAGATTATACAGCTACGCTACTACATGTATATTCATCAAAGGGATGTTGTTATAAAATCATCCAACATCTGACACCTCTCAAAGCAAAGCTCACACACAAAATAATATCTAATCCGATGGGCACTATAATAAGCTCATAACACAACATGCCATAAAAAAAGTGAAAATATGTCCAACTATCAACCATGAAATCATCAATGTAAGACCCATGAACAATTCGATTACTTTTGTTTATATAGGTGCATGTGCATATTTTCTAAGACAGAAAAGCTAAATGCAAAACCAAAACCAAGTGTATCAATTGAAATCGATCCACCTCCCAACAAAGACAAATGATAAAGATAATGAAATATGCCCTGTAAGTTCTTGGAAGAAATTACAATGATTTGAACCTAACAACAACTATAAGCAACATAAAACACAGGTCTGTCCTAATATGAATGCCCCCTGTAAAAATGTGCCAGACAGGTTATTTGTACTTTCACAACCCCATAAATATGGTGAGACAAACACATCTTATTTTGGCACCCAGAGTCAAGAACTGGATATGTGATGCATTTTTGTTGACTTTACAAGTTTTAAACTGATAACATTAGGGTAAATCTGCATCAAAATACTTATCTTTCCACACATGGAAAAATAAACGATTTTATTGTTAAAGTATATGAATATGGGGTATATCTATCACTTACAATCACTCACATACTTTGTTAATTATATGTCTATTTAGTTTTTTGCATATTTATTAGATTAGATACATTGGTAAAACTTATAGGCGCTTTTAGTTGTGTCTATATTGATCTTTAAAGAAGATTGTCATGTTTGTGTTCCCATGTCAAAAGATTATGAAAACAGGTATCAAATTGTAAGAAGCTGTTGCAGCTTTCACAGCAGTATCATGAGTAGCATCAACAAAAAGTGCTGATTTACTTTAGGTCAAAGCTTAGAATGCCAAAAGTCTCCCTCATCCCTTTTTCCCCTCTGCGTTGATGCTTTGTACTAGTGACACATCTTGAATTTTGAACTGCTAAAATTCTCAAATGAAGAAAACATAGTCAAACTTGCAAACTTGAATTTATTTCTATACTTTACCTTCAAATCTTCAGGGAAACATTAAAATTCATCTGGACAGTCTTTTTTTTTTTCCAGTAAAGTGTACTGATCATAGAATGTTGACATAATCATTAATCACTGGAGAAGGCATAGGGATTCTTATTTGATTTTTACCTGAGGGATAGGTAAAATCATATCTTTGGAGGCCGCAAAGCCGTGGACAACAATGATTTTATATTTAGCCTCTTCCTTGGGGACTCCCATCTCCTTGTAGGCCAAGTGCCTTCCACCACTGAGTTTGACTCTCTGTGAAGTGATCGGAGGACCACCTGGTGATCCACATATCTTTGGAGGGGAAGGTTTTAAAGCTTGATAAGCCCATCCGAGCAGCCCAACTGAGAGTGCAAGCACAATAGGAGCCAACATTGCTGGAACAAATTTGTCATTATAACATCAACAACTGAACGACTAAATGGAGTAACCAGAAATTCCTATCGAAAAGGAATTCAATAATCTGGGGGATTATACTTACAATATCTTTGAACAATAATGCACTAGAATCAAAGAAATTCCAGGATAGTTTCTCCCCATTATTTTACAGACTTAAAAGTGAAATTATGTTGCTTTTGAATGCAAGTCTTGTATCTGACTAAGATATACCACTAGTCAACATAAACAAGAATGATATTCCAGAATGAACAAATTATTTGTGACCAGAAACTGTAGTTAGCCAAGACACTAATATGAGCTCCAAATGAATGAACAGACTGCCATATATTACATCCTTGGGCATAACACTGTCCTATTGAAGGGTCTGGGGAAGCAATATTAAACAGAGATACCTTTCCCAGTAATCTCTTACAACATACGAAGTTTAAAGTATACTCGGATCTATACCCCAAAACAGTCCATTTTTATACTTCCAACCGAACGACAGTTTAACTTTAACATGAAACTATCTAACAACTCTCCTTATCCTGTGCTGCCAAGGAGATGCATTGTACATAATAAATGAATTGCGAGTCATAACACATGGCATGCAGTAACTTGAATGATAATCTGCAATGAACTTGGGATTCTTAATAGTCTGGAATGCAGATGTGACAGTAAGGGATTTTTTTTTCTTATTTTCAGAATTTCTACACTCACCCCCCATGTGGAAATCAACTCAAGAGAAATTATCATTGACTTTCTATTTCCATCATTTGCAAAAATAAAATGGAATTGACTTCCGACGCCACTGTAGTAACCAAACAAGCCCAAATAAACTCAAAGCAGATATTTTTAACTTAAATATCAGTGGGACAAAAAGAAAAGCAAATCTTGTCACAGAGGAAGTTAAGCATTCGTTAAAATGACAACATGAGATTTATTTTATGGCACGAGTAGTTGCGCAAAACACACCTTAACTACCAGTTATATATACCACTCACCCCACTTCCTTGGTCCAACCTTAAACAAATCAGAACTTAGTTTATTTACTTCAAGGAGAACATTACAAGAGAAAAACGGAGGAAGGACAGAATGTTATCCACCAATAGCTGTGTAAGGATTTCAAGATATTGAAACCAGTAATACGAAGGATATAGCAAAGACATGCCCATTTCGAAGGCTATTTAAATACCCACTGTACTTCCGAAAATGGTAGAAGAATCTTTGCCTATGTGAAGTCGGCCAATTTGATTATGCATAAAGCTTGAAACTTGTGTCGATCTATTGTAAGTACTAGAATTGGATAGCAAACACATGTTAAGAATATTCAAGTTGTCATCCGGATAGTTTTATAGACTTGATGTAAACCTGCCGCAGAATACTTGAAACTACCCAGCTAAATTTATTGCTATTGACCATTAACTCAACACCAACTTATTTGGTTCATCAAAATCATTTTATTCTTCAGTTTGCTCATTGATACCGAGCTAATATCTAAGCTTCACAGAATCACAGTAGTAGATATTAGACTAAACATAATCGAAGTAAGTGGGGAAAGAAAGAAGAGAAAACCCACCAGGAGAAAGTGGGAAAGTGCTGGATCTGCCTCTCTTTCCTCTAGTATGATCTCTTGCTGATGCAGCAGATATTTTCTTCCCTGATACAGTAGCCATTTCTACTTAAAGCAACATCCCAACAATTTCTACTACCTTGATTGATTAGACTACAATCCTGAAAAAGACCCACTTCAAGACAGAACCACTAGGCCACTCAAACGGTGACGGATGAAAACGGAAGGTCAGGGCACAGATATTCTGTTCCCACTATCCAGTTCCCCGTGTTCCTCTAAGATCTCAACCATCCAATGCAATAAATGGATGGTTGAGACATATTGGAAACAGAGGGATCTGATCTTCTGGAACTGTTCCCAAAGGTCCCTACTTGACATATGAGACAAGAACAGTTCATGATGTAGAGTCGTGGAGAATTTTTAAGCATATATAAACTAGTAGATTTAATCTAAGTAATGTGAATTAATGTCCGTAATGTAATTATGTAACTAGAATTAATTCCATACTATTTATTATGATCAGTAATAATATTAATGAACACTTTAATCAACAGAATAAAGCTTAGAGTGACAAAAAAGACATATAACTACGATAACAACAACAACAATTTATGAAAGTCCCACTAATAAAATACAGAATTTGAAGAGGTTCAGATAATATACAGTTGTACCAGAGGTTGTTTCAGATAAACTTATATAAAGAAAAGGAGATAAAGAAAAAAGAAAAAATATGCATATGCATATACATATTAAAATAATAAAAATAATAAGACATAGAAGATAATGATAATAAATAAATAAATAAATACATATAATTAAAAATATAAAAATAAGTAATAAAATAAATAATACTATAAATATAAAACAAGATAAAGAGCCCAAATAAAAGATAAAATAAGTAAATGAAGATACATACACGAAAAAAAAATAAGTTAATAAATAAATCATATAAGTTATTATAGGAAAATATTTAGATTAAGTAAGGAAATATTTAGGCTAATTAACTAAGAGAGAAGTACTTCATATTGAATGTTTGGATTAAATACAAGATATAAGACTTAAAAAAATGTTTAAAAGACTTATGAGAACGAGAAGGACCTCCCTATATAAGTTCTTTTATCCGCATCTTAGTACGCTAAAGTTTTTTTATAAAGAATCATGTCTTTAGTAATTTCCAGTAGAGTCATATCATTCTTAATCACCTCCCCCTAATTTTTCTTGAGTCTACCTCTTTTTTTGATAGTCTCTAAGTACAATTTTCTCACTAGAGTGTTAATGTGTCTCTCTTTAATGTGTCTGAATTACTTAAGCCTTGTCTCTTTTAATTTTTTATTGATACTAACTACTTTTAATTTGTCTCTTACTATTATATTCCTGACCTTATCTCTTTAGTAAGGTTGCACATCCAACGGAGCATTCTCATCTACACTACTATTAGCTTATGTTATGCTCCTACTTGATAGGTCAATATTTCGTCTCATAGAGCATAGTCGGCCAAATTGCTAAACGATATGATTTACTTTTGAGCTTGAGTATTATCTTCTTGTTGCCTAAAAATCCTTATACATTTTTCCATTTATCCCACCCAATCCGATATGATGAATTATGTCTTCATCGATCTCTTTATTGCTTTGGATGATACATCCTAAATACTTTAAACACTCTTTTTGTAATATAATTTCTGAATCAATCTTTACTTCTACATCTAAAGTCACCTTATGGCTCGAAAAGTTATACTTTAAGTATTCAGTCTTAGTCATGCTCAGTTGAAAACTTTTCAACTCTAACGTATCATTCCAAAATTATAGCTTGATATTGACACCCTTTTTTGTATCAGCCATTAAATATGATGAATTATGTCTTCATTGATCTCTTTATTATTTTGGATGATACATCCTAAATACTTTAAACACTCTTTTTGTAATATAATTTCTGAATCAAACCTTATAGCTCGAAAAGTTACACTTTAATTATTCAGTCTTAGTCATGCTCAGTTTAAAACTTTTCAATTCTATCGTATCCTTCCAAAATTATAGCTTGATATTGACACCCTCTTTTGTGTTAGCCATTAAATATGATGAATTATGTCTTCATCGATCTCTCTATTGTTTTAGACGATACATCCTAATACTTTAAACACTCTTTTTGTATTATAATTTCTAAATCAATCTTTACTTCCACATCTAAAGTCACCTTATAGCCTGACAAGTTACACTTTAAGTATTCAATCTTAGTTATACTTAGTTTAAAACTTTTCAACTCTAACGTATCCTTCCAAAATTCTAGCTTGATATTGACACCCTCTTTTGTCTCAACCATTAAAAAATGTCATTAGCAAATAACATACACTAAGACACATCCCCTTTGATATTATTGGTAATCTCATTTACCACTACTGTAAATAAAAAGGGGTTCAATGAAGAGCCTTGGTATAGCCTAATATTAATAGAAAAATATTTTGTATCTCCTCCTATTGCCCTTAATCTACTTTTTGCACCTTCATACATATTGTTAATAACCCATATATAGATCATGGGAACTTCCTTAGCTTCTAAACACCTCTACATAATTTTCCCGAGTAACTTATCATACACTTTCTCTAAATCAATAAAAACTATGTGTAGGTTATATTGTCTTTCTCTGTAATATTCTATTAATATTTTAAGAAGATGTAAAGTTTTTGTCGTAGACTTTTTTGACATGAAATCAAGCTGGTTCTCCAAGATAGGAACTTCCTTTCTCACTCTCCTCTCAATCACCTTCTCTAATAACTTTATGACGTGAATAAGTAGAATGATATCTCTCTAGTTGTTACAACTTTGGATGTCTCCTTTGTTCTTGTATAGAAAAACTAGCATACTATTTCTACTCATCCGATATTTTGACAGACTTAAGGATCATATTAAAAGGCTTGACTAGCCAAGTAAGACCCTCTTCAACTAGGCTTTTCTACACCTCTATGGGTATCTCTTTAGGCTCTACTGTCCTTCCACTTTTCATCTCCTTCAAAGCCCTTTTAATTTTTTTTCTCTTGTAACAAATAAGTTATGATACCTCTTGAACGTACTAAGTTTACCTAAAGAGATATTGTTCTCTAAATTTTCATTAAAAAAGGCTATAGAAGTATTTTGTTCTGCTTCATCTTTTATATAACGAACTTGATCTAAATCTCTCACTTTATATTCTCTAGCTTTCACCAACTTAAAAATATCATTTTCTCTGTCTTTAGTTTTAAATTGATGGTATAATTTCTCGTAAGCTCTGCTTTTAGCTTTTGAGATTATCTTTTTCGTCTCTTTCTTTACCAGTTTGTAACTTTTTGTATTAACTACTTTTTCTATCTCTGTGGTGTTGTCTAATAAGATTTTATAGGCATACTTTTTTATCTTAACCTTTTTCTTGTACATCTTCATTCCACCGTCAAAACTCTATCTTATTTCCTCTTAATCCTTTAGAAACATTCAAGATCTCTTTTGATGTATTGTTTAAGAGAGTTGTTATTCTTTTCCACATTTAGTTAACATCATCTTCTAAATTCCATTACAGAAGAACACAAAAATAAATATTATAATCTTTAGACAAGTTTTAAAACATTCACTAGATGATTGGGGTATGCAAATTAATTCAATTTCATTTTGTATTCATTTTGTACCAAATGTATAGAGCATACAATTTTATCATTGAATCCTTCAGGCAAAAAGCATGAATATATGCCACCGAATTGTCTTGTACATATTGTTAAGTAAATTATTAGTTGATTTTGTACTTCTTAAACTACTACGATTATTGGCATATATTCGTTAAATATTCGTTGAGAAAATATTAGAAGGAAACACCGTCAATTTTCCAGTCGTCTTAAAGAATGGAAATATCAAAGAATGAGCGAGAATTTTTCAAAAGAAAAGGACAGGCCATCTAGTCCATTTGATGGCCGTCCACTGAAATAATCCATGCAACATTTTTAGTAATTTTCTTCGAATCCAAGTTCAATAATTGGCTCGCAGGTTGCAATCGACGTCAGAACCTAAATTTTTATATCTACATTCTCGTCAATCATCTCTTTTATAAATAAATCTCAAATCAAATAATACTTCAAATTTTACTAAAACAAATGATTCAAGAGGATTTATTTAAACTAAAACAAACTCCTCTTATATTTCTTAACCCTATTTTTATTGGCTTCTCAATTAAATTAAAGTAGTACATTGTTAAATAAGAAAAATTAAAATAAATAAAATACATATATCTCTATTTATCACGATATTCAAGAAATTACATTATCGAACCTAAATGACAGTGTCATCATCTCCAAATTACTTATCAAAAAAATTACAGTAATGCATTATTTCATAGTAATTATATTAAATGCAACGTAGAATGGTACAAACAAAATCAAATCATCTCTTGGATAGAATAATGTGCTATGACCAACAAATAATGTGCTAGCAATCCTCTCAATTAACTAGGGTATTCCTTCAATCTATAAAAAGTCATAAATTAATAAATATAAACAATTAATAAACACCAAAATAAATATCAAACATATATAACTCATCAATTAACATATTTTAGTTAGTATGTATTACCAACTTTTGAACAAAAAAGTTATGTTAATTCTCCTATTAAAGTAAATATATATACCTAAAACCAAAGTTACGAATACCATACTAAACTTAGTGCTGGATTGAGTTCTGGTACAGTACTGTATCGGTACCAGTCAATATCGGGTACCATTTTGGGTAATTTTTTAAATTTATAAAATAGTCCCTAAATTTTTTTAAAATTTACAAAATAGTTCATACTGTATAGTTGTACTGTATTCTTTATAAGTTTACATCAACCTTATCTTTAAAAATCATAATAATAAATAATAATCACAATTAATATGAAAGAATAATAATTTTTAAATATTTCACATATAAATAACAACCACAATTAATATAAAAAACACAATTATCGTCATACAAATATAAAATTAAGAACAGTACAAAGTATTTAAAATATTACAATAATATAATTTCATCATATAATAAATAATAATTACTTCAAAACATATAATAAAAAGAACAATAAATATCCTTAACTCTCAAACTATTACAATTTACAACAAGAGTTCTTGATAAGGAAACAATCAAGGAGAAGTTAAATTTGAAACAAAAACATTTACAATTACATTACATATATATAATTTAACATATAAATCAAATATAAGTAAAATTAAAAGAAGAGAAAAAACAAAAACTTGGAATGAAATTCAATCTTCTACGGGAAGATACCCATTATAATTGCACTGACCTCAGTTATCATTTGGTGCAAAATTATCATCATTTAGAGGAGCTTTATCATCATTATCATTCAAATTTAATGCACCAAATGACATGTCAATGCTTTCTCATCCAAGATTATCTTCCAAGTCATTGGCATCTACTAAATTTGATTCTTCAGAAACCTAATCTGCCAAAAGATCAATATTATCAATGAAAATTGGACCAGTTAAACTACTTGTGCTATTAAGACTCCTAGCAAACAATAAAATTTAATTATCAGAAAATTATATCGAAATTAATAATGATAATAACATACCTTTCCTGAAGCTTTAAATTGTAATGAACAAAAATCAAGTCATTCAACCTCTTATGCTCCCATCTATTCCTTTTGTTAGGGTGGATAAATTCAAATGTACTTCAGTTTCGTTCACAGCCTGTTGCACTCACATATTGACCAAATTGCAAACCTTTTCAATTCTGGAACACCATTTCCGAATTGATCCTACCAAGAAAATGTAGGTCATAAGATAACAAAAGTAGCGTTATAAATAAAATAAAATGATAATTAGTTTCAACAAATAAAAAAATGAAACAACTAATACCTAGAAAAAGTTTTTCTCTTTATCGAATAGCAATCGACATTCCAAAATCCCCATAAGACAACTTATAAAACTTTATTTGTAAGCTTAAGAGATCTTGCACCGTGTTAATGCTAACAATTGTTGTAATAGTTAAAAGCATTTCTCTATTAACTTCAGCTTGCTTAGTTAAATCCAGTCTAAAATAGACACTAGGATCAAAAATGCCCCAGCTGCAAACAACGAATAAGAAAGTTGTCTTTCCTTTCTCTTATTAATGATTGAAAGATATGGTGTGTACAAAAAAGGCCTATGCTTCAGATTGACCTTGACTACTTCTGTCGCTCTCTCCATGACATCAAAAAAATAACCCATTGTTTTTCTTCACTATCAACTAAGCGAAGCACCCTCACCAAAGGCTCACAAACTCAAATAACAAATTGGCATTGAGACCAAAATTCTCTATCTTTTAGTATAATTTTACAAATCTTCACTCCAGCATTAGACCTAGCATGCTGAGATGCAATCCACTTATCACCTGTAAATATTTGTCTTAACTCTTTCTTCATTGTAACGAAAGACAGAAGTGATAAGAAATTTGTTGCAAATATTGTCACAGTAGGATGACACAAATTCCTACCATTGATAAATTCCTTTCTCATTAAATTCAATACCCATTCACGATTATAGATGAACTTGGCCACCTTTTTAACCTTCTGCATAGTCTCATCAATAACAGGAAAATACCTAGGATCTCCTATTTTCTCTAGCATTAGGTTAATGCAATATGCAATACAAGGAGTCAAAACAAAAAGAATTATAATTACTCTGCAACCTTTTTCCTACCACTTTATAAGCAGAATCATTGTCAGTAACAAATTGAACAATGTTTTCTGGCCTTACTTCATTCACAACTTCATCAAATATCGCAAACAAAGTCTTAGTATTTCTAATAAGGCCAGATGCATCAATAGATTTCAAAAACATAGAGCCATTTGTAGAATAAACAAAAAATTAATAATAAGCTCTTATCATCTATTTGTCCAACCATCACACATGATTAAACATCAATTGTAAGGGCCCAAAATATACCCTAGTTGAAATAATACATGTTTATGAGAGTACGTGTGTGATATGAATTAGAATTTTGCTACGATTATAATATGAAAAACTTATGACTTGAATTTTTGATCAAGTGATTATAGTGATTAAATTGGAATTAATTGATACCATTAGAGAATTGAGGTATTTAGTGTATATTTAGATTAGGAAAATTTTCAAGCGGCAAGATAAATTGATATATGAAAATTGCAAAGATTAAGCCTATGAGTTAATGACATTTGGCATCATTGGATGATTGACACATAGACTGGTTTTATGGGTGACAAGTGGCAACATTTTAATTAGACAAATGGCATTACATGCACTAAGACATATGGCTTGATGCATTACATGCATTAGGACATGTGGTTTGATGCATTACATGTATTAAAACATGTGGCTTGACAAATTAAGGACACCTAGCAAAGCAATAGCTGAAACTCTCCAGCTCATTTCAGCAACCTACTCCCTCACTTTGGCTTCTTTCACATGAAATTTCATTCTCCTACTCACCCTCTCAACTTCTGAACCTTTGCTGAAGCTTGGATCATCATATTTGTAAGTTATTTTATTAATAAATAGGTCTTGTGATGCTATGATTGATGCTGGAAACTGGTTTGGATGAGAAGTTCTATTGGGCAGGTTTCGGTATTTTAGCCATATTTTTCTCTGTAGGTATCCAAATTAGATGAATTTAAATTTGTATTAAACTAGAAACTTATATCTACAAGTTTCATGAAGGAGTGGAAAATTTGTCTAGAAGAAAGTATTACTGAAATACACCATTTTCTTATCATAAAGAGCATGCAAAGTTATCCCGAAAGGGGGGTGTTAAGATGAAAATGCTGAGGTGTGCTAGAATTTGATGACTAGAATGTTATGAACATGCTTCGGTATTTTAGTTATATTTTGATCTGTAGATTTACAAATGAAATTATTCTTATTTTAAATTGAACTAGAGACATAATTCTACAACTTTGTGAAGAAGTCAAATTTTAATTATGTCTCTATGATTTTCAAAATTGGCATGAAATTGAGTTGTAGCTTAAGCTGAAGCACTGTCAGGGACAGAAATCATGTCCTGTGATTATTGAATAAACTGTATTGATGTGGGCTGAATTAGACTAAGTTGTCTTCACCAAAGTTGTATCTTATTCTCTTAGCTTTAAATTGGTATAAAGTTTGTAATTTTTAGATATTGGAATTGAGAGTTATGAGGTGTACAACTTGGAGGCATGGTCATGCATTAGTCAAAATGTCAAATGTATATAGTGTAGCTCCCCCTTACCGCAGGGCACACACTAGGACGCCCGCAGGTCATTCTGGTACATATTCTACGATAAGGGTGAGCTACAAACAATCACTACAAACACTTCACATGGCATCATAATAAAACATCAATAAAAAATCACAATGTTTTTGAAACCAAAATTTTCCTCATTTCATTTCATCAAAATCAGAAGTTTATACACTTGTCATTCTTTACTGTCTGTACATCAGTTCAAAAACCTAGTACAAAAATGCTACATGAAAGAAGAAAAACATTAGATCTATCTAGGCCATCCCAAAAGTCCCAGCTGACCGACCTGTGAGCCATGACTTCTCTCACCAAAACAAACTACACGGCTAGAAAAGTCTCTCTGAAGCTAGGAGTCTACTCTCGGTCCTGAAAGCCTGAAAAGTAATTGCAAATTTTGGGTGAGTTTTGCAAACTCAGTGAGGTAACCATCATCGATGGTTCGCTCAATTCATGCAACAATCAAGCATATCACAATTATTTCATATCTTCACATTGATCATAAGTAACACTTTATTTCACATAAGCATAAGACATTTTGCCTTTCACTCAATCAAGCATATTTAATCAAATGCATATGAAATGCTCACGTGACACTTTTCCAATTATTACAGTGTTGTGACTGAGTGCCTGAACTGTCCCATATAGGACACATTAAGCATTGAGCCTGAGGCTCTAAATCACTGTTGAGCTCGAGGCTCAAATACACTCGTTGAGCTTTAAGCTC
>JAOQMR010000008.1:8385809-8416666 GCA_027563865.1 Erythroxylum pelleterianum | reverse complement strand
AGGAATAACTTTATAAAAGTTAATTATGAAAGTTATTTTTCATAATTATAGGAATAACTTTATGAAAGTTATTTTGTCTATTTAAGGAGAAAGGAAGCTAGCACTTCATGACTTGAATTTTCTCTCCAAAATAGTTTTTGGAAATTGCTCTGTGGATACCGTTAGAGGCTGGACACGTGAACAGCTAGTGATTGATCATTCAGAGAAAAACAGTCTAAGTTTTTCTCCGGAAAGCAAACAAGGTAGGATTTCTGATCCGATTATATTTTGATTCAAGTTTAAGCAATTATCGGGATCCGCTCGGAGTCCGAAAAATTTTAATTTCCGCTGCGTCCGTGATTTGATCACGGTTGGATTCCAACAAAGGGCACTTGTTATTTAAATTGAATGGTTAAAGTAAAATTGTCGGGACGTTATTATATGGCTACTAATGCTAGAATTATAACGGTAAATATTCAATCACACTACATATCTAAATACTATTATTAAAAGTTGAAATTAATCGAAACGCTGAGATACTTTGCAACTTTATAATTATTGCATTGATATATTTTAATATATTCTAAATACTATTATTAAATGTTTTCCATATGGGCGTATTGTAATACTTGAAGATAACTCTAGCAGGGGATTAGATCTTCTGTTCCAATTAATCAGTTCTAACTTTGATTTAACTACACAAATACGTAGACCAGATTAAGCAAGGCAGGATTGGAACACCCTCAGTGGATAGGGTGCTCCAACCCGTCTAACAGGTAGTCGAGTGCGCAATCCTAATTACGCCAAGACTATTAAGTTCATATGATACATACAATTAACTATCTGACTAATTTGAGTAATTTTTTAAAATTGTAAAATAGTCTACAAATTTTATAAAATTGCAAAATAGTCATTCAAAATATTATGTTATATAGTTTTTAATTTTACATTAATTCCATCTTAAAAATTTATAATAATATAAATTGAAATAACAACTATCTCTTTGTTTCCATTAATATTAATTTTCACTTATTTCATATATAAATATCAACTACATTTAATATAAAAAGATTATTTAATTATTACACAGATATAACATTAAGAATAATATAAAGTACTTAAAATATTTCAATTTATATCATATAGTAAAGAATAATTATATCAACACACCAAATATTAAAAATAATATAGGTCCATATAAGATTTACAATAAGAGTTTGTACCAAAGAACACAATAAAATAGAAGAGAATCCTGAAACAAAAATACATACAATTAATGGTTATATGTATCATATACAAGTGAAATTAAAAGAGAAGAGAAAAATGAAAAATCTGGAACTTCATTTAATGGTATATCCACTTAAATTACAGTTATCTCAATTTTTATTCAACACAAAATCTTTTTCATCAAGAGGAATCTCATCATCATTCAAATTCATAATTCATTGCACCAAGTGATATGTCAATACTTTCCTATTCAATATTATGTTTCAAGTCACTCTCGTCTATAAAACTTGTTCCTTAAACTTAATTCGTTAAAAGATTTATAAAGTAAAGGCAACTGAATTTATATGACTACTTGTTCTATTAAGAGTATAATATATCCCCCATCTTGTACATATATTTTCTTATATATATATACACATCTCTCACTTCCACCCTCATCATTCCTATTTTTTTATTTTCAACCCTTAAGGTTACTATTTATGAAACCATCCTTTTTTTCTTCCTCTAGTCTTTATCACCAGCGACTCTAGCCAACCAACCATATATACCAATCAACTCTTCTTCGAGCATATCAAATCCATATATATTTTATCTAACATGACACTTGAATCATCACAAAAATCAAAGAAAAACTCAAATCTTTAATCCATCACCTTTTGCTAGTGATGTTGATCACAACCACTGCTATTGGACTCCCCTCAATGCCAAAAGCAAAAGTCCTACGGTTTTGTCACTAATCGCTACCTATATTGCTGCCGATTGATGAAAAAGGTTATAACTCTGAAATAATTTTTCTTTAATTCATTGATATTTGTTGAAAAATCTGAGTTTCTTATAGTTATAAAAGTTGTTATACTTATCAAAAGTTTTTATTTAGTCAAAAAATCAATGAATTCTAAGGCTAAAAAAACTAGAATATTCTAGTCGCCGGAGATACTATTTCGGTAACTTACTTTAATTTTTTTTTGAAAAAAGCTTATAAATTATGGTGATCATTTTTTTCCTTGAGAACCATAATAAAATTCTTAACTGTTTACAAATTAAGAATGTTGGAAGGATTGGGTGAGAATAGGATCGAGAGTCGAATTCCATAATTGGACCTTCCTAGCAAACCTAATGAAGGTTGTTAATCGAGCCCAACACTTGTAAATGAACCAATTGGGATATTTCCCTTCCTATTTTATAGGTACATCAGGAGTGCAACCCATATTGCAAAGTTCGGACTAACAAGTACATCAATTAGGTAAATTCATGTCTTTTACTGATATCGAATTCATACCCTCTATCGAGTATAGTTCTAGATTAATATGATTAATGACATATTAAGCCAGGATATACATCTCTATCCTTATGCACGTGGATATTATATGATATATACAAGTACCTACAAGCATATACATATGCATTTTCAATTTAAGCAGTCGTTATGATGGTACCTATGCAAGTAATACCATAATATTTAACTATATGGATATGGGTTTGGATACCACAATATTTAACTATACGGATATGAATTTATGATGGTCATCGCATAACCAAGTGCTTGTTTTAAAAAATTGCGTGATTGATATTTAGCTTGTGTGTGGATACATTTGATTGTGATTATAGAGGAGGTACCACCTGATATGTATGCATCAAGACCAAGTGCGCACTAGTTTAATTATGAGAGATCATCGTGATATAACATTCATATATGATATACACCCATCCTGGTTGATGCTTGGCTTCCGATTAGATCTTTATTTGACATGTATGCTATCGAAGTGATTATGACTTTGGATGTATTGAGTGAGGGCTGATATGTTGGCGATGCTTGGCACCCCACAATCCCTTTGGACTAAGAGAGTCTTAGGACTATACAAGTATAGGTGTATGGTTGGGCCGTTGGTGATGCTTATCTCCCTGCAACAATTGAAGTGTAGCATTGATAAACCCTTAGAGATTATGGTCTTATAGATATTCCTTATCTACAATTTAATAAAACATGTGATTTGTCATGCATCATATATAAACATATATATATATATATATATATATGTTTATACTAATATAAATGGTATATTGTGTGAGCATGTTATTGAGTGTTATTGGGCGATATAAACTTACTCAGTGAAGTCTACCTCCCCCTCAACTCTACTTTTTTCGACAATAGTAACTTTAAGGGGCATTGGTTACGATATACCTGCTTCTATGTATGTGTTTCATTTATTTCCACTTGTACTTGTACTTTAGCGTCCACAATGATATGATTTAGTATGTTGAAATTTTTTCCCCAATGTACGTTAACGTTATTTTACTTCACTGTGTTTGTACTTACATGTGCACATGTTCACTAATAGTCAAGCTTACATATGATATGAAAGCTTCTACTTAAAGGTCCCATATGCCAATCACGTGCCCTTTCGGGTCATGACAAAGAGTCCTGGTAAATAAATAAAAACTAATTATTAAGAAGTTATAAGAAATTATATTCAACTTAATAGTGATAATAATACACATTTCTCATAGCTTTAAGTTGTATCGTATAATGACCAAATCATTCATGCTTTTGTGTTCCAGTCTATTTCCTTTTTAGAATTGATGAATTCAAATGGTCTTCAATTTCTTTCATATCCAGTTACAGTCATACATTGACTTAGAATTTGAATTGTAAACCTTTGTAGTTCTAGACTACTATTTTCAAATTGGTCCCACTAAATAACTATTAGACAACAAAAGTGAGCTTACAAACAAAATAAAGTGATGATTATTTAAACAAGTAACAAAAGTGAAGAAATATATACTTGAATTAAGTTTTTCTATTTGATGAATTGTACTAGACATCCCAAAATCACCACACGCATTCTTGTATAAATTTATTTATGAACTAAGAAGATCCTGTATCATCTCTTATGCAAAAATTATTATGATAGTTAAAAATATTCTCCTATTAACTTCAGCTTTCTTTGTAAAACTTAAGCTAAAACAAATAGTAGAATTCAAAAAGACTTCAGTAGCAAACAACAGAGAGTAAAGTTATCTTTTTCATTTTTCATTGATGACTACAAGATAAGGTATATATAAAGAAGACCTATTTTTCATATTGGACTTAATTGCTTCCTTAACCCTTTCTATAATATAATAAAAATAACCTATTTTTGCCTTCTCATTACTATCAGCCAGATAAAGTACTCTTACTAAAGGCTCACAAACTTGGATGAAAAATTGATATTGGCACCAAAATTTACGATCTTTATGTGTAATTATGAAAACTCTATTTTAGCATTAGATTTAACATGCTAAAATTAATCTAATGCTAAAATACAACTCACTTATCACTTGTAAGAATTTATCTCAACCTCTTATTCATTAGAACAAAACATTGAAGTGGTAATAAATTAGTTGTAAATCTTGTAATGGCAGGATGACATAAATTCTTATCATTAATAAAATCCTTTCTCATCAAATTTAAAACTCATGCATGATTATAGGTGAACTTAGTCACTTTTCTTACTTTTTGTACAATTTCATTAATAATAAGAAAGTGTCTAAGATCTCTTAATTTTTTTTAACATTAGGTTAATATAATGTGCAGCACACAGAGTCCAATAAAGAGAATTATACCTTCTTTATAACAATTTTTTCAACTACTTTATAAGCAAATCGTTGTCAGTGATGAACTGTACAATATTTTCAATCTTCACTTCATTCAGAACTTCATCAAATATCTCAAATAGAGTATCAACATTTTTTACAAGGTCAAATGCATAAATAGAATTCAAAAACATCTAAAGATGTCCATAGGTCGGGTCGGGTCGGGGTTGCTTATGGCCCGGCCCAGCCTTACCCCCAGCTTGTGTGGCTCGAGGCCTGGATGGGTCGGCTCGTGCGCTGGCCCGATTTTGCCATCCCAAAAAACATCATCCCCTTAGCAAAATAAATAAAAAATTGATAATTGATGTCTTCTATTTGTGCATTGTACATGATTGAATACTTATAAGCTGCCCAAGTCATTATTCTATTATCCAAATACTTTTTTATTTTAGAAACTTAGTTGCTCAAAATTTTACCTTTGTATTCATCAATTGAAAAAGTTTTATATTTTGGACTATAAGAGGCAATAACATATATTATAGGCTTTCAATAATCAGATTGAACAACTTTGACTGGTACACTTGTATCATACCACCATCTAATAATGGTCATTTCCTTATTAAGATATGCATCTTTATATTGTAAGGCACTATAAATTAAAGGTTGAGCTCTAGGAGTTATTATGGAGCAAAAAATGTTAGATACATGTCTTCTTCTTTTTCTCACATCAAAGGCAACAATCCCATCTTGTTAGGTAGGAATACCACCTTTAACATTGCCAGTATCTTCCTAGCTAATGTAAAAAGAACTTGCACTATAAATTTTATAGTTCAATCCTTACCTTTTTGTCTTTCTCATTTAGATACTCTTCAAGTAAAATTTTCATATGTTATTTCACAAAATGACTAACTTTCTTTCAAAGCTCCGCATCACTTTTGATGATAATTACGCGCTTATTTAATTTGGTGATTCTCTCACCTTTCAAAAATTTGTTGCAATATAAATAAATGGTATGACTCTTCATTTTAGGAGCCAATTTAACATGAGCCTAATTTAGATCATCGAATCTTCTTAAAGAGGCTAAATTTTCTGGAGTACTTGAACTTCCCTTTATTTATCTATAAAATAAAAAAAGACACATGTAAAAGTAAATTAATATTTTATATAAAAATAAATTTTATACACTTAACATCATTACTTAGCTATAAAAATTCAAAAATCAATTATGAGAAGATTAATCATATACAAATACTTGAAAAAATAAAATTCATAAAACTAATGTGATAAAAAAATCTTGCAAAATGCTGATGGAGAAATAGTTCAACCATTTGAACCTCATATCAGCAGCTTTAACTAGAAACTTGGAATCAATGACATGAATATAAACGACGACCAAGATAGATAGAACAAACATCAAAGATCATGAATTCATAAATTATGTGGCTTAAGACATCATTTTAACTTATCTTTCCCACTCTCCCAATATTGGTCTACCTCTAAGAAAGTGTCAACCGATATCGTTGAAATATAATAAGCCTTGTTGTATATGATCTGAGAAAAAAACTAACCACTCATTTATTCTTTTAAACCTCTCCTTTAAACAATCATGATCATAGTTTAATAAGGTGTAAAAGGAATTCTAAAGCTCTTCAAGGTTACTAAGTTATTTATCTAGTTTTATAGTCTTTATCATTTTCTTGAAATTCAATGATTAATGGAGATGGAGATTCGCAAAGAAGGATACTAATTCTATTTTTATAGAGTGATGGATATTCTTTTATGAAATTGACTATTAATATGAAAAATATTAATGAAGGTCTTTTTGAAAAAAATTATTTGTATAGGCTAGGCTGTGTTAGGAAAGGAGGAGTCAGTCACGCAACGGAAACAAAGTAACCAGAACCAATAAACTTTTCCTTATGTGAACAAACACAACCAACACCAAAAGAAAAATAGCAGCCAACAAACTCACAAGTGCAAGAAACTAAGCAGCAAGAAATAATGGACACATGCAATTTTTACTTGGAAAACCTCCCTTAGTGTGAGAAAGGAAAAAACCACGAGACCTAGTCCAATAAAGAAAAAGTCCACTATCACTAATCAAGTTACAAAGAGTTTTTCACCTCTAGATATAACTAGAGTCGCTACTCAACTCAAGAGATAACAACAGTCATCAACAAGATGAAAGAATCAAAGAGTTGAGAACAATATCACCTTTAGAGTCTAACAACAATTGTGACTGAAGATCATGGCACCTTGAAGACCTTCAAATCCAATCTCCACCGTTCAGAATGAAGAACAACGAGAGAGAAATCTCTGGTTAAAATTTCAGGCTAATCCGACGAGAAATCACCATGCAATCAAAGGTTAGAATAAGACTGCGCAATGCTGGGAAGAATAACGAAAATTCCCACCTAAGTCTCTCTTTTCTTTTTTCCCTCTCTTTTTCCTTATGGCTGAACCTCTCCAATTTTTCTTAACCTATTTAGGGTTAAAAATACCCTTTTATACTTGAGCTTTGGGCTCTACTTAGAAGTGACCCAAACCCAATAGGCTGGGTAAGCTTGTGCAACAAAAACTACGCCATTTTGTAGATTAAAAAAAAGATGAGTCGAGCCGGCCTGACCAGTACTAGCTCGGGCCATTGACATCCCTACTATTGAACCAAAAGGCCCTCCCTTCATAAGGATGGATACTTTGTAAAGGAGCTTACTTTCTTCCTCATTTCAACGACACATATACATGTACTGTAGTTATGGTTGTCTTGCCTTCCTTTGATGGTCTTCTCGTACAGAACAAGGCAACCTTTTTAAACAAGTGCATGTTTTGTTTCGAATGCGGTCTAAAAGGAATGGAGATGAAAGATATGGAACTTTATGAGCTGTTAGTTTCTTTTTTTTTTTCCATGACCATAAGGTATTATTCCAATTAGTTTAGGCACACCTCATTAACTAATTATTTACTTTGTATGATTTCTCAGGTAAAGATTTCTATGAGAAATAATATTATCTTGACCAAAAAATTTTAATAGAAGTTAACCATGTGCATATGAATATTATAAGCAAAATAAAACTAATATTGACAGAACTGTTTACAATTTTAATATAAATTAACCATGTGCTTGTGAATATTATAAGCAAAATAAAGCTAATATTGACAGAACTGTTTTACAATTTTAATATAAATTAACCATGTGCATATGAATATTATAAGCAAAATAAAGCTAATATTGACAGAACTGCTTTAAAATCTGCATAATAAGTTATCATATATAAAATTTGTACATATAGTACGAAGTTATGATTGTAAGACTTAATGATATATTTTACACTTGAAATGACAATTTTATAATAATATAGATTGAAAATGTGACCACATGATAATATATACGACAGAAAATGATCTTATATTATAGATGTCAAATATTGCCTTATATATACAATAATAGAATGTACATACAAGTTAGATCAAAGTAAACAAAGTTCGGATAACAATTTGGAATTATTGAAGACTTTGCTTCTGAATTACCAAAATCATTTTATGCAAAAGAACCTTTGGGCTAGATGCATTGGATAGACTTCTCAGAATACTTTTATTCAAGGACGAGGGAGCGAGCCTCACACTTGTACGATTCCCTTGTAGTGCCCCAAATCAAAGGATCGTAGTCAAATGTTCCAACGGCTGGCTATTTCAAGGGTGCCTACAAAATAGATGAATCCTGCCACACCTCCAACAATTAGTTCCAGGAGCATCAACTATCCAATCAAAGCTACAGCGGTGACATTGAAATTGAAGGAATTATACTAGACAATGCATAAACCTTTTTTATATAAATCATAATTCATTTAATTCTGAAGTCATTAATTTAAATGACTCGTTGGAAGTAAATTCTTAATCTTAATTTGAATGTAACATGCTATAAAATCAATATCACTACATAAAAGTTTTATAAAAATTTTATTTAATTTCTGAATATCTAATAGTATTCTAAATGGTACGTGCTACAACCAATGTTAAATTTGAGAATGTAAATAACTGCAAAATTTTGAACCTAATACTTGTATTGTGTGGAAATATCTTTGATAAATGTGTTGTATATAAAACAAGTTAAGTTTTAGTAGTTATACTAAAAGTCAACGTCAAATAAATAAGAATCAAGTATAGAGTTTTGATAAAACTGTTATATAAGTAATTGGGTTTATTAAATATATAAAAGTTGAATAATAATAATCTTAATTTTTAAAGAATATTATTTAACAAAATATTACCAATATCATTCATGGTAAAAATGTCATCCTATATATTATGTTAAAAAATAAATGAATATTCGTCTTACGTTAATATGATCAATATTTATTATTCGTTTAAAGTTTAAATATTTTTATATCAATTTTCTTATTAGATAAAATAGAATTTATTGATTCAAATTTCTAATTCCATTAATAAAACAATAAGAATAAATATGGTTAATGGAGTCTAACCGCGGCATTTGCTTGTTAACATTATTTATGAAATGGAATCATCCACTTCGCCAGCACAAAAATGATTCTTATAAGTATGAGCTGGTCTTCAGAACAATATGAAACCAAATAGTTAGCACATAAGAAGTGGAAATTGAAAAGAATGAAATGGCATACGACGAGGGAAAAGATTCTGGGGAAAGAATGGCAAGTAGTATTCAGGAGTTTACATTGTCAAATAATAATACTTGTAGTCGAGAGAGGAATCTCAGGAAAAGACAGCAGTTGAGCTGTCATATGTTACAATTCCTTCTTTCCATTTTACCAGCAGCAGCATAGAAGTGACCCTCCGATGAATATCTTTACTTGAAGTGACTCCAAACCACTGCTTATTTTTTGTTGTTGATGGTGGAGCTACTTTATACCACAAGCTCTTCAATAAATATTTTTCAAATTAGGTAAGTTGAAAGGTAATTAATGCATAATTGGGAAGGTTCTTGCAACAGCCATCTCTGGAATTCATATATTTTCCTTTTACCTTTAATGCCAAAGCTTCCTAGCTTAAGAATGTCTTAGCAGGATCTGCAAAAATTCCCTATGCAGTCTTCCTTTTTTGTTAAATAAACAATTCCAGTGGGACCCTCATCACCTCAAAGTCATCTAATCTGCTGTCTTATTTGCACATATATAATATGTGATTCACGTGTAAAGAAATTGATAAAATTCGCCGCTAGCTAGAGATAGTGTACATAGCCTTCTTATTAGCAACACATTGTTAATTCGTTGAATTTGATGCGTTTCTGAACTTTTCAGAATTCTTACTTTCTCTCATCTTTCCGTCACTTTTGGTGGCCATCTCTACCAAGCTTAGTGGTGTTCCCTCTTTTTGGCCAATTCGTTTTGCCATGATGTCCACGCCTAATGTTACCCTAGGAAACAACGTAGCCTGTCAAATCATCTCGCAGCTCAGCATTGTATATTTCCTTTTACTTTTCTTTCTCCTTTTTCAACTTTTCTTCCAAAACAAGAACTTGATGATGTAAATTCTATACATTGGAACACAGAAATGGCCATCTAAACGATTATGCATGTGGTATATGGCCAAAACAAAATGACGTTAATTAACGCCTTGAAGATTGATCAACATGCTGGGTTCCGGGATATCCATGATCACAACTAAACATATTGAAATGCAAAAAACAAGCAAAGGAAAGTAGCGAATGGTGGTTCTGAGTTTATTTCGTGTATGACAGAAGAAATGGGACACAACGAAGCAACAGATGCAAGTGTTACATTGCCTTCTTAATTGATAGAATTGGTGCACCTGGTCTTACAATGTTGTTGTAACAATATGAAGTTTCACTATAATCTGCACATATACTGAAATATAAATCAAGCAACCGCATGCATCTTATACAAAGCATTACGTAAAGATACATGCAGATAAATTGAATAGAAGCATAACTGAAACCATAAATACCTCCGGCTATTGCTGTGATCCACCTAAGATCTGGATGTCTCTGTGAAGATTGGAGTTTCTGTCCTCTTCCTCAGCAGAATCAATGGTGTCAATTGAAGCTTGGAGAAAACAGGGACCAAACCAACGTTATAAAACCACTACCTAGTCTTTGGCCATCGCAGAGAAGAAGGGTCGGTAACTCGGTATTATGGGTGACAAACTATGCGTGAGTTAAGGGTTCATTATTAAATGGACCACATACAGGTAGGTAAGGTAGGGAAGGGTTTGACGGAAATTTTAACCGAAATCCTTACATTCTCTCACTTGGTCCAGTTAACCCAAAATCACTACATATAACAAGAAATCAAATATATATGAATCATGGCAATAGGTCTTCTTCTAGTGAATAGTATCTTCCATGTATTATATATACAAAAGTTTCTCATTACTAGCCCTTCATGATGATGCCTATAACTCGATGCATGTCACTGCTGGATTAAAACGATGTGTTGTGAATGAAGAATCATCTATATCATGGCTTCATAAGTTAAAACACATCTCCATTGAGAGAATTAAGCGATTAGTAAATGAAAGTGTACTTAGTACTCTAGATTTTACTAATTTTGAGACTTGCGTGGATTGTATTAAGGGTAAACAAACTAAAAAGTCTAAAAGGGGTACTAAGAGGAGTACAAATCTGTTAGAAATCATACATATGGATATTTGTTGTCCAGATATGGATGCAAATAGTCCAAAATTTTTATCACCTTCATAGACGACTAGGCGCGATACATGTATCTCTACTTACTTTGTTCTACAGACGAAGCTTTAGATGCCTTTAAAATTTTTAAGGCTAAAGTGGAGAATTAATATGAAAAACTGATTAAAATCGTGAGGTCAGATAGAGGTGAAGAGTATTATGGTAGATACATTGAAAGTGGACAAGCACCTAGTCCTTTTGCAAAGTTTCTTCAGAAATATGGGATTGTTGCCTAGTATATTATGCTTGGTTCTCCGGATCAGAATGGTAGGACAGAAAGAAGAAACCAAACCTTAATGGACATGATGAGAAGTATGAGGAGTAACACAAAACTTCCTCAATTCTTATGGACAGAAGCTCTAAAGACGGCCGTGTATATATTAAACCGAGTTCCAACCAAGGCTATCTCTAAGACACCTTTTGAGTTGTTTAAGGGTTGAAAACCGAGTCTGAGACATATACGCATTTTGGGATGCCCGTGTAAAGTGAGAATTTACGACCCACAGGAAAATAAGCTAGACCCAAGGACCATTAGTGATTATTTCATTAGATATGCTGAAAGGTCTAATGGGTATAGGTTCTATTGTCCATCTCATATGCTGTAGCCCACAGGCAAGTCTTATGTCACTAGAGTCATCTATTAAATACATGATATACATTGGTAAATCATAAATTATTATTGGTCTCGAAATACATATAACGAGCATATATTTTTCTTTCTCCATTTGCAGTTACTCCAACATTTAATATTCAATGTGATATTCCCGAATTGAGAGGTGACAACTATAAGATTTGGAAGGAGAGAATTCTGCTTCATTTAGGCTGGATGGATATAGACTATGCTATTAGGAAGATTGAACCACCGAGTACGACTGAGACTAGCATCCCAGAAGCTATTGCGCTTTATGAAAGGTAGGATAAATCTAATCGTCTCTCTGTCGTTCATAAAGACCAAAATATCTGCTGGCATTCGTAGTTCTGTTGACCAGCATAGTAACGTGAAAGATCTATTAAAGGCCATTGATGAGCAATTCACTACATCCGATAAAGCCTTTGCCATCACTTTAATTATGCAGTTGTCATCTTTAAGGTTCACAGGAATAAAAGGCGTATATGATCATATTAAGCGTATGAGGGACAGAGCGGCTCAGTTGAAAGCGTTGGAATGTATAATATCGGAATCTTTCCTAGTACATTACTTCTTATGCACTATACCTCAACAATACGGTCCTTTTAAGATATCCTATAACACACATAAGGATAATTGGTCGATCAACGAATTGTTGACCATGTGTGTGCAAGAGGAGGAGCAGTTGTTGATGGAAGATGGTGAAAGGGTCAATTTGACCGTTTCTGGAAAGAAGAGGCAGGACGATGCCAAGAGTAAGGGAAAGGGCAAAGTTGCTCCTTAAGGAATAGAGACCATCAGATAATGAACGCAAAATAAAAGCACTACTCAAAACCAAACTGTAAGTGCCAATAGCTTCCACATGTGAACTCGTCTTGGTTTCTGCATAGATGACTTGTTCACTTCCCACCAGCTTCCTTAGGTTTTGTATACTCTGCAAGGTATTTAAAATATATATTGTAGAACCAGAATCAATCCACCATGTGTTATGATTAACATGAACCATATTAGACTCATAACAAACAAATGAAATTTGAGTACCTTTCTTTTCGAGCCAGTCCTTAAATTTGGCAATGGACCAGTGTTTATACCAAAAGGTCAGTGGGAGTAAGACTTGTTTTCTTGTGTTGTACGTGGATGACATTTTGCTTGCGACTAATGATAAGGGTTTGCTATATGAGGTAAAACAATTTCTCTCAAAGAATTTTGATATGAAAGATATAAGTGAGGCGTCTTATGTCATTGGTATTAAGATCCATAGAGAAAGATCTCGAAGCATGCATCTTATACAAAGCATTATGTAAAGATACATGTAGATAAATTGAACGAAAGCATAACTGAAACCATAAATACCTGCAGCCATGGCCGTGATCCACCTAAGATCTGGATGTCTCTGTGAAGGTTGGAGCTTCTGTCACCTTCCTCAACAGAATCGATGGTGTCAATTGAAGCTTGGAGAAGATAGGGACCAAACCAACGTTATAAAACCACTACCCAGTCTCTGACAAACTGTGCGTGAGTTAAAGGTTCATTATTAAATGGACCATATACTGATAGGTAAGATAGGGAAGAGTTTGACGGAAATTTTGACCGAAATCTTTACATATACTCCTCGAATCGTGGAGGTGTTGGAAATACTAAATTTAGATTAATAGATATAAATCTGTGTTAATTACATTATATCATTGAATTCTAGACTTATCTATATTCAATATCTTAATATAAGTTCACTTTTTTTTTGAAGTTATATAAGCTTAATATTTATCAATATTCCGTAATGCATTATTTATGAAATTTTATGAATTCAAAATATTTGGGAATATCACAAATCTAGATATTAATATTTTTTTTGGTCTTAGATCAGGGTATCCACCGGTGGACTCAGTGACTAATCCCCTCGCTGGTTTGTAGACACCTCACAGGATGGGACAACTGACCCAAATATTTAAGGCTGCTCCATACCCAAAGTTAAGGATCGAATTTAGTAGAGAAGTAATTATATATATATATATATATATATATAATTATATATAATTATAATTATAATTATATATATTCTTGTAATTCTTTGAAAAGTTTATACAACTTCATTTTGTTCTATACTTACGATGTATTGTAAGCGATGCTCGCCTGTTTAATAGAGACATGAAGAATTTGTGACTTGAGAACTTTTACTACGAATGGCATGGGAACTTGGAAGACCTAAACTAGTTTTAACCCTTCCATGAGTTGAATGATGTTTGCGACAGTGGACGCCTCTAAACTGTAGAAATGAGGGACCTAACACCAAAAAACTATGAGAACATTCCCCTGGTAGCTTCTGTACGTACTTTACGAAAGAAATCATTTCACCTTTTTGTTAACACCCCCACCTCCTCTGGGTTTCTATGTAAGTGAAGTAAGCTTGGGAACTGCTTCTCAACACTATAAATATGAGGCTTCTGCCCTCATCACTTCTCAGAGTGATCTTCCAAAGAAGATGAAATTAGAATCCTTATCTTAGCTTGTTATCCATCACCTGTAGCCTTCACTGCTTAGATTTTCGCCTTCTATCTCTCTTCTTTACATTCGTCAAAAGCTCTTGGTAATGGCAAGCATGACAGACCCTCTTGTGGTTGGGAGGGTAATTGGAGAGGTCATCGACTATTTCACTCCAAGCGTGAAGATGACAGTGGCTTATAACTCCAACAAGCAGGTGTATAATGTGCATGAGCTGTTCCCATCTGCTGTTACTTACAAACCGAAGGTTGACGTTCATGGCGAGGACATGAGATCATTTTTCACCCTGGTATGGATATTTTTCCTTAATATACTAGCTAGTTAATTAATTTAGTGCTGATCTCTTAGATTAGGCTAGTAATGAAGTGTTGTGTCTTCAAATTGGATTCAAAATATCGCACTACTGCAGGTCATGACAGACCCAGATGTTCCTGGTCCTAGTGATCCATACCTGAGGGAGCACGTACACTGGTATACTCATCAAAACCACTGATCCTTTGGATTCTGGGGAAGAAAATTATCTGACTACCAACTATTCATGCTCAACACACATTTGTAATTAATTTATACCCATAAAATATCATCAATAAAATTTTAGTCGCGTGATAATGGGGTGCAAGTCCATCTCATATCTTTAATAATTATTTTTAGAAAAATTTAAGCTGTAATTAAATAACTTATATTATGCCACACCTATAATGTGATACCACAAAATTTTAATCGTGGTCTTGATTTAAAAGAATGCCTTATAAACAAAAATATAAAGTTACTCATGAAATATCAAATTTTGCTGTTAAGCCATGATTCAACAGTAAGTAAAAATATTTTATAACATCACAATAGTAAAACTGACCAGTTAAAGAAAAAGAAAAGCGAAATTAAAAGGAAAATATTTATTTTCATGATTTCTAATCTTGGCAACTAAAGAAAAACAAATGTAGGTATATAGGTTATATACCTATATTTCATCTCTTGAACTTGATTTGACCATGTACTCTTGGCAGGATAGTAACAGACATACCAGGCACCACGGACGCCACATTTGGTAAGTCTTCACATCCACTGTGGGAAGGAAATGAGAGAGACAGAGGGACCTAAAAACAAGGACAAGTGTACTAATTCATGGTATCTCTGGGAATTGTCTGAATTTTTATGAACAGGGAGGGAAGTGGTGAACTATGAGATGCCAAGGCCCAATATAGGGATACACAGGTTCGTGTTCATTCTGTTCAAGCAGAAAGGAAGAAAAACAGTGACAACGCCATCGTCAAGGGACAAATTTAACACAAGAAAATTTGCAGAAGACAATGATCTTGGCCACCCTGTCGCAGCGGTGTTCTTCAATGCTCAACGGGAAACAGCTGCGAGGAGACGTTGAGAGAAAGATATTATACAAAAAAAGAACGAGCACCACTGTCTCTTCACAGAACTGCTGAATCGTAAATGGAGTAATATAATATTGTATTTGGAAGTAATGCAAGTATAGAAGGGGAAGAAGAAGAAAAAGAAAATGACGCAGAAGAAACAAGTAGAACATGATGCAGCGTTTGGATATGCTAGAATAAACCAATTCAAGCGTTTGCTTAAGGTATATATTGGTTCCTGTCTTAGAAGAACCTAAGTACGCACTATCAGCTTGGTGATGTGTAACCCTTTGTCTATTTGCAATAAAGAAACTAAATAAATTATAAAGAATAAAGGATCGTAGTCACTTATTAACAACAAAAGGGTGCGAGTTGTTCAGTTTCCAACAACGTGATCACTGATCAGTCCTTTTCTAGTTTGGAGTTGGTCTACCACTTTCTGGAAATAATAAGAACATGATGTTGCTATTACGAGAAGAAAGGTGAAACATGCACTTCATGACACTTTTCAATGACAATAATAATATAAGTTATCTTTCGATGTATGAAGACGACAAATTGATTGTTTTTCATTTAACTTTTAGATTCAAGAAAAAAAATTAATTAAACTATTTTGTATTCAGAAATATTAACATTAATAATGTAGGTATAATATTATTGCTGGGATTTTACTTACTGCTCTGTTATCTTTACAAAAAAAGAACTTGACAACTTGGTTAAATTTGCAGTAAGAAACTTGCAGAAAAATAAAAAGACTTGATTTTACTTAGTTCGATAGTGAAACACTATCTATATCCAAAGTTCCCACTTGTTAGTGATAAAGATTTCACTAATGAAGAAGAAAGTGAAAGAAGGTTTTATGTAGTTTGAGTGATATTGTGGATCACTTGCAAGAGTCTCTAAACTCTCCTAATACTCACTGTTAGTATTCTAGCACACTCCTAAAACCCTTTTCTTTTCACTCATGATCTTACTCTCGGATATTGAATGTTGTGAATGAAAAATACAATCTGTTGGAAATATGAAGTTTCTATTTTTATATGTATTGTGTCTGATGCTTCTATTTCTCTTATATACAGCTGAAGAAGATTGCTTTCAGATGAGTTGCTTGAATTAGACATTGATCATGTGCCTCCCATGTGACTCCTTTAATGACTCTTTTTTGCTGTGCGTATTATACTTGCTGTAGCTACGTTTTTGCCTTTTAGTCATGTAATACGATAATGGATTGCTTTGTTGCTTCTGATTTGAGTTTAGAGGTGTGTGTCACGTGTGCATATCAGCTTAGTCACTTATGTTCTGTCTTCAGCTGAAGTTTCGAGAATACTTTCCCTCTTCTCTCTTCGACACTTCAGACACCATCATATTTCTTCTTTGATTCTTCATTTTCCTTCTGTATTAGTTGCATCTGAGTGTGGACTTTTGGAGTATGTGTGATCTCCGTCACAATTATAAACATTTTAAAATGTTGGCTTAATTCTTTTCAATTATAGAAAATTAACTTGTAACTACATTGAAGTGAATATGTAGAGGAATATTACTAAAAATATTTTGAGAGTAAAAAAAAAAGCAAAACATGATTACATTACGTGACACAAAGATCAAGTTAAAATTAGATTTTAATCTCAATTTCACGAATTCATAAATTAATTTTTATTATCAATTTATTAAATATTTTATTAACGTATCTGTTTTAAATACTTTCTAAACTCTACAATTCTTATTATTTTAAGGGACGATAAAAATATGCCTCATACTTTTATCATTGCAATGAAAACGATCATAAAATTGTGAAAGTTTATATAATATAGATTATGATTAAATATTGTGCTTCATATGAAATACATAGAGATTAAAAGTGAACTAGGTAAGGATATGTTTGAACCTACATAGAAGTTATTGAACAGTTTGCCATTGTTGTGTCTATCCATATAACATGACTATTGGATAGACAATTTGGACACTGATTGACATAACCGTGACAACTCCTGAATAACTATCAAAATAGTTGTCACTACTTTAGTCCGTCATGGAGTTGAGGCAATTATGGACACTCCAAAATCAATGTGTTGCATTACCAATAAATTGGTAAGGTTGCATATAAATTGTCAAGGTCAAATAATTGTTGAATACAAGTGGTGCCTTCATAAAATTACCAATTCATGCAAATAACCTCTTTAATGGGGCATGTCCCTATTATGCCTTAGTTTCATTGGATAATATGTGAAATAATAGACTTGAGCCCAATTCAACCCCAAAAGTTAACTCAAGGGGTTGAGGCACCCAAGCCATTATAAACACCATAATACTGGTGTACACAGCCGATGTGGGATGAGTATTAACTCAACACGCCCCCCTCACACGAGGCGCAGATTACTGCGGGCGGTACCAACATCAATAACTGGCTTTGATACCATGTGAAATAATAGACTTGAGCCCAATTCAACCCCAAAAGTTAACTCAAGGGGTTGAGGCACCCAAGCCATTATAAACACCATAATACTGGTGTACACAGCCGATGTGGGATGAGTATTAACTCAACACGCCCCCCTCACACGAGGCGCAGATTACTGCGGGCGGTACCAACATCAATAACTGGCTTTGATACCATGTGAAATAATAGACTTGAGCCCAATTCAACCCCAAAAGTTAACTCAAGGGGTTGAGGCACCCAAGCCATTATAAACACCATAATACTGGTGTACACAGCCGATGTGGGATGAGTATTAACTCAACAAAGTTTTAATTCCTCCTTTAATAAATTAGGAAAACAAACAAAAGGTTAATCAACTTGGTGGAGTAAGATATGATAAAACGTAGGAATAGATTTATGAATGGAATTGCCAACAACTACCCTCCACCATACATGTCTATTCCTTGCCACCTAACTTAGCTAAACATATGGACACTACTAATTCCCCCAACCCCCAGGACCACTTTGACCGCTACCATGACCTATCGACTCCGTTCTGCACTGGTAAGTCTCAGGAACAATCTGCAGAAATGGTGCCGTCAATGGATGTGGATGATAATTATTCTCCGTCAATGGATGTGGATGATAGTTATTCTTATACACCCCATGACCATACCCTGATACAGAAGATGCTGGCACACAAAACATACTGATTGCTTCCTGTGTCGGAATTTGGTGATGATAATGATAAAACTCCGGATAAGTCATCACTTCATCGGTGCCAGGATTACAAGTTATTGGTGGAGGAGTGATGTAGATGTCATGGAGAGAAGGATACAAGTTTGTTCGACCCATATAAGGTGACTCAACATTTTGTATCTTTTCTACGTCAAGCTGATGATCGACCGATTGATTGTAATGACCTGAAGGTGTGATTCCTCTAGGCACAACCGGAGAATCAGTTCCCTTGTCTCCGGGATCAGTGTTATTCCGGTGAACCTTGTAGGAGAAACTCAAGACTCCATTAGGCCTTCTGTCACTGCTTCGAACCTGATAGCTCACTCTCCTTGTTAAGTCTGTGCCACTCGACTCCTTAATCAGATCCGTGAGCGGAACACAAACTTGCCCGATAGCCCTCTTACCAATCACGACACCTTCGCAACACAGATCGAATCTGAGGTAGAGATGATGAGAAGGAATTGAGGATGACGAGGGTGAGATGGTTTTGAGATCGAAGTGCATAGTGGAATCGTTCCACTCGGGGCTTCCACCACCTTCTCTGTCAACTGCCGTCTTTTGACGCTGTTCTTTCTTCTTCAGTTCATCATTGTAAATGGAGACAACAGCATACACCGATAGCTTCTGAAAAATTTTGAAGGCTTTCAGATGTCTACATGACATGAGTGTCAATTCCAGGGACGTCCATTCTGCGTCACTACCCTTCATCCCTGTTGCTCACACAATTCTCTCCTGATATCTCCTTTAGATCATAAACTAGTATCACAGCCTATAATAGCAAGTCCGTAAGAGGTACGTTCTTAGTAGACTGACTCGGTCACCAAGTCAACAGGTTGTTATGGTCCTAAGGCGTCTATTCGAAGCTTCGGTTGTTAACTGATAAAAGCCATACGTTTATGCTTCTTTGGGATATTATGTACATATAGTCAAAGAGTTATACCGACCTTGAAGTTGCGGTCTACATTATTCTTGTCCTAGTGCTTCTACAGCTTCCGTCTTAATTTGTAGACAGTTGAACTGGAATTTAAGGTATAGAAGTAGTCACACTCAAGCGTTATGTCTCTACATATTTGATGTTACAAACCTGTGAAAGCTTACTAAGAAATGGAGAGTCCATGTTCAATCCATTTATCATCACTACTTCTGCTTCCTAGAGTTAGGGTCATCCTTTTTCCTAGTTCCCAGGTTGGAGATGTACTTGGAGGTCTTGTCACGTACAACAGATAACCATGTAACGCCAGTGCTGACGTACTCACTGTTCTTGCTTGAGGTACCCATCCGTTCTGCAACTCCCAGTTTTGTTCTGTCCACCGGCACTTTCCCTGTCTCTGCGAGCTTGCAATTACCTTCTCTCACATCTATGACCATCTTCTGCATTCCATACTCCTCTGAAGGCACATCTCGACTTGCCCCTCCTTGCACAGCTGCTAGACCAATGATGTTCGTCTCATGGTTCTGTTAAACGAGGGTAGTCATTATACATGGTCGAACTGAATTTAACTGATCTGCCATTGTCATGTATTAATGAAACTGAGCAATATCGTCAGTTTATAGAAGATCAACAACTGATGCATTCATCTAATCCAGCTCGTGGAACCTTGACGAACTTGCTTAACAAATTACCAATATTAGTGATAAGATGTACAATTAACTGCATTTTTTCTTCCTGCTGAACTTGATATCGGAACATTAAGCTTATGATGTTTCATCTGTCAAATTTCTGCTCATTGAAGAATCAAAACAAATCTCAACTTGATATCTTCCTATACTTAGTTATACAGAAACTGAACTTAGAATTAGGTGAACTCTGTCTATCTAACTATTAGTTGACATGAAAAGGTCGCTGGGGCAACTAGGAAATAGGCTTGAATGAACAATAAAAATCACTATAGAGTCACCATATCTTTAGCGGATAGAATGCGAATCTGCTTGCCAGCCACGACACAGTCCTGCAAACAGGTGATAAAAACAGTTCTTCAATTTACTCATCATGACTATAGTCTTTTGGCTTCAGAATTTTGCATGAAGCAGAGAAAATAGAGGACGTCAAGCAAGATTAGCTAGCAGAATCCATGTAAAATATTTACCAACCAAATTAGATTTGAATTAAGAAGTTCATGAATCCAAGACAAGCGAAATTGAAACTTCAAATTGGGAGACAGCAAAAGCCGAAAAAAGAAAAGGAATAGAAACATTGAAATCACCGTGATTAGAAACTATGACATACTATCACATCATCATTTTGATTCCGTTCTAGTTCCTTACATTCAGGAGAAGAGCAGTCCGAAAAGCATATGGCTGTCTGAAAGTTACTAAAGCAGACTGGGATTGGTCTTTGTTTCTGCAACATACCAATTACCAAACAATAACAACTATTCCAAAACATAGACTAAAAATTAGCTGAAAGGATTGTTAAAAATTCAATACTTGAGAAGGTCTATCTTCTCAACAAAGCCACAGTAGGAGAAAAAAATATTCAAGTCGGAGACAGTCACTGTAGCAGGAAGATTGAGAACCAGAATAGTTAACTCACGCATCCTCGAACACAGGAACTTCCAGTTTCAGTAGAGAACTGCTATATTTTGGTCTAGAATATAAACTTGATGGTATGTAGTCTGTGCAGAATCATTACGTGCTTGTAGAAGAAAAGGCGTCTAAGAATTTATTCTGTTCTTTTTCTTTTTCTGTGAGAATCTAATTCTGTTCTTGAAAATCTTCTGGGCAGGATCTACTGTAGGATGCGTATCTCAGAAATTTCAGACAGAAGCAAGCGTCCATACACGGCCATGCAAGACGTAAAGAATAAAGATACAGTTAGCAAGAAATCAAGAAATGTTAGTTATGTCAGTTAGATGACAGTGAGTAGGATTGAATTGCTATAAATGTACATTCGATCACAGAAGTTGTATAATACAATTCATAGAAAGAAATCTCAGTGTATCGCTGAGTTTTTTAAATCCTCTGTTTGTCCCCGTTTCTCTGCGTCTTCTCTCTCTAGCTTTCTCTCTCAAAGCTCTCTGCATAATAGTCGTTCATTTTCGTATGGTAGATAGATAATAACAACAAAGTGATATCAAAGTTAGTTTCTTAAGGGATCTGTGACGGTTTAAGCAAGTGTTTTTTGACTTAAGCAAGAAAAATATTTTTTCCAGGTTAAGCTGCGACTACGAGGAGAGTATACTCAGAGATGGCTCAGAGTTCATCCCCAAGTTTGCAGCCAGCAGTATTTAATGGAGAAGGTATCAGATTTGGGCAATAAAGGTGGAGGCATACCTGTAAGGTCAGGATCTCTGGGAGCCTATTGATGAAGACTACGAAGTCGAGGTTCCAGCCGAAGATGTCCCAATTGCTCAGCTAAGATGGTTGAGGGAAAGGGTAGCAAAAAAGGCTCGGGCGAAATCTTGCATATACCAGGCAATTACGCCTTCCATATTTACTCGAATTATGTCTTTTGGATCGGCAAAGGAGATCTGGGAGTTTTTGAAGAATGAATATGAAGGCGACGAAAAAGTGAAAAACATGAAGGTGTTAAATCTCTTGCGAGAATTTGAAAGAATCCAAATGAAGGACGATGAATCAGTTAAGAATTACACCGAAAGACTAATTCAGCTTTCAGATGAAATCAGGCTCTTAGGAGCCAACTTTAAGGATCAAAGGCTGGTCCAGAAGCTACTAGTTTCAGTACCCGAAAAATACGAAGCTACCATTGTCTCTCTGGAAAACTCCAAGGACATTGGACAAATTAAGCTTGCTGAAATAGTAAGCGCGCTTCAAGATCAAGAACAAAGGCATTTGATGAGGAAGTCTGAAGTTACTGAAGGAGCATACAGAGCCTTTGCCAAAACTGAAAGCCAAGAAAAATCCAAGAAGAAGAAAAGAACCAAAGGAGAGTTAGGCTCACAAAACACACAATCACACCAGAAACATTCAGGTAAAAATACAGGAGGAGACAAGGCAAATAAATACAATCCTTGCCCTCATTGTGGTAAGTCGAACCATCTTGCTTTCAAGTGTTGGAAGAGACTGGATGTGGAATGCAGAAGATGCCACCAGAAGGGACACATGGAGGCGATATGCAAAAAGCAATCTGTTCAGACAGAAACCAATGCACAGATTGCTGAAGAAGAAGAGCAACTCTTCGTGGTCACGTGTGATCTGGCTGAAGCACATCCATCTGAATGGCTGATAAGCAGTGGATGTACAAGCCATATGACTCTAGATGCAACACTATTCAAGACCCTAAATCAAAATGTAAAGGCCAATGTGAAGCTAGGAAATGGTGTGTGCATCCGTGCTGAAGGAAGAGGAGTGGTTGAGATACCTACCAAGATTGGTATCAAGATCATTCCTGATATGTTATTGGTGCCCAAAATACAGCATAATCTACTGACCGTGGCCTAACTGATTGAGAGAGATATGTCTGTATATTTTGAATCTGATGTGTGTAAGGTGCTTGACAAGTTTGGGCAGGAGATGTTCACTACAATGATGAAGAACAAAAGCTTTATAATGAGACCATAGGAGATGCAACAAGAGGCTTTAGTGAGCAACACAGGAGAAACTGATCTCTGGCACAGAAGGCTCGGTCACTATCATATAAAGGGGTTGGAGGCAACGCAGAAGAAACACATGGTTGAGGATTTGCCATCAATCCCATATGATCACGCTACATGTAATATTTGCATGAGGGGTAAGCAAACTCGTACACCTTTCCTGAGATCAAGATGGAGAGCTAAGGAGAAACTTCAGTTATTACACATGGACGTGTGCGGACCTATGCCAATTGCCTCTCTAAATGGTAGCAGATACTTCTTGTTAATCATAGATGATTACTCGAGGCTCTCGTGGATCTTCTGTCTTAGAAGCAAAGGAGAAGTTGCCAAAGTATTTTGGGAGTTTAAGGTTTTCATAGAAAATCAATATGGACTGAGCATTAAGTCTGTGAGAACAGACAATGGCTCAGAATTCACCTCTAACTAATTTGAATTAGTTTGTAAGGTTGTAGGAATCAAGCATCAACTCACCACCCCTTACACTCCACAGCAAAATGGGGTTGTGGAGAGAAGAAACATGTCAGTGGTGGAAATGGCTAGGTGTATGTTGGAGGAGAAGAAGCTTCCGAAAGATTTTTGGGCTAAAGCCATATCAATTGCTTGCTTCTTGCTAAACCAACTACATACCCGAGCCTTTGATGACAAAACGCCACATGAAATGTGGCATAGAGTCAAGCCAAAATTGAAGAACTTGAAGGTATTCGGATCTGCTTGCCGTGTCCTTGTGCCTCAAGTCAGAAGGAGTAAGCTTGATAGTAAAACAGAGACTGCAATCTTTGTGGGATATTATGAGGCATGTAAGTGAAGGTGAGCAGAGACGTGAATTTCTTTGAGGATGAGCATTGGAGCTGGTCTGAAGAGAAGAAGAAAAATGGGGAAGTGAGGGAGACAGCCACTTTGCCCTCGGATATCCAATTAATAACTGGTGATCCAGAAAATCGAGATGACTAGGATTAGCCAGAATTTATGGAGGTAGAAGATCCAGTGGCCTAATATGAGCAACATCAATGGAATTCTAATGAGGAGCTTCCAAATGAGTTCGATGAAGATTATGATCATATGCCAGTAAAAGGGACAAGAAGTCTGGCTGAAATCTATGAGAGGAGTAATGAAGCAATTTTGGAGCCTTCGAGGATTTAAGAGGCTTTACAAAATCCGAAGTGGTTTGAAGCCATGAGGGATGAAATGTCCATGATTAACAAAAATAAAACATGGACCTTGATAAACAAACCTCCAGACAAAAGAGCCATATGATTGAAGTGGGGTTTCAAGACTAATTTGAACCCTGATGGGTCGGTTAACAAGCTCAAAGCGAGGTTAATTGTGAAGGGGTATGCACAAGTTGAAGGTGTGGACTTTGGAGGGACGTTCGCGCCAGTTGCAAAAATTGAGACAATTAGGCTATTATTGGCGCTTGCAGTCGAAAGGGGATGGAAGGTACATCAAATGGACGTTAAGTTCGCCTTCCTTAATGGTTTTTTACAAGAGGAGATCTACATCCAGCAACCTGAAGGTTTCATGATAAAGGGAAAGGAGGAGAGTGTGTATAAACTCAACAAAGCTCTTTACGGGCTGAAGCAAGCCCCTTAGTGCTGGTACGCTATAATAGACGTGTTGCTCTTGGAAATTAAATTCAAAAGAAGTTGTAGTGAACCAACATTGTATGTGCGGATGCAAGAAGGTGATGTAGTTGTAGTTTCAATTTATATGAATGACTTGTTACTTACTGGAAGTTCTGAGAAGCATATTGAATTTCTGAAGCAACAATTCAACAAAACTTTTGAAATGACGGATTTGGGATTGAAGAAATATTTTTTGGGGATGGAGTTAAATCAGTGTGAAGGAAGCATAGCAGCGAGTCAGAAGAAGTATGTCCGTGATGTGCTAAAGAGATTTAAGCTAGATCAGTGTAAGCCTGTTTCTACTCCAGTTTGTCCGAAAGAGAAGTTTATGAAAAAAGGAGATGGAGATGAAGTAGACTGTAGAAGTTACAGAAGTATGGTAGGCTGCTTAATGTATATAGCAGCCACTAGACTTGATTGATATACTATATTCGGTAAGCTTACTCTCTAGGTACTTGAGTAATCCTGGAAGACAACACTTAGTAGCAATCAAGAGGCTGTTAAGATATCTCAAAGGGACGATCGAATATGGTCTCTTATATGAGAAAATAGGTAAGTGTGAGCTTAGTTGTTATGCGGACAGTGACTAGGGTGGAGCGACAGAAGATATGAAGAGTACGTTCGGTTATTTTCTGACATTAGGGTCGGCTTGTTTTTCCTGGAGCTCGAAGAAGCAAGAGTTGGTGGCTCTATCAACTGCTGAAGCTGAACTGGTTGTAGCTACTGCAGCAGCAAAGCAAGTTGTATGGGTCAGGAAATTACTTGAAGATTTGCAAGTTCACTTATCATCTGCTACCGTGATATACGTGGATAATCATGCTACAATTTCTATCTCTATGAATTCGGTATTTCATGGAAAGACAAAACATTTCAAACTCATATATTATTATCTGAGAGATGTACAATAGGAAGGAGACTTAAAGCTTGAATATGTTCCTACGGAAAATCAGATTGCTGATCTCTTTTCTAAAGGATTTCGTGTGTCACGATTTGAATAATTAAGAAAAATGGTGGGAGTTCAGAAGATGAATTTCTGATCAAAAGAGGAGAATGTAGGTTGCGTGTCTCATAAATTTCAGACAGGAGCAAGCGTCCATACACGGACATGCAACGACGTAAAGAATAAAGATACAATTAACAAGAAATCAAGAAATGTTAGTTACGTCAGTTAGATGACAGTTAGTAGGATTGAATTGCTATAAATGTACATTCGATCACAGAAGTTGTATAATACAATTCATATAAAGAAATCTCAGTGTATCGTTAAGTTTTTTAAATCCTCTGTTTGTCCCTGTTTCTCTGCGTCTTCTCTCTCTAGCTTTCTCTCTCAAAGTTTTCTGTATAATAGTCGTTCGTTTTCGTATGGTAGATAGATAATAACAACATCTACTTTGGTTTGTGATGATCAATCTAAGCTGTGACAAAATTGTCAAACTTGAACTTAGAAGTTCGTAAGTACATTGATGTCATGAAGATATTAACTTCTGGCATCACAGACAGTTTCTGAAACATAAGGTAGCTGTCCTGTGGGTATAATTCAATGGTACATGTAGTTTCATTGTAAGGGACTTATAATGGATCAAATTGTAACATCCCAGATCACTTGCTTACAGATATTGTCCGCTTTGGGCTTTGGCTCAGCCAAGCCCTCACTGTTTTACTTTTCCCGAGGCCTTCCCAAGAGGTCACCCATCCTAGAAGTCAGCTAGCAGTAGGGCCTCCTGTGCTCTGCAAAACATGGGCCAAGCCTACCCATCATAGCAAGCCCATGAACATAGGCCCAATGACACGTTAAAGAGATAATTAATAAGCCCAATTATCTTGATATCAAATTAATCGGGATTTGCACAAAATATATGTTTATAATGACAAAATTCTATCATTCTCCCACTTGGGCAGTAGGGCCTCCTGTGCACTGCAAAATATGGGCTAAGCCTACCCATCATAGCAAGCCCATGAACATAGGCCCAATGACATGTTAAAGAGATAATTAATAAGCCCAATTATCTTGATATCAAATTAATCGGGGTTTGTACAAAATTATGTTTATAATGACAAAATTCTATCATTCTCCCACTTGGACAACATAACTAACATCAATGAACAATAGAACAAATCTCCAGATTAATATAACAATATGTGGCCACAATAAGATGTCAAAGTAGAGTCAACAATTTCTCAATCATAAGTCCAAAATGAGGTTACAAGTACCTCAGCAATATAGAAATTAGACTCGATAAGAGTACTAATAACATATATGCAAGATACCCGTACCTCGATGACCTAAATAAAATGTGTCATAAGGAAATGTACACAAAATGGTAATCCGTTTGTGTAATTCCAAGCAAAATGGCCCAAGCATCCACCCAAAATGCCAATTGAGATTTAACAAAATATCTCATAACAACAAAATGAGACTGGGTATAAAATGTCTCCAACAAAATGTCATATATATACAAATATTTAAATGTATATGCGCAATATATTAATAAATTATATGGCAATAACAATAATAGCAACAATTATAAGCAAAAGTCTCTAAACTGAATAAAAAATAGTCAAATACAATGTTGCTATCAAAAGTTAACATAAAAGATAGACTCCCACTAATCCAATACATCAAAAAATCTAAATAGGCCCATTCGGGGTACATGACTCACAAAAGGCTTAACAGTCAAGCCTTTGGTTAGAGGACCTACTACTATAAGATCGATGGGTATATGCTCTATACGAGTCTGAAACTCTTTAACATTTTTTCTAACAAACATATACTTTGTATCAAAATGCTTCGAACGCTTGGAGTTCTTGCATATTTGAGAGAAGCCCACCGCAACAGAGTTATCACAATATATGATTAGAGGTCTGTAAACACTCTCCACAAGACAAAACTCAAAAATGAAATTTCTCAACCATATTGCCTGTCGAGTAGCTTCGTAACAGGCCACATACTCCGCCTCCATAGTTGAAGTTGTTGTAAGTGTTTGTTTAACACTTTTCCAAGATACAACTCCTCTAGCAAGCATAAAGATATATCTTAATGTGGATTTGTGATCATCAGGGCAACCACCATAATCAGAATCAGAATAACCTGTCACCTCAAGGTGATCAGACATCCTGTAAGTGAGCATGTAATCTGTAGTACCTTGTAGGTACCTCAGAACTCGTTTTGCAGCTTGCCAATGACCCACACCAAGATTGCTTAAGTATCTCCCAAGTACACCAATGACAAAAGCAATATCAAGACGTGTACAAACTTGAGCATACATAAGACTGCTAACAACAGAAGCATATGGGACCTTTTCTATCTCTGACTTATCTTTATCATTTTGAGGACACTAGCTATTTGAGAGTTTGCCATCATTTTGAATGGGTGCACAACAAGGATTACAAAAAGAATCGATTCCAAACTAATATTCAAATCCTTTATACTGACAATGGTACTGAATACTTGCCGTGAGTGTTGGAGGCAGTCTATAAGATCCTATGGTATCTAAAAGGTACTCCAGGAAAAATATTGCTATTTAAGAAAGGGGATCAAAGAACAATTGAAATATATACTAGATATTGTACTAGATAATTTTTTGCATTATTAGTTTCAGTGATGCTCTCTTTAAAAGTCTTATATATTGTATACTTGATGGACATCAAACAGACCTTGTTAGAACGAACTCACTTATCATATTTAGCTTTATCTGTGGTGGAAGATTCAGCAGTGGGTTGTGCAGGCTCATCCTCAATGAGAGCAACATCAACATTAGAAACCGCAAAAACAAAAAGTTCAAGGATTCAAACCAGTCCTCATAATTGGTCCCATTCAGCTTAGTTAAATAATTCAAAGCTGGAAATTGATACAATGCAGGAAGATTTTGCAAATGTATCAAGGACTAGCAAAATTGGGCAAACAATACAGCTAGGTTCTCATTTAATTGCAATCCTGTCTAAGGGTCCCTAATTACAACACAGATCACCCATAACATTAAATTATGCCTTAAAGCTAATATCGATAGGATATTGAAAACTTTAAAGACATAATTCAATGAATTAAATAAAACATTAGAAACCACATTGATAAAGATAAACCGATAGGATAAGTGCATCATTAACATAATATCTAATGTATGCCCAATAACAACATCACAACAACAATTTGTAATAATTGGCCTCACGATAAACGAGCTCACAATTACACAAAGTGAATAACAATAGTCCGATAACATTCCCCAAGATTGTTCCCATAGGTTTAATTAGCACCACAATTACAAAATTAACCATAGTAATCATATAATATAACATTATATGCATAAATTACATCAAAAATTAATTTTGGTGCATAACTATATAACACTGAGAGTACACAAGACCCCACAAGCCTAAATAATACCAGAAACAAGTACAAAAATTTTCAAGAAAAAATTCGGAGAGTACATTATATTTTAATTAATTTTCAAATTTGGGAAAAATGAAAATAAAATTTTTAGCATTCAAAAAATTCCAGAAAAATATCATAAAATAAAACTGGGCAAGTGGGGCAAGCAAGAAAAATATAGGGAAAAACAGCCAATGGGAACTGCTGCACGCGCCCACACGCACCACCATTGCGCTTGGGGAAGATGCTGGCGGGTCGGGCTTCATCTTCTCCGTTCGATATCCAGCAATCACGGTTGTTCGACCTGGTTCGAGACCCGATTTAGAAAACCGTCCATAACTTCTCCGATTTTAATCTGTTTTCAACAAAATTGGTATCAATAGATTCAGAATTTAACGATATATAAAACCCCTCAATCGATTTCATAAAATAAGCTATTGAATAGGTTCGAAAAAATGAAAGAAAACATTTTATGGTTCAGTTTTTCAAGTTCTTGGAGTTTTAAAAGACAACAACAAATTTAACAAACCTACGACATGCTTTTACACCAAACCGAAACAAGTCAACAACATCAAAACCGATTTCACAAAAACACAATTAACAAAAATCGAAAACCCCAAATTCCATGAAAATAAACATCTCCAAAATTACCCAAAAAATAGCAGTCACAATTAGGGTTAGTGAGCTCTGATATTACTGTAACACCCTAGATCACCCGCTTACAGATATTGTCCGCTTTGGGCCTTGGCCCAGCCAAGTCCTCACGGTTTTGATTTTCGCGAGGCCTTCTCGGGAGGTCACCCATCCTAGAATTACTCTCGACCAAGCACATTTAACCTCGGAGTCCCGATGGGTTCCGACACATTAGGCCATGGAAAACGCGTCTACAAGGAGAAGGTATGCACACCCTTATAAGGGGTGCTTCGTTTTCCTTTTCAACCAATGTAGGATCTTACAATCCACCCCCTTAGGAGGCCCAGCGTCCTCGCCATTGTTTAGAATACCGTACCGTACCGGCCGGTAAACCGGTACCGGTACGGGTATAGGTGGTACTAGTAAAAAATACTGGTCGGTATCGGTCAATTTTATCAGTACCGGCTGGTACCGACCAATTTCGTCGGTACCGGTCAAATACTGGTCGGTACCGAAAATTTTAAAAAATTGGAGGACTTTTTTGCAAAATTTTCAAAATTTCCCTCCCACCCGCCCGCCCACC
>JAOQMR010000008.1:8233740-8247068 GCA_027563865.1 Erythroxylum pelleterianum | reverse complement strand
GAACAATCTCAATCTCTATTCATCACGAGCAAAAGAGGGAAGATTCGATTTCCATTCTAGTTAACAAAAGTTTCCCTACCTTCTCACTCAAATTTCAATATGTAATTTGCGTTCAAATTTGATCTTAATCATTATTCCATGGTTGAATACCGATCCTGACATGAAGGATGATGAACTTAAAAATTCCAGGTACTTTGTCACCGTAGTAAATGAATAGCATGTGATAACGGAGGCGTATTCATAAGAAGTCGGTGAGAAAAGGACGTACTTGGTCCTACTCTTCACTATGGTATGGACCAAATTATCATAAATGCCACGCATGTTCGATTTTCGATTGCCACGGATATTTTTTTGTAACGTAGATTTCACAGTACTTTGATATTGATAGATTGGTCTAATTAAGAAGTTGCTTCATTAACCACACTACTTATTATTACACGATCATTAGCTAGAAAAAACGAAATAATCATTATCTAGCATCTGCAAAAGGGCTGGCTTTTTATTATGAAAAGTCATGCACAATCCTTTCCATGTCGAGTCCTATATGAGCAGGTCAATAGTTGCTCTCACAATAAAGCGTTTTCATGTGGTAGACTTGTCGTCATCTTTCAACTTAATTGTGGTCCACGTAAAAAATTTAAATCAAATGTCAAAGAGAGAAGATTTTTGTTTTTTTTGAAATAGAAGAATTCACGGTTGTTATTTTTTAGATACGTATTGGGTAAACCTCTGGATTGACGCAATAGCCTACAAATCACGCCAATAAAGTATTCCGCACTAGACAAACCCTGTAAGACAGGCTTGATTGAGAATGCGTAACTAGGAGGATTCAAACACAGGACCTTTTGGTCCTATGTCTCCCACTCCACCAACTCGACCATTCCTAAAGGGCAGAAGTACGTTCCTACTCGTAAGATCGTGTAGCATGAAAAGATGGAGAATAATAATGTGTAAGAGTGGTTAGAGCACCGAACAAGATGAATTTAAGTAGATGCTCAATCAAAAGTTAGATCATAATCAAGTTACATACAGCTAAACTCATGAAACAATGGCATAAAATTGCAGATCACTCCTCTTAATCTCCAGAACTCTTCTAGACCCTTAGCTTATCAATGGAGTGTATTTTTAGCTTAATTTCATTATGTACAGAAGTGAAGAACTCACTAATGTACAACATGTCATCAAGTTGCTTAAAATGATAGTCACGCACACTTTGTTTTTCATATGATCTTTTATGCGTGTGACCCTTAGGTTCCTGGTTATTTTGAACACTTGAATTAACTCTTAATTGAAGCAAATCATGAAGGGTTTCATTATGCCAATTTACCATAACATAAGTGAATTAACAGACAAACTTTTTGATAGTTAATTATTCGACTTACGAACCTTTCCATAGACAATTACTGTGCAATTTGTCCCTTCACCATCCCATACCCTACTTGGTTCTGAGTATGGGTTGTGTATCAACTCCTACTAGACAAACTATGTCACATCTAGTCCAAGTTATATTAGTTTTAGTCTTGAGCATCTTATTACTTTATATGTCATTGAAGACTCTCTTCATGACACATAAATGCTTTGGCTAGAGATTCCCGAGTAATGACCTTGACAAGAGGCCGTGAGTATCATCTCCTTCTATCAGGAGTGGGGATCCTTTATTGGCTACCTAATTACCTTTGAATACCAATAGCTGTACCCAATCACCACCCTATGAGCGACCCCGTCTTGAGGCAATAAGGAATGGTGTCAAAGCACGACATTAGTATCTAAGATATCTTTGAGTACATCAAGTTTAAGGATATTTGCACCATTGCTATGATGAGATTAGTCACTGACATTTAATAGATCATCCATATGATAATCTCATAGCGGGCTATCTCATGTACTTACTACTCTTAGTAAGCATCTACATGTTATCTCTAAACATCTCATGCTTACAGTTTATGAGATCTACTACTTAATCAAATCAAAGAGTATAACATGTGCTAATCCATTTGGATTAACAATATCTTGCCTCATTAATCCTATGACTAGGGATAATTTATATAATAATATAATTGCACATGATAGGAATCTCATTATTATGATATCATTACGATTTTCTTCATGTTATGCTTTGTATCATAGACTTCATTAATTTGATTTAAGATCAACATCAATTCATAAATAAATGAGCATCAAATTAATGAAAATTGCCTTTTCCTTTATTAATCAAAATAAAGCTTGTACAAAAGTGCTAAAGACAATTTCTTTTAGAGTACTACTATAACAATCTCTCATTTGTACTAAATTCAATCGCCTTTGTATCTTATATCATGTTGGAGTACACTAGAATCAAATCTCATTTAAGGAAGTGGCTTAGTCAAAGGATCAGCGATGTTATAATCTATGGGCACTCTCTCTATCTTCACATCATCTCTATCAATGATCTCCTTGATAAGGTGATATCTCCTGAGTACGTGCTTAGACCTCTGATGAGACCTTGGCTCCTTGGCTTGAGCAATAGCCCCATTGTTGTCACAATACAATAGTATTGGGTCTACAATGGGTAGTGGGTCTACAATGCTCGAAAGTACTCCATGTTTCATAACAAACTTCTTGACCCAAACAACTTCTTTTTTCGCTTCCACATTGCAATGCACTCTGACTCGGTCATTGAATCTGTAGTTGTCTCTTGTTTGAAACTCTTCCAACTGACTGCTCCACCATTCGGTGTGAAAACGTAACCTAACTAGGATTTGGAGTCATCCTGGTCAGATTGAAAACTAACATCTGTATGCCCACTCACTACGAGATCTCTATCTCTATATACCAAGAATACATCTTTAGTCCTTTCAAGTACTTTGGGATATTTTTGATAGCCATCCAATGACACTCACCATGATCTGATTGATATCTGCTCGTAACACTTAAGGCATATGATATATTGGGAATTGTACATAACATAGCATACATGATTGATTCTATATCCGAAGCATACGGGATCAAACTCATGCCAGTCCTCTCATCTTGCATCTTGAGACATATAGATTTTGAGAGTTTTATCCCATGAGTCATGAAAAGAAACCCTTTGTTAGATTGTTCCATACTAAAACTGTTTAGCACTTTATCTATGTATGTAGACTATGAAAGACCTAGCAACCTCCTTGATCTATCTCTATAGATCTTTATTCCCAATATATAAGTTGCTCTTCCAAAGTCTTTCAAGGAAAAATTCCGAGAACCAAATTTTAATAGATTGCAAACTTGAGACATAATTTTCTATTAATAATATGTCATCCACATATAACACAAAAATATGATAACACTCCCATTAACCTTCTTGTACACACAAGGTTCATCTGGATTTTGGAAGAAACCAAACTCTTTGATTGTCGCATCAAATTGGATGTTCCAACTCCTAGATTCTTGCTTTAATCCATAAATGGAATTTTGAAGCTTGCATACCTTTTTATCATCTTTGGATATGAAGCTCTCAGGTTGTATTATATACACATCCTTAGCTAGGTTTCTATTCAAAAAAGTCATCTTCACATTCATTTGCCATAACTCACAATTATAGTTAGCAGCAATGACTAGGAGTATTCTAATGGATTTAAGCATGGTTACGGGGCTAAATGTATCATCATAGTCAACTCCTTGTCTTTGACGATAACCTTCAGCGACTAGCCTCGCTTTATAGGTAATCACATTATCATCCATGTCGATTTTCTTTTTGAAAATCCACTTGTACCCTATAGGTTTTTGCCCTTTGGGTTAGTTAACCAAAGTCCATACTTGATTTTCAAACATTTAATTCATTTCAGACTTCATGGCTTTAAGTCACTTGTCATATTTTGAACTCTTCAAAGCCTCTTAATAGGTTGTAAGCTCATTGTCCTCTATGAACAATACGACATTATGTTCACTTATGAGAAATCTACATCTCTCTGGAATATTACGTATCCTACTTGACCTACGAACATTTTGTTGTCAGAAGGTTCAACTATTGTCTCATCTCTATAAACAACAATCTTGAGTTTAGGCAGTTGATCTGCATTTGTTTGAGCATTATGAACTTCACCAAGTTCAACTTTGCTCCCACTGTCTTCTTTTAGAAGAAACCCTTTCTCTAAAAAGACAACATGGTTGTAGAATTGATGTCTAATTGTTCTTTAAGATATCTTACAAACATACATCAATCAGATTTCGCTTCATGCTTGTCTGATTGAATCCACTTCACGTAAGCCGGACAATCTCAAACTTTCATATGAGAAAAATAGGGTTTTTTGTTAGTCCATGTCTCATATGTAGTAACATCAACTGCTTTTGAAGGGACTCTGTTTATCACATAAATAGCAGTCTCGAGTGCATAACCCCAAAAGGATTTCGGTAGATCTGCTAAGGCCATCATTGATCTTACTATGTCCAACAAGGTTCGGCTTCTCCTTTCAACCATACCATTATGTTGCAATGTGTAAGGTGGAGTCCACCGAGATACAATCTCGTTATCCTTGAGATAACTTAGAAACTCCTCGTTTAAGTATTCACAACCCCGATCTTATCGAAGTGTCCTGACACCTTTACCGAGCTATTTCTCTACTTTATGTCTAAATTGTTTGAATATTTTAAATGCTTCAGACTTGTATCTCATTAGATACACATACCCATTTCGTGAATAATCATCGATAAAGGTAATGAAGTATATAAAACCACCTCTGGCATGAATGGACATCGGACCACATACATTATAATGTATTACGTCTAATAACCCATTTGCTCGTTCACCATTTCTTTTAAAAGGTAATTTAGTCATCTTGCCTAACAAGCAACATTCACATGTGTCATATGATTCATAATCAAACAACCCTAAGCTACCACTTATGTGTAGCTTAAACAAATGTCCCTCACTTATATAGCCAAGTCGGCTATGCCATGAGTAAGATGATTTTAAGTTATCCCACCTTTTTCTTGTATTGTCATTGATATTTAAAATTGGATAGTACATATCTAATATGTAGATACCATTGCACGATGTACCAGTACCATACAACATTTCATTCAACATAATTTAATAACCATTGCTTGAAAAGTTAAATGAAATCTTATTTTACTAAGACATGAAACAGATATAATGTTCTTTGTTACAACAAGTACATAATAGTAATTATCCAAAATTACTTTAGCCTACTAAAAAGATACAAAACATAGGTTCCTACGGCTAATGTAGCAACTTTTGCTCCATTTCCCACACGTAGGTCCATCTCTCCTTTATTAAGTGGTCTACTATCCCTGAGGCCCTGCTTATCAACATATATGTGTGAGCCATATCTGGTATCTAATACCTCAATATTATGATCAGAAATAGTATTAACCTTAATGACAAATAAAATACCTAAAGTAGATGGTGGAGCATCTAATGCCTTCCTTTGCTTCAGCGACTCCAGATAGTATTTACAGTTACTCTTCCAATGCCATTCCTTGTTGTAATGGAAGAATATTCCCTTTGGTCTATTATATTTTGCCTTCTTTTTGGCTACACCTCCCATTGACTTCTTCTTCTTCTTCTGGTTCGTCTTGCGATAACCAGAAGCAGAGTCCACCAACATCATAGCCTTACTGTCCTTCCTGATAGTTTGCTCAGTTGTTTTGAGTAGATTAATCAGTTCAAGTATCAAGGTGGATATTTGGTTCATCTGATAGTTAAGCACAAACTATGAATAACTATTAGTCAAACCAGTTATAATTAAGTATATACTTAATTCATGATTCATTATGAAACTCAGACTGGCTAACGTCTCAATGTATCCATTCATCTTCAGCGCATATTGCACTAGAGATGATCCCTCAACTATTTTAGAACGAAAGAGCAACCTCGAGGTCTCGAACCTTTCATACCAGCTTGCTCATCAAACAGTTCCCTTAGATGGTATACTATGGTATGAGTATCCATAGCCTTATGTTGCTTTTGCAATTCTGGTGACATAAAGGCTAGCATAATACAGCTATCCAGCTCACTATCATCCAGTAGCTTCTTGTAAGCTTTTGAATCCTCATCAGAGGCATCAATAGTAAGGGGATTAGGAAGTGGCTCATCTAGAACATATCATAGTTTCTCTGAGTTGAGAACAATTCTCAAATTTTGTAGCCAATCTAAGAAGTTTGGTCCCCTGAGTTTGTTGGAGTCTAGTAGAGAGCGTAAGTTCATAGTGGACGAAGATATCGTGACAATACAATAACCTAGAAAAATGAGAGATAGCATTAGAATGTACATAAATGCAAATCGATAAGGACTTTAATCACATGCATTATGGGTCCCATTATTTTATTCGAATCTGTAGCCTTTATTATGAATCCGAGAAAACTTATAGTTTTCCTATTAAGTCGATATCCAATATCACTAAGAATGACCTTGGATTTGCTTAACAAGCCACCTTTGGTTAATTGGTAGGTATCATTCATACCAATTACATTTAGTTATGTAACTATCGATTTGTGCCATCAATTATTGATTTAGCACACTCATTGGGCTATCAACTTTTGATACATATACATCTCATTTATACTATCCAACTTCACCTCTATCCACGTTGACCTTGGGTTTGCCCAACAAAATAACGCTTTCAGTTAGGACCAACCCATTTATCTGAAAATCTAATTTCCATAGTTTGAACATATTTGTGTAGAGCGGGCTTGAGTTTGCCCAACAACCTAACTCTAAAAAAACTCTAGTTCTTACCATATCAATGGAAGGTGTAAGTCCTAATATTTAGGTTAAGGGATTTGTTCTTAGGTCCCATCAATACTTGGATGGTCTTATATATATCTCACATATATATTTAGATAGTTACTATAACTATATGCCATGATTATGGACGCCTCAATTAAATTGAGCCTATATCCATAACCACCCTATCATGCCTTTTTAACCAACCCTTAAAATGCATCTAATGCATGTAACACACAAAGGAAGTTTAATTTAGGTTGTGACTTGACTATGCATCAAAAGTTTGTGATTTGATTCAACTCTTGAATTGAATCAGGTGCTAGTGTTAGTCTCAACTAATTCGAATTATGAATGTGATTCGATCTAAAATTTAACTATTTTGATATCCAAATTAAACACTTTAATTCTAGTATACATGCCTTTTTGAGTCACACTAGAAATGCAATGCTCTACTTGGATTAATTCTAAATTAATCCCTAGGGTTTTTGAAATTTCTGAACATCAATTAGTTATCTGATATGTCCATAAGACATCTTAAATTTATCAAGACAATTTCGGCACAAGCTGAAAATATCTTGACGGCCAAAATTATCAAAATAAATGAGTTAACCTATTAAACACTCTGGAAATTTTCCGGAACCTTAATTTGAAGCACATGTACTTAGCATGCTAGTAACATCAAAATAATACATTTCTTATCTTATAAAAATGTTTCTAGGTCTTATAACCGAAACACATACACATAAGTCATCAAACAAGTCAGCCCCATTAGCTTTCCAAAAATTGACCAGTGTTGACTTTGACTTGATAACATACGAACTCTTTGATAATTAATTATCCAACTTACAAACCTTTCTATAGACAATTACTGTGCAATTCGTCCCTCCACTATCCCATATCCCACTTTGTTCAAAGTATGGGCTATGTGCCAACTCCCACTAGACTGATTATGTCACACTTAGTCCAAGTGGTGTTAGTTTTTATCATGGGGATCTCATTAATCTATAGAGGCATCAAACTACTGAGTCACACCACGAAGCTGTGGGAGAAGGTAATTGAAAAAAGGATCCGGAGAGCTGCTTCTGTGTTGGCCAACCAATTGGGGTTTATGCCTGGTAGGTCCACGACAGAAGCAATGCATCTACTTCATTGGCTCATGGAATGCTACAGGGAACAAAAACGAGATTTGCATATAGTTTTTATTGATTTAGAGAAGGCATATGATAGGCTCCTAGAGAACTCATATAGAGTGCTTGGGGGCAAAGGGTATTCCTATGACTTATATTAAAGTTATTAGGGATATGTATGAAGGAGCAGCGATGAGCGTAAGGATGATAGGAGGTGACATAGACACATTTTCTATAAGTGTTGGACTACATCAATGTTCTATTTTAAGCCCTTTTCTGTTCACAATAGTGTTAGATGAACTTACCAAACATATACAAGGAGAGGTACCTTGGTGTATGTTATTTGCGGACGACATTGTCCTAGTGGATTAGACCAGGGAGGGGGTCATTTCCAAGCTAGAACGTTAGAGAGTTACATTAGAACCGAAAGGTTTTAGAATGAGCAGGTCTAAAACGAAATATTTAAAATGCAACTTTTCAGGAAACCAACAGGTACATGAAATGGCGGTTACAATTGGTGCTGACGTCATACCACAGAAATCATGTTTTAAATATCTTGGGTCCATCATTCAAAGTGATGGTAATATCAATGCCGATATAGTACAATGTATTAGGTCTGGTTGGACCCAATGAAGTAATGCGTCAGGGGTTTTATGTGACAAAAAGATTCCTGTAAAACTCAAGGGGAAGTTTTATAAAACGGTAATCCGTCCAACTATGTTATATAGGGCAGAGTGTTGGCCGGCCAGACGACGACATACAAGACAGTTGTTGGTAGCAGAAATGCGTATGCTTCGGTGGATGTGTGATGTCACCAAGAAAGATAGGGTGTGGAACCGTGTGGTGAGAGATAGACTATAGGTGGCTAGTGTGGCCGATAAGTTGAGAGAGACTAGACTTAGGTGGTTCAGGCATGTGCGAAGGAGGCCCTCTGATGCTCCGGTGCGTAGTTGTGAGAGTATAACCCTTAGTGAATATAAGAGGAGAAGGAGCAGGCCTTACAAGACCTGAAGGGAAGTGATCAAGAAAGATTTGTCTGAGATGAACCTTAATGAGGTAGTGGCTAGAAATAGAAGAGTATAACGTGATCGGATAAGGGTAATGGATTAACCTCTAAAGTTTCGCCAATACAGTACAGTAGTTACTTGGAGATGGGGACAGTAGGATTGGCATACCTGTAGGGTATATGAGCAAGGACTCCTAAAGTAACTAGAAACGAGGTGAGTCGGCCTTTGCAGCTTATCGGGTACTCGCTGAGCTAGGCTCCAGCAGGTATATCTTGTAATTTTACTTATTTATGTATTTAGTGTAATATCTATTTATTTAATATTTTACCGTGCTAGTTTACCTTTTCCATTTATACTGCATCATTCTTATCTTATCTTATTTGCATTGTGGGTCTACCAGAAACAACCTCTCTACTATGTAGGGGTAAGGTTGCGTACTATCAGATCTTCCCAGATCCCGCTTCATTGCAGGACTTTGGAGTGGGTGATGATGATAATGATGATGATCTCATTAATCTTTATGTCATTGAAGACTCTCTTTATGACACATAGCTGCTCTGGCTAGAGATACCTGAGTAATGACCCTGACAAAAGGTCGTGGTTATCATCTCCTTTTATCATGAGTGGTGATCCTTTATTGGCTACCAAATTACCTTCGAATACCAATAGCTGTACTCAATTACCACCATATGAGCGACCTCGTCTTGAGGCATCAAAGAATGGTATGAAAGCACATGATCAGTATCTAAGATATTCTTGAGTACCTTAAGTCTAAGGATATTTGCAACATTGCTATAATGAGAGTAATCACTAACATTTGATAGATTATTCGTATGATAATCTCGTAGCGGTTCATTTGATGTACTTATTACTCTTAGTAAGCATCCATTTTCAAGGAGTATAGCTTGTGCTAGTCTATCCAGATTAACAATGTCTTGTCTCATTAATCATATGACTAGGGATAATTTAGATACTAACATAATTGTATATGATAGGAATCTTGTTATCATAATTTCGTCATAATTTCCTTTATGCTATGTTTTGTATAATGGACTTCATTAATTCGATTTAAGATTAACATCAATTCATAAATAAATGAACATCAAATTAATGAAAATTGTCTTTTCCTTTATTAATCAAAACAAAGTTTGTACAAAAATATTAAAGGCGATTGCCTTTAGAGTACTATTCTAACACAATATGTATGGATTTTTACCCTTAAGATTTTGTACACTTGAACTGTCTGTGTTTTTTAATAGAATTATGAACTATCATTATGTATACATCTTTACCCTTTAGCTTTAATATCATTTCCTATCACATAATTAGTACATCATAGATACAGCTTTTCAAATGAAACGTGTTTTCTAATTTACAGTCACTTTCTATTGTAAGCAACTAAGTGAAGTGTTTTAACTATCACGAGTCAATAACATTACTTAGTGAGGAATTGCGTAAACCGCGCCTATGTTTTTGATTCTCAAAGCATTATCAAGGGTGAGGTACAAACACAAAAATCTTAGTTCATTTTTTGACTATTTATACTTAAAATTTTAGTATTTCAATTGGATAAGAAGGATGCGAGTTCTGTGCTAGATATTTTGGAAGATATTTTTGTCGCACATCACAATCTATGTTCTACGACCATGTGCAAACTTTAGTTTTTAGGTAAGGTATTCAATTGTTGACGATAACCCGAATTGCGGCTGTATATTGTAACTGATTTATGAATTCTTGCTTTTCTGCATTTGGTTATAAGTGAAAGTGTAGTTGCATTCTGCTCAATATACTCAAAACTGTAAGTTATTTGCAGTCCATTATTCAAAATCTAGTTTTTGAGTCAGACAACATTATTCGTAATCACTGAATTAGGAATCACTTCCTCAATATTACTCTTTAAAGGCAAGAAAAGCCGCTTGAATCTTCTTCTTCTTTTTTTAATCTCCATCCCATTTTTCTTAAGCAAAAAAGAATCAGTTTTGGGCAAAAGTTCTACAATAGAATAGACCTTTAATTTTCTTTTCTAATTATGGTTGCCTTTATTTGGATGTATCTAGACGCGCATACAAAAGAAATACAATTATTAGAAATTTAGTCCTTCAATTAATAGAAATGGGAAGATACATAAATCAATTAGAAGAAAACCACATACCATACTGAAGAACAGTAAAGAAGTAATGGAGACCCATGTCCTTACGGAGACATTTAATTGAGAAGAAGAAAAGAACTCAGCAAGTCCTACGTTACACATGTTATGCTTATAGCAAGAGATGCATTAAAACCGGAATTGGGTAGGCAGGACATTGGATCTCTGAATCACAGACTCCTGTTACTGATTTGGTTCCCTATCAAATCATAACATTCTCGTCCAAAACTTACACTCATTCGAGATGGCCTCCAATGACTTGCCAATGCAGAGGAACCTTTCTATAACCAAATATCTGCTTCCTGTATATTTAGTGGGTTCAACTCTTAGCATGGCATGTGTTATGTGTATATGCCCATGTGTTTATATGCCAAACTACTGCAACCTGGGACGGTCATGGCCGATCTACCTAGGAATAGGACGATCTCCCCCTAGGATGGAGTAACTGTTAGTAGAATTGAAACATGAATAGTAATTAATAAGAATATAGACACTATAGTGTGGTTCTCATTCATAGAATGTACCATATAAGTAGGTAACGGTTAACTCCTAACCATGATCTAATTTTTAAGATTAAGTTATCGAGTTCAGGACATGTATAATTTTGTTCTCTCTAATAAAGAAAAAATTTTATCATCCAAATTATCTAGCATAGAAAGACAAGAAACCCCTGGTCAGAAGCTAACGCAAATAAGGCGAGTCCGAATTTTCTGTCTAATATTATGGTGTCTTATTCTGTTCCATGAATCTCAGTCATTTATTTATGTAGATCCCGCATGAGTCCAGCATAAATTTACGCGGGACCTCATAAATGAATAGCTGAGATTCATATGACAGAGTAAGATACCATAATATTGGACAGAGAATCCCGTATCGAATAAGGCAGAGTTACAAACTTCCTAAGATTTAAGGAACTAAGACGACAACGCACCAAAAGAAACGAAGACTAAGAGTTATAAAGGCCAAAATAAAAAAAGTTTATGACGATATAACACCAAAATGGTAGAACTTTTAAAAATCACACTTCACTTAGAACACAATTAGCAAAATGAAGACATGAAATCCAGAAAAGATGGTAAGGAACATTCATGTTTGCAGATAGTTTACCTTGAAAGGGAGACATTTACGAATTGTTAGAAGGAAATAGCATAAGAAATGAAAATAATATGAAGAAAAAACAGGAACTACAATAACAATCATACGACAAGTAACAAGTTTAATTTTACTTCATAGAAGAGTTACATTTCCAAAAAGCGAGAAGATGGAGAGGTAATGAACATGCCCATAGACTTGCGTTTAAGGATAAATATCTATAGAAATATCGGAACTAATAAGTATAACAAAAATAATGTGGGAACCCAAGTGAAGGTTGATTTTCAGGGAAGGGAGTGGAAATGCTATGAATAAATAAGCGCCTTGAAGGTCACAGTGGCAGTATAAATATCTGTAGACGGTAGGTCAGGCTAGGGCAGAGCAAAGGCAAGACCATTGATTATTTCCATTTTCATGGGATGGATTGTCGTAAATGCGATCTGACCATTGAGTTGTGTTGGTGACATCTCAATCTATGTGGGAATAGCAGAGCAGAGCCCGAGAAGTGTATGAGTGTTGATTTTCTTTCATAGTTTTTATATCTATGTATTTTAGCAACCTTACCTACACAATAGTAAAAAATAATACCCCCAACTTACTTGCGTGCACTCCACCCCTCTAACCAGCTATATATAATGATGCTTGTTTCTGACCCAGGCCATTTGAACCTCTTTGCTTTCCACACATTTCAAAGTATACAGACATACATTTGTATCAGCTTCTAACAATGGAGTTTGGAAGTGGTATTCAGTTTCTTCAGGACAAGACCATTTTGGTCACCGGTGCTACTGGGTTCCTAGCAAAGAGTACGTCACATGGATTCCCTGTCTTTCTAGTAATCTTTAGGGATTCACAAGCTCACAACTTCTCTTTTTCGAGTGCAGTTTTTCTGGAGAAGATACTGAGAATGCAGCCAAAAGTGAAGAAGATTTATCTTCTTTTAAGAGCTGCTGATGCTAAAGCTGCCTCCGTACGCTTTCAAAATGAGGTATGTATCTATAATGTAGCCAAACATATTAAAAGATAAGGGGAAACGAAATAAAAAGCTCAAAACCGGAACACTGCATCTTCATAGTTTCCTTCTTCTTTGCCTTTGTTCCTCCTCAATCAAACATTAAATGGCTGAATAATACAGTCATCTTTTAAAGTTAAGCAAGTTATATCAGACTAGGACAGCCACTGTTTAAGGAACAGTTCTTGGTACCAGAAGTAAGTATGGGTTTAACCAGAAAAATAACATTATAATTACT
>JAOQMR010000008.1:8214839-8225040 GCA_027563865.1 Erythroxylum pelleterianum | reverse complement strand
AAATAACAAATAAACAAATGTATCAATTTTCATAAATAACAAATCCTTCAAGCATAATGAAATCTCAGAATTTTTTTATCAATGTATCAAAATTATTTGAACAATAAATCTAACCGTTTTACAATTTTTCGTAATTTTCAGAAAGTTTCTTCATTTATCAAACATTCAAAACTTGTAACGATTTTTAAAAGCATTTGAAATTAATAATTGCAATTTCGTAACTCATTGAACATATAACCAATTTCTAAATTATTCCAAAAGCAAGGAATTTAATCATACAAAAATCATAATTTTCAAACATTTACATAAACACTATTTTATAAATAATTCCAAAAGTATTTGGAAATCCTCAATTTTCAAACCTTTACATAACCTATATTTTATAAACACTTTCAAAAATATTCGTAAATCCTAATTTTCAAACATTTTCGTAAACGATATTTTAATCATTTAAAACACATAGAATTTCTCAAATATCAAAATCAAAGAATGCAAATCTTTTCATAATTTATCAATTTATCAAATCAATTAAGACAATGAATTTAACCTTTGTACAATTTTTCAAAATCATTCGGAAATCATAAAATTCGAAAATACTTTCTTTCTTGATTTTCCAAAAATATAAACAATAAAATTTTCAAACCTTTTCTCTTCTTGATTTTCTTTTTTTAAAGACATAATTAAATTCTCAATAAAACAAACACAATGAAATCAAACAAATTTTTAGCAACTTCTTAAATCATTCCGAAATCAATTAATTTAAATCATTCGAAAACAATAATTAAAAACCCTTTTTCACTTTCTTAAACTTTCAAGAACATACACATAGCTTATAATTCGAAAGATAAACATGGTATCCACCTCATTTCCATACTAGGAACTTGATTTAAGCCTCCAATTCTCCATTGCCTCACTCAAATTAAAAACCCTTAATTCAAAACAACAAAATCCCTAATTTAGGAACATCCAAAATTAAGCATCATCTTAGCATAATCACTAAAATTAATCTTAGAAATCTCAAATCCATATCAATCTTAAGCCAAATAAACTCAAATCTCACTAAAGGATTCAAACTCAAAACTTCTCTCTTACCTTTTTCTTCTCCCATTTTCGAAATTTCCTTAGGTTGGAAGAAAGTTGTTGTCATCTTTCATCCTTTTCCTTCATGAAAGCATCAAAACCCCCTTGGAAACCATCAAAACTGACCTAGCTTTCTCCTTCTTCTTCTTCTCCTTCGACTTCACCGAATGCTTCTCCCTTCTCTCTTCTTATTTTCTTATTGTCGTGAACTTCCCATTTGCCCTTCTTTTTTGCCCTAAAAACCTGACACCTTGCCTCCTGATTTTGAGCAGGTAAACGAAATAATTTGGTAACACTTCCTTCTAGAGAAGTGTTCCTCTATGTCTCATCTTTAAAATGACACAAAAAACGCTCAATTCGGTTTAGAAATGAAGGAGTTATGGCCAAAATACTTGTTCAGCTCTTACTAATCTGAGACTGAACATTAACCCAACTTCAATCCAAGAATTGACAATCTTAGGCACTAAATTGGAATTTGATCCCTTCACATGATTTGTAGCTCTATGTCTCAATTTTATTTTGCCTCAATAATCAACTCAATCGGAGCTGTACAGCTCCTGAATTTCTCATAATACTGAACCATGTTCAGAAAATTATCTAACTCATAACCTTAAACAAATCCTCTCACTTTGGTTCAAACAAGCTCTTTCCATTTAATCTCCTAAAAGATCATAATTTCCAATGAAAAGTAGCTAAAAACCCTAGGAATCCAACGCTTCAAAAATTGAATCAATCGGATGTCGAACGGAGAATTTATAAACAAAAGATTGCGAAAGGATCGGATTAGAAGCAAAATAACAGAACTTCAAATCTATTAATAAAATCGAATTTTCCAAAATATCATAACTCCACATTCCATGGTCCAAAAATTGCATACTTTACACCAATGGAAAGATAAAAACATCATCTACAACTTTCATTAAGAACTTAAAAGTAAATTCAACCTCTAACTAGGTCAATTTTTCACTCAAAGATTCTGCCCTATTATTGTCATCCTATACCAACTCCAAACTTTAAAATTTCATATCTTCCAATTCCCATAATCAAAAGTTTCAAACTTTATAGCATCGAAAAGATTGACAGACAAGCTACAACTTTCATGTAGACCACTTACTCCATTTCAGACTAAATCTGCACGACGAGTGGCCTCAAAGCCGAGTACTCGCATATGTACACTTATGGTCATTTTTACAAAACAAAGCAAAATAACACTTAACTTCGGAAAATCATAACTTCCACTCCCTATATCGAAAAATATCAAACTTTATTTCGATAGCAAGCTCTCGACAGAAGCTACAAGTTTCATGAAGATCCTTTTCTCAAATTCTGAATAAATCAAAAAGTCAACTTTTATCCCCAAAAAGTCAAACTTTCCTTAATTCTACAAATTCTCACACTTTTTCTCTTTATTTCTCCATTTTCAACTTCCAGTTCAATCAACTCATTCACTTTACTCTCATAACTCATACAAATATACTCCAATATCCAAGCCATCAAAACTAATCAATTTGTTTCTCATTAATTTCCTTAAGGCACCAAAACATCTATAATACAATTCATATACACGAAAACACTCATTTAAATTCATTTCAATATTTCTAATTTCCACCAAAAGTTCGGGGTCTAACATGATAATAACTCTAGGAATAATTAATCTGTCAAGGCCTTAAAAATTATTTTAAATCATTCTTAACTAAAGAAAAAATTTGGGGGCTAACACTTCTCTTCCACTTAAAGAAATTTCATCCTCGAAATTCTTACCTGAGTCATTGAAGAGGTATAGATACTTCTCCTGTAATGCTGGACTTTCTGAGCACTTTGTATTGTTCTGTATTTGGAGATACTATTGTATATTGATATACACATGGTTGTATATGAGTTCAAAGATGTATTTGAATCCCTTTGGTACGTATGCTAGTGATATATAATGTTATATGCCTTTACATGAACTTAGAGTTCATCAGTATGCGAAATCTTGGAGATTTCTGACATATAAGCTTTTAAGTGTGTAGAACCGAGTCCATTGGATCGATATGACCATGGTGGCTAAATTAAATGTGTTCTAATGCCTTAGAGATGATTATACATAATTTATAGACTTATTGAACACTCAGAAAGCTTAATTGGAAAAGTTGAAGTACATAAAGGCTTATTTGCACATTGTTAAAAATTAAAGGACTTAATTGTAATTTTTCAATTCTTGGAGGACCAATTAGCAATTTTGTAAAGTCAAAAGGCTTAGGTATAATTTTCAGAAGTCCAAATACCAAAATAAAAATAAAATGTTTGGAGAATTTCTAAACTTTGGGCTTAATTGCAAATTTAGGAAAATTTGGAGGGTAAAATGGTAATTTCATACAATCTAAGGGAAAAATGGTTAATTCACCATATTTTGGTCAAAGAAGAGTCAAAATTCTAGACTCTTCTTATGTATGGACGTGCATCCCCCTTTTAAGACTTAAAACACTTGTTTGAATTAAAATAAAGGAGAGGAGAAAGAAGGAGAAGAGAGGAAAAAAGAGGAAGTTTAGGCCATCATCAAAATTCACCCTTCTTTTTGATTCTTAAACCTCAATCAAGGTGTTCTAAGCTAATCTAGGTCAAAGAACTCAAAGGATTGGAAGATATCACCAAAGGAAGGTTTAGGTAAATTTTGTCTCATCTCTCTCTACATTAGGATTTTAAGTTTGGTGTTAAGATATGTTGTTCTCCATGCTTGATTATGCATGAAATATGGTTTAGATGAATGAAATATGTTATGGAGAGGGTTCTTTAAGTCAAAACCGAAATTGTCCCCTTTAGGTGAAACTTTGTGAATTTTTGAATATCCTTTGAAATTGATGGTTTAAATAAACTCGATGATGTTGATTATATATGTATGATGTGAATTGATAACGGAAAATGAGGAAGAAGTACATTAGAAGGAGGCTTTCAAATTTATGCCTTTAGCTGTTTGATAAAATGCCTAAGTGAACTTGGCTTAGGATTTAAGGATTTTGATTGTGTGCATTGGAAAGAGGCTTTCATGTTTACTTAGAGTGAGCTTAAATTGTTCCTTAGAATGACAAGTAAAGGCCTAATATGCTTAGATAAAGATGTGCTTAATTATGTTATGAATGACTAAGTTTGGATTAAAGGCATTAAATGCCTTAGAAAAAGCATAAAAAGGAAGCTAATGTGATGGTGTATAAACATGAAATTTATGTTTAAATAGTAATTTCATTATATGTCTTTTTATGTATAAAGTCTCGGGAGCCGTGAATTAGAGAACTCGTACTAAGAATTTTTGAAGGCAAAGTAGTGCACACCCTCTTTTGAGGTGAGTTGGGGAAACCATATTTCTCAAATATGATTAGAACATCCTAAGACAAGCATGATGACTGGTATGTGAATTTTGAACCTAGGAAACGTATGGTAGAATTGAATTTCATATGGATGGTAATATGTTTAGGTATCTAATAATTGTCATTGTTTTGAACAACTATGCACTCAGAGTACAAAAGATAATTTTTATTGTATGAAATAATGTTTCAACATTGTTTTTGAAATCGATATTTTATTACATTTTTTGAAAAATGATATTGTTTTCAACAAACCTGCAAATAAAATGCAATGAATAACGACTTATTTTTCTGAAACTACATTTTTGAATAACTTTGCATTTGGATTTTAAAAGATGACTTTTATTGCATAAAACAGTGTTTTGGACTTTACAAATGCATAACTGAGTCATGTATTCTGCATGTATTTGTTCTATTTTGGCTTAGAGCCATGATAAGGTTTTATTTTATTGATTGGACCAATAAATAAAGGCATAGTGCCTTACTTGATTTTTGTATTTAATTATTGTATATGACTTGTTTTATGATTGCCCAATCGTGTGCTGGGCACAACTGATTATGATTAAGCGACCCCCGTACCCTTGACGGTGGTACATAAAAGTCGAGTCGCCGTATTGACACCTTTCTATGGACTTGCGGGTGATTCCACACCTAGGGTCTGGATACCGACAAGGTCATCACCTAGGGTCCTGACGTTCTTTTCGATTGTAGTTCTGACTCACCACAGATGATAGTCGAGCCAACAACTAGTATTGGTGGGTGTGCACATTAGTTTGGCTAACTAATGGTGTCCCACAAGATTGTTTTGGCTTATCCTGATATTGAGCTTCCTATCGAGATTTGATGAATACATATGATGTTTTTATGTTTTTGCGTACTGGAATTGGAGCCTATGTTCATCAGATGAGTGAACTAATAGGCTAGGCTTATATGGTTCCTAACCATTATACGTTGAGTCGTAGGCTGGGCCTATGTGCTTTCTAGCGTTGTATGTTTATTTTATAAGATTATTCATATCATCTTGGTGTGTATCGAATTTTATTCATGATCTATGTTTTTTCCTACTCGTTGAGTACCTAGTGTACTCACCCCCTCTGCTTTCCAACCATGTAGTTTAATTTTGTGAGTTTGAAAGCTCTAAGTAGATCGTACGGTCTTTTGGTAGTTTCAGGATATTACTGCACGTGGGTAGTTTCGACTTTGTACTTTAGTTACATAGTGGCTCATGAACTATTTTATTATTTTACTGTTTTCTTACCTTGGCCATGTTGATATGTTTTATAATTTTCTAACTTAACTTTTGACTGTTTTGGTTGTTGTAAAAGATTTTATGTATAAACTTTTGATACCGTTGTTGAGATTGCTTTGAGTTGAGATTTCCTAGAGTGGACTAGAGAGTCCTGAAATTGTGGCTGGATGTGAATATAGAAGTGTGTTTGAAATCGTTTACAGCTTTTGAAAATTTTAAAATACAGCCGTTGTGCTGCCCAAAATTTTCAAAACAAAAAAGAAAAAGAAGAATAGATATTCGGTTAGCCTTGCAAATTAGGATTAAGGATACTGTGAGTATCTTTAGCCTGGTTAAGTGGCAACTGTTATGGACCTGATGTGGTACTGGGTCGTGACATCTCCTACATGGCTTCCAAGGGCTCCCACATGGCCTCTTTTACAGAATGGTTTCTTCACAAGACTTTTACTAGTTGAACTATCTTGTTCTTGAGGACCTTCTCCTTAGTGTCTAAAATCTCCACTAGAGTCTCCTCATAAATCAAATCATCCCTCAACTAAACCTCAGTGGTTTGAATGATGTGAGAGGGATCTGACCTATATCTCCTCAACATGGAAACATGAAAGACATCATGAATCTGTGATAATTCGAGTGGCAGTGCCAACCTATAGGGTAGCGGTCCAATCCTCTCAAGAATTTCATAAAAACCCACATATCTTGGGCTCAACTTGCCCTTCTTGCCAAATCTCATGACTCCTTTCCAAGGAGATGTCTTACGGAAGACTTTCTCACTAACTTCATATTCCATTTCCTTTCGGTGTGCATCAGCATAACTTTTCATTCTATCTTAAGCCACTTTAAGCTGCTACTTGACTAAATTGACCTTATTAAATTTCATCTGCACTAATTCTAGCCCGATAATTTTCCTGATAAGTCAAATTATTCTCATATGATATTAGGATGAATGGGAATTAATTTGACTTGTTTCTATATGAATTTGAATCTTTATTTGGTTAATTCTCACACATTTCAACTTTATTGCTTGATAGGTACAAATGGATAGATTTTGGGGGTGAAAGGCATAACTTTTATTGTGGATGTTGGATTAAGGTCATTCAAGGATACTTTCAAAGAGGACTCCGAGTTTTACAACTTCCAAGCAGACTCCGAGGAGAGATTTTGTCAACTGAAGGTTAAAGATGTGAAATTTGTGAATTGGTGCATCTCTGTTTAACGGACATCGCTAGGAAAACACGATCTTCTTTCCCCTATTTAGTAAGAACTTGGTTTCTTTGGTTCCAAGACACAATATATACTCATTTTTTGAAGACCTGAATAGGGGGCTAGACACTGAAAACGAGGTTACCACTTAAAGAGGCACAAAATAAGAGGAAGATAGGGAGTTTTGGGGGCTACATCAAGGATTGGAATCAACCTTGTCTTGTGTTCTTTCTAGTTTGTCTCTCGACTCTTTCTTGAATGTTGAGCATCTTTATATGTGTAGTTTTTGTTATCATGTTCTAGAACCAAACCTCATTTATGGTGAGACGTGTAGCCTATTTAAAGGATTGATTTGTATTTTATGGATTGATTGGTGTTGAATGAAAGTTCTTAGGTTATGTTTATCTCTCCTGCTTTTCACTGTTGTTTCTCTGCTTAATCTCTATAGATGCAATTTTAGGAATCATATGATGAACTAAGAGGTGAAGTATGGTTTATGTACTAAGAATATAAACATATTAGACTTAGAGATAGAGATATCCTAAGCTAAAGTGATAACCTATGGTTGATTGTTCTTCATGGATTTCACTAGTTAGTTTGCACATTAAGAGATGGTAATCAAGTAGTTAAATGCTCTTGTATGCCTTGAGAGAGGTTATGAGTAAAGTTGTGCAATTGTTATCATAACCTAACATTCAATCAATTTCTTAATGTAATAATCAATCTTTTGAGTTGGTGAACCCCAAGCCCTAATTTCAAATCATCAATTTATCCCTATTTTCTATTTTTCAGTATTTACAATTTACTGTCTACTAAACTCCAATCGTCTTTTAAGTTTCTTGTCGATTCCATTCAATTAATTAGAATTAAATGGGCGGTGAATGATTTAGTCCTTGTGGAAGATGACCTTGGAATGCTTAATGTATAGGTACTAGGAACGATTCTGTGAGCTTGTAGATTCTGTTAACCAGTTTTTGTCACCATTACCAGGGAGTTAAATTAATTTTGTTACCATTAATTCTAATTATTGTTATGTTTTGCGATTATTACCTGAAATTTTTTTCCATTGATTAATTTTGAATCCTTCTTATTGTTTGATTTCAGGAGTTGTATGCACTTAAGGCATTTAAGAAATTCGAATAATGACCAGCTTGTTGAGTTGAACCCTGAAATGGAACGAACTTGTCAAAGGAACAACGCCCAAAGAAGGAAGGAGATGGCAAACAATAATCAAATTCTAGCTCTGCATGAGGAACAAGATATGGGGAATGAGCAATTCCATGAGGGAAATCAAGTTGAGCTGGTTGTTGCTAATCCTACCGTAAGATGAATTAGAGATTATCATATGCCATTTATTGCGAGGAATCCCTCATTCGATTAACTGTAGCAGTGCGAAATTATGAGCTGAAGCAGATACATTTGTCTATACTGCCACAGTTTAATGGAATGCCTAGTGAAGATGCTCTAGCCTTTATGAGAGATTTTTATACGACAGTTCATACTCTTCCATTATATTTATTGTCTAAGGATGAATTGAGGCTAAGGTGTTTTCCTTATTTCGTGAAAGGGTTAGCAAGAAATTAGTTGTTGAGTTTAGTGGTAAACTCCATTGATACTTGGGAAAATGTTATGGAGACTTTCATGATGAAGTGGTACCCAGCCCATAAAACTCTTGAACTTCAGAAGATGATATATTGGTTCTCGCAGACGGACGGAGAAAAATTTCATGAAACTTGGGAACGGTTCAATGATCTCTTTAATCAATGCCCTTACCATAGATTTGACATGTACTCGTTAACTCAATTCTTATTACTATGGTCTCACCGATCACAATCAAACTCTAGTGGACTTGAATGCTTGGGGGAATATTAGTGACTTGAGTTCCTAAGAGTTGTTGAATATTTTCAAGAAAGTGGCTGAGAATTCACATTGTAAGGTGACTAGGAGCAAAGCTGTTACTTTGAATTAAGTGGGTTCCAAATCTGACATGGCCTACCAAGTTGCCGAGATTAATAAGAAGTTAAACTTGCTAGTGAATGGCAGCAAGTCTAGTAGAGATCTTTGTACTCTTTGTGGAAGATTTGGGCATACAACAGCTAGTTGTATGAACATTGAGGCAACATTGATAGAGGAAGAGGTAAACTACGTAAATAGTGGTACGCATGGTCAGAGATTTGACCCGTTCTCGAACACTTACAATGAAAGGTGGAAGTTTCATCTGAACTTCTCATGGAAAAATCAAGGAGCTGCAAAACAAATGGGACCACCGGAGTTCCAAGCACCATTAAAATAGCAGTACTCATCCCCTTCATCTTCTACCCCACAACAATTCCCTCCCCTGTGGGAGAAAAAGGTAGATTGACTTGAAGACATGTTTTCTTAACTTATGAGGAAGATGGATCAGAGTGCCCAAGCCAGCTCTCAAGCCATGAACAGAATGGAGAAGAATATTCAATCAAATCAAGCTGCCATTAGAAATTTAGAAGTGTAGATTAGTCAAGTGGCAAAAGAGGTAATTGAAAGAGGTAAAGGGAAGCTGCCTAGCAATACCCAAGTTAACCCAAAAGAAGACTGTATGGCAGTTTTTCTACGAATTCATAAGGTGTGGTTCCTAAAAAGAAGGAAGCTAGGGATGCTAAAAGTGAGAATGTGGGTAAACACAGGGAGCCAAAAGAAACCACACAAAAGAAAGAATCCTCACCAAGTTCAAACTTTACCTTTGTACCACCCATACCATACCCTCAAAGGGTCAAGAAAAAAACATGATGATTCTAAATTTCAGAAATTTCTTGACCTTTTGAAGAAGATCCAAATCAATATCCCTCTTACTGAAGCTCTTGCTGAGATGCCTGCATACACCAAGTTCTTGAAGGAAATCATCTCCAACAAAAAGAAGCTTGATAACTTTGCTATCATATCCTTAATTGAGGAGTGTAGTTCTATTTTACAGAATAAAATACCCCCTAAGTTAAAGGATCTAGGTAGTTTCACTATTCCTTTTCACTTTGGTGAATCGAATATTTTTCAATACTTATGTGACCTAGGTGCAAGCATTAACCTTATTCCCTTGTCTCTCTATAATAGGTTGGGAATTGGAGAACTCAAACCAACTACAATTTCATTACAGCTTACTGATAGATCAATTCGATATCCTATTTGTTAGACCCTGTTTTCTTTTCTAATTTGTTTAATTGTTTAATTGATGAGTTATGTTATTTATTCAGTTTTAAAATTTTTGTTTTGTTAGAAATTGTTTTTAATTAGAATTGGGGGGAAAGATTTAAAATTTGAGTTTGTATGAAGTGTAGGAGTAAGTTAAATTGTAACTAAG
>JAOQMR010000008.1:8202648-8213907 GCA_027563865.1 Erythroxylum pelleterianum | reverse complement strand
ATACTTTTATTTAGCCAATTGTTGCACTCTTTTCTTAATTAGTTATCGCATAGATTTGTTATATTCATAGTTATTTTGGTTGCATTGAATTTGGTAGTTGCTTAGAAATTTCTTTAGTTTTTAATAATTCTTTACATTGCTTTTAATTTCCTAAAATTTCACCCAACCCGATTCCAAACATCGTTAGCTAGCATATATTTGAACTTTCTCATAATCCCTGTGGATACGACTTGGTTCTTACCGATTTATTACTTACTTCGACAACCGTGCATTTGCGGTTCGTGACCAAAGAGTAAAGAGAAGAAGAGAGTTGCTCATTAATTGTAACCCCACACCCTCTCACACACACACTCCTGTATATAAGCATCCAAGACTAGGAGAGTGCATCTGCGAAAATGTCAAGTTCAGGATTCATCTGATGGATTCTGCAAATGGGAAGTTATGATATGTGGTTATGTGTCGATCATATTATTGACTTTTGATGTTTGTAGATATTTGATGGATTCTACATATAGGGAGCAGCTCCTAATAGTAAACAACTGAAATGAAATAACATTAAGTTGGATAGTCATGTTCCTTCCCTTCACTGGATAGTCATGCTCACACTAATCATCCAATTCAAATTTCATGGTCAAACCAATAGCAGGCATTCACAAATTCAACTTCCATTCACATCCAAAATGAAATTGAAGACACAACAGACGAGGTTATGAAGAAGTGAAAACCAACAAAATTTCCTCCATATCATTATCCTAGAGTTGTACTCAAATAAAGATAATGGAACAAATGATGAAGATACAACATATGTTATCTTTGATTGGCGGTGGTGGTGGCATTGATCCTCAGTTCTTAGGAGGTGGCGGACAATTGTTCCAGACGAGTTGGCGACCTTCCTAGATTGTTGTTTGTTCAAGAAGAAGATTAGTAATGCTCCAGATTAGGGATTGAACTTAATAGAATTTGGGATTAAAGATGAACGCATATTAAGGATTGAAGTTCATAGATTAAGAATTGCGTGAAAAGTGAAGAAGATGGAAGATTAGGCATTGCCTATAGGACAAAGGAAAAGCAAACACAACATCCTGTTTTTCTTCAAAACAATGTGTCTCCTCCTTTAAAAATGTTGCATTTAAGGGAGGAGCGTTGGGTGAATAAAATGTAGCATTAATGAACGATACTAAATACACTGTTTATATCGCCTAAAACGTTGTGTTTACACTGGAGGTGGGACTCACCTTTATTTATAAAAATTCACGTCAGCTTATGGTGGGTCTGACAACCAAAAAATTAAAATAAATCTATGTTGGTAAAATTTTGGCCATGTCAGCGGATAACTAACAGTAGCCTAACACTGTTAGTGGTCAGCGTTCAATCTAAACGTTTTCTAAATGTTGGGGTTTATTTTGAACGTTTTACAAACATTAGGATTCATTTTAAATACCGTGAAATATTATGGTTCATTTTACACACTAATGTAAACGTTATGATTCATTTAGCTCTTTTGGCCCATAAATTATTGTAGCACTCAGGAACTCAAAAGTTAAAGTCAATTTATTGTCTATTCCTAGTACTTTTAGGTTGTGAGCAAATTTATCAAGTTATTTCCTACTTTTAGATAATTTTAAGTGGAGATAAAGATTGGATGTACAGTGTATGTCCATGTATATTATATAATTAAGGTAAAATGGTAAAGAAGAACATTTCAAAATTTCCAACATTTTTCATATAAGAGAGGATATCAGATGTGAATCTGTAGGATTATGGTCAATCTTTTTCATTCTCATTCATTTTGATATTTTCATCTACATAACTTTAACGCCCTGAATTTTAGAGATGTGGATAATGGGCAGCATTATCTCCCCATAAAATTGTGAGTTTCAAAACGGATTTTGTCTACGCCAACTTTTATGTGATCAACTAATTTTTTTCATTCGTTCCCAAGGAGAATACAGGCTCTACAATCTACATACAATAATCTAAATGTGGGTTACAGTGTTTCACGACATGTAAATTTGACACGGTTTTGCTGATTGACTTTTTTTTTCAACATTAATAATATAAGAATAACATAGGATTATTTCCTTTTGAAGAAATCAAGTTAAGCTTGAGTGAGACTTTGAATAAATTGGACATTATCTATATCCAATATTTCAAGACTTTAAATTGTGGGTCTATATTAATATACAAATTGAGACAAAACTTTGGGACAAAGAAGAAGTCAACTGTCATGAAAGAAATAGGAAAGTGCGTAGACCAATAATTCATATGGCCAAAACATTAGACTCCACAAAAATAAGATAAGGAAAAGGACATGGTGGAAATTAAAATTCAGAGGATGGCGGTGAGAGTTAGGAGGATTGGAGGAGGATCGGATGGGATGAGATAGGTAGCGGACTGGTGGTGGTGGATGAGAAATGAAAGCCAGCTGGTGGACCGTGGATGGTGGGGGAACCGAACGGTCGCCGCTAGGAGGAAAACTGTGCTCAATGCCAGGCCAGCCATGCCATCTTAAATTCCGCATTTTTGGTTTTAGTATGAAGTCCGTTCCTTCTTTAAGATAATGAGAATTGGGTTGGGCGAGGTTTTGGACTGTTGAATGAATAAATGTTCTTTATCCTATATTGACTCCATAGCTACATTACGAAAACTAATTCAACTGCATCTGCCAAATCCATCATTAAATGGACTGAATTTTGAGTGTTGAAATTAAAAAGATGTGTATTAGACACTTTCAGAACATTATTGGGTTTACATGTTTTTCTTTATTCGTAGATGATTACAAGAATTTTAGGTGAAGGCATTATTACTTGAGAGAGACCATAATAGAACAAGTTGAGGTGAAGGTATTATTATTTGAGGGAGACCATTTGATTTTGTTTTCTGTTAAATTAAACCACTAGGACTTGGTTGTTTTTATTTATATTTTTAGTTTTTTATTTATATTTAAAAAATTTGTTTGTTTGAACTTTTTGTTTATTAATTATTAATATGAATTATGAATAATGTAACTAATATAATTATTATATATTTAATTAAATAAAATTAATTATCAATAAAATTATGAATTTAAATAATTTTTAATTAAATTAAATAATAACTAGTAAATATAGTTAGAATTTAAAATATCTTCAAAATATGGTAAATTTTAAATAAAATTCAGATTTAATAATTAAAATATATTTAAAGTAGATAGTAATTTTTAAATAAACATTAATTTTTAAATTACTGATTTTAATAAATTAATTTTTATTAATAAATATTATATAAAAATTAAATAATTTATTTTTAAAATTTATCTAATATACAATGATCATCAAAAATAAAAATATAACTATGTTGATATTAATAACTAAATAAACTTTTATTTTTATATAAAAGAAAAATAAAAAATAAAAAACTGCAACAGAAAAATAGAAAGAAACCAAACGACTTATTATCTTCGGTTGGTATGTATAATTATTTGGAATCAAAATTATAATTGTGGATTCAATTTAAATTTTTACTAATATCAAAATTTTTATTTGATTATCATAAAATTAGTTAAATAATTAAAATTTAAACCATATAAAAATATGTTGTCCTAATTGTTTCATTAAGAAAATTTGAGTTGACACTTTCATAAAAAAAAGATTTTAAAAAGGAAGGAAAAGATAGTAGATTTCAAAATATTTTAGAAGAATAAATTTCATCATTCATATAACTTTTAGATTTAGGGATAAGCAAAAAAGAAAATGAAAGAAAACATACCCCTCTCCCCATATATATAAGCATTCATCTTTAATTATTATTTTTAAGTTATGAGTAAAAAAATTGGAAATTTCTTCTGGTTTAAATAAATTTTAATCTTTAAAACTCTTGAAAATTTTAATTATTTTTAAAAACTCTTTTTTTAGATTTATGTTAAAAATGACAAAATACACATAACATAAGCATCATACATGGATCAATTAAAGGTTGTTGATAAGACAATTCAACTCAGCTTTTAAATTTAATTTGAATTAGTTAATAAATTATTATTTTAAGTTGAATTAATTAATTGAGATCATGTTTAAGAGATTAGATGGATGTTATGTGAATAATATTTGTTTGGTTCACTTGTGATATTCATTTCATTCGTTTGTCACTTTTATTCTTTCTCAAAACTATAAGATAATCGTTTTTGAAAAATTTAAAATAACAAAATTATGAATTTTTTTAAATCACATCATAATTTCCTGTCTTTAATTAAGTGCACATGTTAATGCTTGTATATGATAGATACAGATTCCTGCTTATTATCCAAAAGAATTAAACATTGATATGATGTTGACAAGAAACGAGCACTCCGATTTAGCCTAATAATTTTCCATTATTAACATAGAGCAAGAGTATCTATCATATACAAGCATTAACAATTAATGCTTGTATATGATGGCCGAGAACCACAGAGACAGGAAAATGCAGAACAATTAATTTGTCAATATCGAAGTCCTTCGACTCACCCAACAGGACGTGACACTTGTAATTAACATAGAGCAAGAGTAACGCAGTAGTGTGCCCTTTATAAAGTGAGGTTTGTTTCACTTAGAAGCAAAGGTAGTTCGCAGAGAAAAGGGACTTTCATCTATATTGTGTCTCTCGTTGGTACGTTCTTGCAATGGAGTTTGGGAGTGTTGTTGAGTTTCTTCAGGACAAAACCATTTTGGTCACGGGTGCAACTGGGTTCATAGCAAAGAGTACTTGCATGCTATCCCCTCTTGTTAATTTTATTTATTTTCTTTCTGTTTCTTTAATCTCGCTAATGTAAGCATATCACTAATGTAAGCATATCACTACGTTAACTTCTTATTTTTCTTACACCAGTTTTTGTGGAGAAAATTTTGAGAAGTCAGCCCAAAGTCAAGAAAATTTATCTTCTTCTAAGAGCGTCGGATGTTGAATCTGCTTCCCTTCGCTTTCGCACTGAGGTATATAAATAATTAGGCTGCATCTTCCAAATTTTCTAAATTTGTATTTATCTTTTGTCATCAACCAAAAACTACCTAATTGAAAAAGATCCTTCCCAATTTTATGATTATACATTGCTTATCGATGCATTTCTTTTTTTTTTAGTAACATACTTCTTGCTACGAAAAATAAAAATTCATGGTTTTAAACACCCTCCGGAAAAACTATACATCAATGTTGAAGAAAGAAAAACATTCTTAGACACAATGAGTGTATATGTTAACACATTTAATTAAATTGGACTAATATGACTTACTATACTTAGTAATAAATATAAGAAAAACTTAAGTTTATATTTCTAGAAATTTTTTTTATCTTGGGTCATGTTAATTTGATTATTTACATATTATTTATGATGCATATACACAAATAGAAAAGTAAATCGACATTTTCAAGTGTCAAGAAAGAAAAAGGAAGATCATAATATGTCTACATTTAGTAAAATTTTCTATTATTTCGTATTAAAATTATTAATTAAATATTCGGTGAATTTTTTTATTTTCGTATCTAAATTTTCATGAACTTTTTAAAAATATTTTTGCAATTCTATCTTGACTGATCCTTTTGTCTTCATCTAATTTAATAATATAATAGTATTTAAGTAAATTGAATTAGGCTATGAATAAACAAACGTAATATGGCATTTACATCCAAAATTAAAATGATTGAAATATATAAGTAATAAAAATGAAATTAGAAAAAATAATGCCTGGGGAAATAGAAAGAGTAAATTGGGATATAAGGTATCACAAATCAAAAACAATCACAGAAGTGCATCAATTTAGGTAGAAGATGGTCTTAGAACATATATATCAACTTGAAAGATGGTATAGGAAAGAGAAGGAAAACAAAAAAAAAAAGAAAGAAAGAAAAAACGTAAATCATGCGGTTCTGCTATGTTAAATTGGCTATTTAGACCTTCCAACTAATTAACCCTTCAAAATTTTTTGATTGAAGTTGTAATGAATCTTTGGTAATTAGCTCGTTTTATTTATAGGTTATTGGGAAGGACCTGTTTAGACTACTGAAGGAGAGATTAGGTGCGAATCTGAACGCATTCATATCTGAGAAGACTGTTCTTGTACCTGGAGACATCTCTGTTGGTGATGACTTAGGAGTTGAGGACTCCAAGCTGAAGGAGGAGATGTGGAACGAATTAGACATTGTGGTGAATTTAGCTGCAACAACCAGCTTCGATGAAAGGTACTCTTATTAACAAGGGACCACAAGCCTGTTCTTTTATTGAACTCACACTTGCTCTCTTTTTTTTTTTCCTATTCTTTTTTTGTGTTCATTTCATCTCTGGGGTCTCGAATTTATGGAGAAAATAAGTATTTGCAGATATGATGTTGCACTTGGCATCAACACATTGGGAGTTAAGCATGTGCTATGCTTTGCCAAGAAATGTGTGAAACTGATGTGCTTTTTACACGTATCCACTGGTATAATATTTCAATCTTCAACTACACCATACTGCCAAGTGTTTCTTAAATGTCTTCATAGTTTAATTATAGAAGTGATACAATTTTCAGCTTATGTTGCGGGAGAGAAGTCAGGATTGATATTGGAGACTCCATACCATATGGGGGAGAGTCTTAATGGGGTCACCGGATTAGACGTACATGAAGAGAAGAGACTGGTGAAGGAAAAACTGAATCAACTCCAAGCTGAAGGAGCCACTCCTGAAGAGATTAAGGTGGCCATGGAAGATATGGGCATTGATAGGTATGATATGAAAAAGAAATTTTATAAAGTCAAATTGCACTCCAACAAGTTGCACAGCTACCTCCTTCATAGATATGATTTTTTTTTTCTCCTTTTTGAGTCCCGATCCATGAAGCCTTTCGAAACGCTAGTTATATACTTCTTTCCGGCAGTCATGAATAGATCTCATCGTAGGCCGGGTTTAGGTTTAAATTCTTAAATATTAGTTCCAGGCAGGCTTTCACAACGTCAGGTTCACCAAAACTATTTTAAATGGTTCCACCAATAATCGAGCAGCTGATAAGCTCTAATTACGAATGACTTTTAGTTGCTATAGAGATTGAAATAAATGTTGTCGGACATATTAGTCAGACTCCACCAGATCGACTTGAAGAAGACCCATGCTTCGTCGGGCTGCCTGGACCACCATGGTCAAACTAGCCTTTTCGCGTGGAATCCATTCCCATGAATATATACCAATCCAGATTAGGCTAAAAACTTCCGAATAAAAAGCACTAGCGTAGGAACCAGGGCTTACAACCCAACCTCTTCTTCCATCTTTGATTTCAGGATTTATTGTATGCCTTCTTTTTTTTCACTAACCTTATACGGTTACCGCGTAATATGAAGTGATTCATTTGAACTATTAAATAAAAATTGAAGGTCCTTTAGCAAGATTTAGACCCTTTTTTTTTTTTTACTTGTATATGTTATAGATGAATATAAAACAGTTATCAATGGTCACAACACATAATTGTATCAGTATATGTTGAGCACAAATTTCATTAAGTTACAAGCTAATAAGGATACTCCTAACCTTTTTCCAATTAAGTTGGACGGTTGTATGTGAATAATTTTTAAGGGAACAAATTTTACATCTGAATCTCTTAATTGCATACAAACTTGTCAGACATTAACCTGTATACTACGTACAAATGCAGGGCAAAGGTGTACGGATGGCCGAACACGTACGCATTTACAAAGGCAATGGGAGAGATGATTGTGGGACACTTGAAGGAAGACATGTCAGTGGTCATCTTACGACCCACCATTGTCACCAGTACCTACAAAGAACCATTTCCTGGTTGGACTGAAGGTCTAAGGTATAATTGTTCAATTTCTTTTTAAACCATCCATTTTCTGGTTGGGGTAAAAAGAGGTATATACGCTCATATTCCTTTGAATAATCGCGGCAGTTTATGTTACTTGGTCTTCCACTATCATCCATTTCTTGGTCAGTGACAAAATGATGATTAGAAAACTCATGGTTTTCAAATTACTTTTCTATGCTGAACTTTGCAGAACAATTGATAGCATAGCCGTCGGCTATGGAAAAGGAAGGCTGTCATCCTTTATTGGAGATGTTAAATCAGTCATTGATTTGGTGAGATAAGCCAATTTTTCTGCGAGAATTATGTTGAGTGTATAACAAGAAGTGTTTGTTATTCTAAATTAATCACAATATGCAAAATGGGATGTATATGCATGCAGGTACCAGCTGATATGGTGGTGAATGCAATGATCGTCGCTATGGCTGCTCATGCTAATCGACCATCCTATGCAATTTACCAAGTGGGATCTTCATTAAGAAATCCCCTCAACTATGCTAATCTTAGAGACATTGGGTTCATTTACTTCACCAATAAACCATGGATTGGCAAGGATGGGAAGCCTGTAAAGGTTGGAAAGTTGAAAGTTATAGGCAGCATGACTAACTTTCGAAGATACATGGCAGTTCGCTACATTCCACTTCTGAAGGTTTGTTAAGGGAATAAATTCCGTTGTACTTGATAAGTAAAACTTGCAATCTAATCACTTTTAATCTTTCAAACAGGCATTAAGATTGGCAAATACCGCTTTTTGCCATCAGTTCGAAGGCAGATATAATGATCTCAATCGAAAGATCAAGTTTGTGATGCGCTTGGTCGAACTTTACCGGCCATACTCATTTTTCCAAGGAGTGTAAGTATCTACTTGAGAGGCACACGCATAGATAGTTGATTTTATGGTTATACGTTTTAATAGAACTGCTTTCGGAATGCAGGTTTGATGACATGAACGTCCAAAATTTGCTGGTTGCTGCTAAACAAAACTGCGTCGAGACAGATATGTTCTACTTCGATACTAAGTGCATTGACTGGGAAGATTACTTCATGAACACCCACATTCCTGGTCTTATTAAATACGTTTGCAAATGATCCATTCCAAAAGCACTTCAATATTGACTAAACAATAGTAGCATTAGCTTGAATATCGACCCTTTCTTTCTGTTGTACCATTTAGTTTCATCTATTAAAGTACTGCAATCATATGCATAAGTCAATTAGTTAGCGGAATTTTACATGAAAGCGTATGTCAGCCTACAAAAAAGGCTCTAGTTCTTTAATGAATAAACTGTCCAGACTTTGAGTTCTCCTTGAAAAGACTCTTTTACTTTCTCTACAAATTTGTAGGCTTCATATATATCCTCTAGAATGGTATGAAAGACAGATTGCATCTGAAGTAGCGTGAGCAGAAAAAAGAAAATGAGAAAAGAACAGAAGAAAATGCATTGAGGAAAGTAATAGGATAATGTGAAAGAAAAGAGAATTCTACGGAAAGAAATGAGTGTGACAGTAGCATTGCTTAGTCCACTTCGATTGCCATCGTTAAAAGGGAATGCTAAACAATTTTTAGCATGAAAATGAAAACTCTTTTCAGATCATAACAGCTATGGGAATTAATAAAATTTGAAACACTAGTGACTTTAAGAAATAAGAATGATAGGAGGACATCACTCTTAATTTGATAATGAGAGTATGATCACGATCATGTTCTTCCTCAAGTAGGAGCATGAAAACACAAGAGAAAAAGGTGAAGGATGAATCTTCAAATCCCTTATGGATGTGAAATTAAAAAACAAAGAAAGAAAGAAGAACAAGAAGTAATTCAGAAGAATCACATGTGGGAACTGTTAGATTTACTAGAAGAAGAGTGTAATTTGCCTGAAAATTGAAAGGAGTCTTTCAAACAAAATTCACTGTAATCAAGATATACGTAACAATCGGAGCTTGATTTTGTAAGACACATTCTTTCCAATTGTTTATATGCGGTTGTGGGCATTATATTTTTATTTAATGTTCCAACTCAAGTTCTCAATGTACCAATTTCATACCAAGTCCAAGTTCTCAAATATAGATTCGCAAGGGAAGGCTATGACTCAAACATAAAGGATACGAAGAAAAAGTAAAAGACAAAATAATCATCGTCATTATACTCAGTTTGAATCCCGTACCAATGTAGGGTCTGAGAAGATTTGATAGTACGCAACCTTATTCCTATAAAATAGAGAGGTTGTTTCTTGTAGACTCACATGCAAACGTGACAATGAAAAAATTGATGCAAGTTGAAAGAGTATATATGTAAAAAAAACTGATATGTTAAAAGAGTAGATAAATAAAAATAAAATAAAATAAAATAAAATAAACTAAAATAACTAATATGGTGTTCAGATATGCTAATACCTAACGAGCTGCAAAGTTCGACTTTTCATGTCTCAAGTTGTGCTAGGGATTCTTGCTTGGTCGGTATCGGATAGCCTCGAGGGACCTTTCCCCATACACTAGAGCTGAAAAGCTAAGTAGTAGGGATAGAAAGACTTATCCACGACTTGCAACTAGAAAAAGACAAATTGGACAGTATGGTTAGACTTCCTAAACGGTAAATACGTCATCAGAGCTTTACAGTAAACGACTCTTAATAATTTCCATGACTGTTTTGATGCACTTTAAATGATATCCTTTACCCATATCCTAGCACGTCATAATTTTCTATTTCTGGCTAATTCCTCGTTAAGGACTAACTTTGTCATATCTTTCTTTATCACTTCCTCTCATTTCTTATTTGTTGAGTTGGAGGGAGCAATATTTAGTAGGCTAAACACAAACTATAATTTTATTATAGTGCAAATTTTACAAGAAAAAATACAAGGACACTAACTCATAATTCTCTTCACCAACATTTACTTTAGCACTCACTCTTTCATATCTAATTCTCGGAGACACACGCTTTAAATAAGCATACATGTCCTATTTATAATAGCTATTGCCGACATAATAGATAGTTCTAGTAATTTTTAATTTAATGAAACAGCTAGCAATTGACCAATTCCGTATACAATTTTAGTACTTCCAACTTGTCAAAAATGTCCAGCTAGCTTTCACTTTGCCTAAGTCGTGAACAACTTGATCTTTCTAGCTAGCATATGATACACTGCAAGAGAATAAGCCATTTTGCGGCGTTTAAAAAATGTCGTAAAAGGTCCTAAAAACGTCGCAGAAGAGAATTTGCGACGTTTAAAAAAACGTCACAATAGACGTCGTGGAATATGGTGTAGGCAAAAGTTTTCCGCGACGTCTTTCATAAAACGTCGTGAAAAATACCGACATTTCGCGACGTTTTATCAAACGTCACAAAAAATTTGGACAATCTGCGACGTCTATAAAAAACGTCACGGATTGTCTAACATTCCGCGACGTTTTTAAAACGTCGCAAAATGTAAAGGAATCCGCGACGTTTTATTGGAAACGT
>JAOQMR010000008.1:8183810-8194498 GCA_027563865.1 Erythroxylum pelleterianum | reverse complement strand
TAACCCTTCAAGGTAAGGTGATCATGTTTCAATGCTTTATGGTTCAAGAGTTGGGTTCCGGTAACGGGATCCAACAGTTCTCATGATTCTTGGACTGAATTTGGTAGAGTCATTTTGGAATGTAAGCAATTATTACACAACAGACCTCATATCAAGGTCGGTTAGGTTCGTAGGCAAGCCAATGTTGAGCCTCATAACTTAGCAAGAGCCTCATATATATATGCTAGCCGTTGTAGTTAGAATTTCCCCCTAACTATCTGATTAATGCTATTGATGACTTTGTTTCAAAAAAAAAAAGACACAATGTCCAGTGAATAGGATATGCATAGGTGTAACTGTGCTTTTGGGTATCTGTGCGCCTGGGAACTTGTAATTTTCGATAAACCAAAGATGAAAAGCAAAAGAATGAATGGATTTCTAAAGCATGAAGAATTCTCATACTTTAGCAAGTACTATTCCATAAGGCTGTATACATGCTATGTGAAAAGAATAATAATTACTTAAGTTGTTTACGTGCTTTCTGCTTTCTAACAGCCACCAACACCCCAGGAGCATCTACATTTTGTTGCTCCATCTTCGTTTGGAAGTGGACTGAGAACCGCTGAACCTAGGAGATCTCGCCCTGGGACATTCACTCAGCTAGTTTGTTGCTCCATCGTCACACCTAGGGGGTAACTTTGGAGAGGTGGGTTGAAATTGAGAGATTGGACTCGATTTTTGAGATTTAATATAGAAGAGGTAGAGGCGCGCGTCGGGGAGGAGAAGAGGTAAGATGCATCTGTCCTATGAGAGGTAGGTTTACGTAAAGGAAGGTCGTCCCTTCCCTTTGCACTTTAACTGTTTGATAAAATGCCACCCGATTCTTCTAGCTCACATCTGAACCAGACATAATAGAATAAGGATTCGCCCCCTCCCAACCACCCAGCAGATTATCCCATTGCTCCATAATGTAGGAAAGCAGTCATGGAGCCAAGTTGTTGGGGAACAGAGACCTTCGGTAAGCTATAATATATTGCTGGAAACAAAGATGGTCCTGTCACCCCTTCTGTAGAAGTTTTGCTGCAGGGAGCAGCTAAATGGCAAACTTCATTAGTCGGATACTTCATCGAGAAAAGATTGGCATATCTAAATATGCAAAATTGGGCTGATATGAATTAGAAGAAACGAGGTTTTCAATCAATGTTAATAACTGAAGATGAGCTATTCATTTTTCGATTCTCATAAGAGGAAATGGTTGCCAAGTCATAGATATGGGACCTTGGCACATTCAAGGTAAGCCAATTTTCTTAAAGAAGTAGAGAATGAGATTCAAACTTGACAGAAGCAAAATTAAGACAGTTCCTATTTGGATCAATTTGCACAAAATTCCACTTGAATACTAGTCATCTGAAGGATTAAGCTACTTAGCTAGTTACTTAAGTGTTCCTCTTGCTATGGACGAAAATACCGCAAATATCAAAAGAGTTGGATATACAAGGGTGTGTATTAAAGTGGAACATAAGAAAATATTGCCTGAATGCATTCCTCTCATTAAGTATAACTATAGTGGAGAATTAGAGGAGGATAAAATCATGTTGTCTTATCCTTGGAAGCTGTAAATGAAAGAGGGAACCAAAGTTTGGGTCCTTATGATGAATAAGAACGAGGAGGGTAATGAAAGAAATGTGAAACCAGGCATACTAGAAAAATCAATAGCTGGGCATGATATTGTTGTAGAGGACAAGAAGGAAAATAACGTGAAGAATCCAAATGATACAATTGAAGTATGTGAAAATGATGAAATTAAAGAGGTGGCAGGTTCAGTGGATATAGGGGATTCTGGTATTGTTATTTTGAATGTAGTTGGGAAAAACAATGAAGAGAATGTGCAGAATGTTGAATTTGTTGTATGTGTAATTAGAGAAATGCAGGAGAAAGCAATTTCTATTTCTACAAAACCAAGTGCTGGATATGAGTAGTGGAGAAAATGGAAAAGAACAAGCATCAATTTAATGATAATGATAATCAACTAGTTGGGTTGAGGACTAAATAAGTTGTCACACATATTTCCTAGGGAAAGACAACTCTTAACAATTCCAGTGCAAACAATGTAGAGAATCTAGACAATGGTGCGAATGATTTCACCTCCTAATATTTGGAGCATTGTCAGATGGATTGGGACAACATGCTGACTCCAGTTTCAATTGTTAAGCAAATTGAGTATTAGGGAATAGGGGATATTGAACAAACAGAGGAAGGTGATACCCTACTAGCTGTAGACCATGTCTCAGACATCCCCGACGATTTTTATGTGCAATCCAAATATGTGAAAGAAATTTGCTAGGAAGAGAAAGCAAAATCCCAAATATCAGAAATGGTGAATGAGCTTTCCCATGAAGATGAAAGTTCAGTGGTACTTATAATTGTTTCTTATTGTTGTTTATTATGCAGATAGTCAATACTATCTTATTTAGGAATTTTTTGTTCTTGGGTCATATTGCAATATGATGGTAGGCTTAAAGCTTTGAACTTGTTGTAACGTTGATTAAGTTTAAACTATAACTTAAATTCTTTTCTTTTTTCAAAAAAAAAAAAAGTGTAAAGAATAGTTTCGTGGTACTACCATTAAAGGCTTTGGATTAGTTGCTTACTGCATGAATTCTGGAAAACAAAAGAGTTAAAAGAAAAAGTTTTGTGGGGCCCACCAAAATAGAGACTTTTGGTTATATTGTTGTAAAGCATAATGTTTTTGGGGTTGAAATGTGTGGAAACTGTGACTTCTTTGTTGAAAAGTCAACAAGGCAAAATATGTATTTTAACATATGGAGTCAATTACATTTTAGTCTCTGGTATAGTTTTGACTTTACAACATCATCTTTTAACATTATAGTTAAATTCCAAAATTCATGTACACTTAATTAAATGTTCATTGTATAGAAAGCTTGTTAGTCACCAAAGTGACCTTTCTTAAAAAGATGTTTAGACATTTAATTATGCATTCTTTCTATTGTTCATGCTATATGATGCTAATAAATGACATAAAAGATGAACTGAACAATTGAGATTATTAATCATAATGCTAGGCGATCACCCAAAGGTGCATCATTGCTTATAATTAATAACATTAAAGAGATTTATCGACATACTTGGTGAATATGTTTGTATATCTAAAGATAACATGCATACTAACTTGAGTATGATTGACCGTCTATTAAAGTGTGCGTAAATATTTTTTTTGGCATCATAATGGATTAAGGATGTATGTTTAATTATCACCAAAAGGTGAACTTAAATATATATATATATATATTAAAGTTTATTATTATCTGAATCCATTAATTGTACTTAAAGCATTAATGTGTGAGTTTGTTTTTATGTTTGAAGTTTCTAATAATTTTTTAGTTATGAGGAATGGTTTGATCAAGTTTAATAGGCTAAACTATGCTGATTGGTTTGAGCAAATCCAATTTTAGTTAGGTGTTAAGGATAAGGACCTGGCATAGTTGCAGAAAAGCCCGCAACCATTATTGAGACTAGTACACAAACCGAAAAGACATATTTTGAGGCTTGGGGAAAGTCTAATAGGTTGAGTCTAAACTCAATGCAATTGACAATGGCCAAAAATGTTAAGCCATTAATGCCTCATACGGACAAAGCAAGGGAATTCATGATGAAAATCAAAGAGTACTCATAATTAGACATAGGAAGTTTGATGAGCGAATTGATGACCAAGAAGTTTGACTGGTCACAACCTATCCATGATCATGTAATAGGCATGTCAAATATGACTACAAAGCTGAAATCAATAGGCATGGTTGTGAGTGAATCCTTCTTAGTAAAGTTCATCATCAACTCACTTCCTCCTGAATTTGGCCAATTCTAAATGAATTACAACACTCTGAAGGATAAATGGAACTTTTAAGAAATCAAGGCGATATTGGTATAGGAGGAAGGCAGATTAAAGAAAATGAAGGAATTTTCATCTTACAGTACACAAAGAAGCTAGCAACAGAAAAAGGAAAGCCAGGAAAGAAGAGTAACAAGAAGGACAAAGCCCAAATAAAGGTTAATGAGGGCCAAATCCATAAAGCGTAGCATTATTTCTTCTCCAAGAAAGCTGGTCACCTCAAGAAAGATTGCCTTAAGAGAAAGGCTTGGTTCGAAAAGAAAGGTAAGTACTATGTTTCAGTGTGCTTTGAATCAAATCTTATTAAGGTGCCTAATAATACCTGGTGGTTAGATTCAGGTGCAACTACTTATCTGTCATATATTATGTAAGGATTCCTTTTGATCCAAACTATAAAAGAAACTAAAGAGTTCTTGTAAATGGTTAATAGAATGAAGGCATGAATATAAGGAATTGGGATGTAAATATTGATCTTAGACACTGGTTGTAGTCTAGATATTGAAAAGTGTCTTTATGTTCTTGAATATGCTAGAAATTTTGTTTTTGTTAGTAAGTTGGATTAGATATAATTTAATTTCAATGTTGGAAATAATGTTTTTTCTTTGTATAAATGACAGTACTATTATGTTTCTGGTACATTAATGGATGGTTTATATCATTTCAACCTTGATGTTAATTATTATGGATCCCTGTTTCATGTTGAACACAATATTGGTAATAAACGTAGCACACATAATGAACATTTTGCTTATTTGTGACATTAAAGGTTAGGTCATATATCTAGAGAAAGAGTGATGAGGTTAGTGAAGAGTGAAATCTTACCTTAACTAGATTTTATTGATTGGGATGTGTGTGTGGATTGCATTAAAGGCAAGCAAACCAAACACATATATAAGAGTTTAGCTACAAGAAGTACTAAGTTACTTGAATTAATACATACTGATATATGTGATCCATTTCTTTTTCCATATTGGGTTGGTGAAAAGTATTTTATCATCTTTATTGATGACTATACATGTTATTGTTATCTCTATTTACTGCATGAAAAATCTCAATCAGTGGACATTCTTGAGGTGCTCATTAATGAGGTAGAAATACAGATAGAAAAGTGAAAGTTATAAGGTCCGATAGAGATGGTGAATTTTATGGTAAATATGATGAGAATGGATAAAGTCTAGGTTCATTTACAAAATTTCTTTAAAGTCGAAACATTTGTGCACAGTATACAATGCCCGGTACACCACACCAGAATGGTGTAGCTAAAAGACAGAATTGTACTCTTATGGATATGGTTAGGAATATGTTAAGTTACACGAATGTACATTTATCTTTATGGATGAATACATTAAAGACAACTACATATCTATTTAATAGGGTTTCTAGTAAGGTAATTCCTGTGACACCTTATGAATTGTGGACAGGTAGGGAACCTAGCTTGAGGCATATGTATGTTTGGGGTTACCTAGTAGAAATAAGGATTTATAATCCTTATGAAAGGAAGCTTGATGCCAGAACCATTAGTGGTTACTTCATTGGTTATCCAGAAAAGTCCAAAGGGTACATATTTTATTGTCCTAACCATGGTATAAGAATAGTTGAGTCTGCCAATGCTAGGTTCATTAGAAATAGACAAATCAGTAGGAGTGGGGAACCATAAAAGGTGGATATTCTAAAGATTCAGGTGAAAAATCCTTCACCCAGTGTATCTTATCAAGTTGTTATTCCTTTTGTTGTATCACAGTCATGCAACATAACAAAACAATAAGTTAATATCTTAAACCCATAAGAAGCGAATATCAATAATGAACCAGTAAATAGTGTGCAAGTCACAAATGATCAAGTGATACCACGAGAGATAATATTGCGAAGGTCTATAAGGGAGAAAAGCCCAATTATATCAGATGACTATGTGGTGTATTCATTTAAGCATAAGTGTAACTTGAGCATTGATAAGGATCCAATCTCATTTAAAGAAGCCATAAAATGTAATAATTTTAAAAAGTGGCTGAATGCTATGAAAGAAGAGTTAAAATCTATGAATGATAATCAAGTCTACAAACTAGTTGAGTTACCTAAAGGCTCAAAACAAGTGGGCTGTAAATGAGTCTTTAAGACCAAAAGGAACTCAAAAGGTAATATTGAAAGGTACAAAGCAAGACTTATGGCTAAAGGCTATACTCAAAAGGATGACATTGACCTTAAAGAGACCTTTTCTATAGTTTCAAATAAGGACTCTTTAAGAGTTGTTATGACATTGGTAGCTCATTATAATTTAGAGCTTCACCGAATGGATGTAAAGACCGCTTTTTTGAATAGTGACATAGAAGAAGAAGTTTATATGGACCAACCCGAAGGTTTTGTGATTGCAAAATGGGAAAATATGGTGTGTAAATTAAAGAAGTCAATATATGGTTTGAAATAAGCTTACAAACAGGTCTATTTTGATAGCATGTCTCTTTAAAGTGAAAATAGAATTCATCCTTTGTTTTTTCCTTTCCATTCATTCAAATCTCTTCCGTTTCGTCGATTTTTTCCGGATCTTACTTACAGTGGTATCTTAAGTTCAATGACAACATTACCTCTTATGGTTTTATAGAGAATACTATTTGATAGGTGTCTTTATATGAAGGTTAATGGGAGCAAGTTCATTATTTTAGTACTATATGCTGACGATATTCTTTTGGCTGCTAATGATTTAGGCTTGTTACATGATGTAAAGAAAATTTTCTCTAATAACTTTGAAATGAAAGATATGGGTGAGAATCTTATATGAATGGAATAGAAATACTCCGTGACAAGACACAAGGATTGTTAGGGTTGTCTCATAAAAGATATATCAGTAAAGTATTAGAGAGATTTAGGATGGAAAAATGCTTAGCAAGAGTAGTTCCAATTCAGAAGGGGGATCAATTTGGTGAAATACAATGTCCCAAGAAAGATTTGGAACGAAAGGAAATGGAGTCTATTCCCTACACATTTGTAGTTGGGAGTTTGATGTATATTCAAACTTATACTTGGCCGGATATCAGTTTTGCTGTTGGAATGTTAGGTCGATATCAAAATAATCTTAAATTGGACTACTGGAAAGCTACAAAGAAAAGTCTTAGGTATTTACAACACACCCAGGATTATATGCTCATATATAGGAAATTATATCACTTAAAAGTGATCAGTTATTCAAATTCAGACTATGTTGGTTATGTAAATTCAAGGAAATCTACCTTTAGTTATCTATTCTAGCTAGTGGGAGGGGCAATATTTTGGAAGAGTAGAAAAAAGTCTGTCATTGCTTCTTCCACTATGGAGGCCAAATTTGTGGCACGCTTTGAGGCCACTATTCAAGCATTGTGGTTGCAGAACTTTGTTTTAGGGCTAGACATTGACGATAGTATAGCCAGACCGCTAAGAAGTTATTGTGATAATTCCACAACTATCTTCTTACCTAAAAAATGACAAGTATTCTATGGGTGCTAAACATATGGATTTGAAATACTTGTCAGTCAAAGAAGAAGTGTAAAGATATAAAGTGTCAATTATGAATATTGGAACTATCTACTAGTGGTGGATCCATCAACTAAAGGATTACCTCCTAAAACATTTACTAGCCATGTTGAAAGGATGAGCATTATAGATAAGTCCATGTTAGCATGAGATCATGTTATGTATGTACATATGTTTGGATATTTGCTATTATTGTTTTTACACTTATGAATTCAATTAATGTTATGTTTTTGCTTATTTGTAGTTGTCACATTATGTTGTGTACACACATTGTTTTATTGTGATAATAAATTATGTTTTTGAAAAATCATTAAAGTTGAGAATTATAATGTTTCTCGATTACAGTTATTTTGAGTTGAGATGATTGTGTGATATATGGAAGGAATTATGTTGTTAGTGTTAGCTCAAGGCTTTTAAATTAATGATTTTGATGATAACAATCAATATTATTTCATATTTAGTTACATTTCAAAATTTAAATTTATTTGGATTATTTTAGAAAAGATAACAATAAATATAAAAAGGTTATAAAAAGTTAGGTATTCGTTTAAAATAAAAGGATAAGCATTTAACAATCCCTATTTTACAGGAACCATCTTAACAACCTCATTCATATATCAAAAACGGTTTCATAAAATTTGGAATGGACAAGTTACTATCTTTTTTGTACAATCGAAGGGCCCTTATGTTCACTTGATTTGGTAGTCGACTTCAAGACATGATCAAAAACTTATCCAAATAGCTAGATATTTGAAGATTTTGTCAAAAATAGTGAGGAAGATATTTTAATAGATTCAAAGCCAATTTAAATTAGTTAGTCCATGATAAAATTGAAGCAACGACTAGTTAAAGGGAATTCTTATTTAAGGGAGAGCTATTGCATTTGAATAGACACTAGATTTCATAAACACATCAGTAGCTTCAACACTCACTCTCAAAAAGTTACATTTTATACCTTTTGTATTTTAGAAATTGAAAACACTCTATCGAGAGAGAGATCAATATTCTTCGAAGCTCATATTGAGCAAATCCTACTTTTAATAGTTGAGAGCTAGAAGAGGCTTGTTAAATATTGATAGTGTGGAAGGTTGAAGAATCTTGAAAAAGATTTACTTGTGAGCTTGGAGAGGCTTGTCAAATTACTACTTGGAGAATTTTTAGTGAAACATTGAAGTTGGATACTTGGAGATTAGATGTAGGTTTGGTTATAAGCCGAACTAGTATAAATTGATTGTGTCATTCTTTCTTTTTCCTTAACTTTTAAGTTTTCACATTATAGTTATTATTGTTTTCAATTTCCAAGAGGTTCCTTTTATTTTAAAATTTTTACAGGCTCCTTTCATTTTAAAAATTAATAGGCTCATTCATTTTAAAGTTTAACAAGCTCATATCGTTTATATAAATTGATAGTAAATTGTAAAAATTTCAAGTTACACACAATTTACCCCCTTCTTGCATGTGTTTGCTTTATCATTTGGTATCAGATCGAGGTTTCACATTTATTGTATTTTGCAACATGTGATAGATCCTAGCAAACAACTTAAGAAATCTTGAAGGACTATATGTAACAACGCCTCTTTATTTTAAAGGAAACAACTATTCTTATTGGAAGGAAAGAATGACAATTTATCTCCAATATTTGGCTATTAAAGTCTGGCAAGCTATCAAAATGGGAGTTACATCTCCTGCTACTAATGATGTAGAATTATGGACTGATGCTGATAGAAGAAATGCATAGTTGAATGCTAAAGCAAGACATCATCTGATTTATGCACTCTCTCTAGAAGAATATGAAAAGATATCTTACTGTCCTACAACAAATGAAATGTGGGACAAACTTCAAGTTACCTTTGAAGGAACAAATGAGGTAAAGAAACATATGTCGTTTAGTGCATCAATATGAAACTATTAACATAAAACATGGAGAAACCATAGATGAATTCTTTAAATGATTCAACAACATCATCACAACCTTGAAGAACTTGAAAAAGATATATCCCAATGATGAGGTCGTAACAAAAATCTTAAGGTCACTGCCAAAGGAACAAAGACCCAAAATAACATCTCTAGAAATCGCAAAAGATATAGTCACTATTTCTTTCGATTGGCTAAGAGGAAACTTGATGATCTGTTAAGTCGATTAAAATGCATATTTGTTGGACTTAATGTTTATTGATTTGTGAAATTGGTGTTCATAAATTAATGGAATTATTTGTTAAATGCTCACAGGTAGTTGTCAACACCAAAAAGACGAAAAAGGATCGAAAAGAGGAAAAATATGGACAGAATTTCAAATCTGCAAATTTCCAGAAATTGTCTCCAATTAGAATACAACAGTCCAAGATCGTCTCAATCTCTAAACAAGACGTCTTCTACCGAAATTGAAAGACCACCTGATCTGGATCAAATCAAAACAAGAAAAAGAAGAGATTGACATGAAAGAGGATGCTTGGAGTTGCCGCACATATTTATTCATGTATTGGGGGAGCCTAGGGTCGTATTCTTTTCTATAGGGTAGATTAGGTTTAGATTATTTTCTCTAATTTTCCAGCAAACTGCCGCATCCTTCCCTCTTCTTGCTTTTATCGTTTTCTTTTGCTATTTTTCAAAGAGTTGCCGCAATTGAGTTTCTTCTTATCCTTCCTTTCCACGTTTATACTTCATCCAATAGCATCATTATTTTCTTTTTGTTTTCATAAAACTGTCGCTGTTCACGTCAATTGAATTCCTCCTAAGCATCACCGTATTTTATTCTTCTATTATTGGCTGCCGCAACATCAACGCACCACCTTGTTCTGCCACATCTTGATTTCCTTTTGATCTTCATTATTCAACGACGTCATCGCATGTCCTTTTCCCTTCATTGACGCACATCCACGTTCTTAGGCTGCTGCAATTTCATTCTTCCTTGATTCACGTTTTTCAATTGTTGCAACACCAACGTCGCACATCATCATCCAGCAACTGCCGCAACGTCTTTAATTTCTTCAACAACGTCAATGCATATCCTCTTCTCCTTGTCTGCCGAATTTGGTTTAATCATCCTTTATGGTTTAATTATTTTACAATTTCCAAGTAGTTTAGTCACTTAGATTAGGGGCTTTTAGTTTATTTAATATTCTAGTTTATTTGCTTTTCAATTTCTGCATAGATTTTAATTAGGGATTTTGTTAATTTTAACTAGTTATGGAGATAATTATTTTTGTTATTTCTTTTGATTTCAGTTTAATTATGATTAACTAATTTTCTTGTCTTGGTTGAGGGATCCATGTTCCATGTTATTATGGTGAGATATTCTTAA
>JAOQMR010000008.1:8090511-8114730 GCA_027563865.1 Erythroxylum pelleterianum | reverse complement strand
CAGGTTCGGTTCGGTTAACTGCTATAGGTGCGGTTTAGGTTCGGTTAACCTAGAACCACAAGTTAGAAACCTGAACCTGAACCATAAACCTGATTTTTCAGGTTCGGTTCAATTCAGATTTGGTTAACTTTATTTACAAGTTCGGTTCATGCAGTTCAGGTCTGGTTCACAGATTCGCGGGTCTTCTTGAACACCCACACTGGCCCAGCTAGCTTCATCTATACTTAGTAGACAGGTAGCATCGTTATCCCTATTTAATATTACCCTTTCTAAAATAAAAGTAAGATTGGGACATCTAACAATCTTAACATTATTTGCGACCGACTGTCAGAAAGAAAAGAGGCGCAGGCTAAGGACTGAATCTGTAATTAGCTGCATATAACTTTTGTTCCTTTGTAGATTGGCGGCTCATATAACGGTTGAAGTCTAAAAAGGTCTGCATGTACGTATTTTAACTTTTAAGGGAAACTGGCAAGAGCAAGACCAGGTGGTCTGTTCAATTTTTAATTTCTTGAATTACAACCGGTAGACCCCCACTAACGGTGGCGGTGAGACCTGGTGAAAACCTCGGTACTTGTTTCGAATCTGCAACCCGGATACTGAACCGTCTGACCACTGCTACAGCGACGCTCTTGATCTCTACTAGGGCCATTTCCTTGCCTAAACAAACTCTAAAACCGGCATGGAAAACCGTGAAGTTGTACAGGCTCTCAGGCACAAAAACACCATTTTTTAGCCATCTCTCTGGTTTGAACTCGTGACTATCCTGACCCCAAATCCTGTCCATACGACCCATTGCATATTGATGATACGTTGTTCTAGTGCCTCTTCTGACAAAGGTACCGTCAGGCAGCACATCATCTTCCTGTGCGAACTTGGAATCAAATTGCACAGGTGGGTAGAGTCTCAAACTCTCGTGTATTGCTGCGTTTAGGTAATGCATTTCACGCATTTGTTCGAAACTGGCAAGGTCGTCACAGGGTGTGCTCGTCATGACACTGTCTATCTCTTGCCTAATCACTGATTCAACTTCTGGGTGTTGGGACAACAAGAAGAAGAAGCTGGTTAATCCTGAAGCAATCGTGTCACGACCCGCCAAGAGGAAACTAATGACAATGTCGCGGAGATACTTGTGGTCATCTATGGAAGCCATGAATCTAGATAACAGGTCTTTGTTGGTTGAGAAACCTGTTCTTTTCCTTTCTTCTATGATTGCATATGCAAGCTCATTCACCATACTGATAGCCTCTTTAAGTTTCTTCTCTGATCCTATACTCAGCAGACGTTTGAGCTTCCATATCATTGGTGTTGGTACTAGCGCTCTTTCTGCTGATAACTTCGAGGCGGTATCAAATGCCGTAGCAAATTTGGACATGGGTTGAGACAAATTAAGGCATCCGGGATCCAACCCGAATGAGAATTTGCATATATTATCAAAAGAGAATCTTCTAAAAACATCCTGCAAATCCAAAACTTCTTCTTTACCGGCGATTAGTGAGAAGAGAGGGATTAACCTGCTCCGAATGTCGTCTGTGATAAGCTCAAAAGCGAACTTCCTTATTGAGACGCTGCCAAGCTCCACACTCGCCATCTTTCTTTGAAATTTCCAGGGATGTCCATCAATGTTGAAGATACCTCTACCCAAAAGATCACCGAGAATGGTAGAGAAAGGCTTCCCTTTTGGATAGTTTTCAAAGTTGGTTTTGAGCATATACTCTATATTTTCAGGATTGACAGTAATGATATTATTGAGAACATGAAGATGGATAGTACCAGTAGGTGATTTGCGAAGAAGGTGAGTGTACCAATCACACAAATTAGCAAAGTCTTTCCTCCAACTAGAGGTTACGTAACTCCTGCAAATCTCACAGCTACACCACAGTCTCAGCCTCACAACATGAAGAAACAAAGCGAATATTGAGAACAAGATGGTGAAACCAAAGAAAAGGAAGCTGAAAGTAGAGGACATAGACCGAAACCATGAAGAAGCATCAGAATCCATCACAAGAAAGGAAGAATAGACAATGCAAGGAACAGGGAAAAGAGGGTATGAGGAAGGTGAGAGGAAGGAGGCTATGGTGGTGGAGATTGCAGAAATGAAAGCATATTTATATATAGACTTGTTGTTTCCTAGTTCTTACTCTTTCTATTTGTCAACTTGCGCTTTTCATATCTATTCAGTATTGATTTGTTCATAACAACCATTTAGTCAACTAACTCAATTTGCTTTCATTAATTAGTTCCAATTTTCTATTTCTTGCCCTCTTCATTGTGGGCTTAGCTGTCTGTTGTGATACAACATGTAACTGAAATTGCTCGAGAAACACGTGCTCAAATTATCACCGCTATCTTAGCCACACACCCCTCCATCATACTAAAGATAATGTAAATCTATTCTGTGTCTTACGTTAGAAAAGGACTGAAATGAGTTACGTTTTCTTTCTATTTAACCGTTGTGCGTTACATCAGACATCGACACCAATTGAGTTTGTTCCTCTCTGCCTAAAGATGTCGGCTGCCAAATGCTTGCCATTACACGGGTTTTCATGTAACCAATACTGACACCAACGTCATCAGTCTTTAAGCTTATATTCAATATGGTTATATGCAGAACGAGTACTTTCTATGAAATTGCAACAGAAATAACTTCATATTGCTCTCAAAATTTTTACACTTGAAATTTAATCTTACTTGGATGATCTAATGATATGAAAATAACATTTTGGCTATTAATTAGTACGTCTAACTTGAGTCTTCAAAGATGTAAAAAATTAAAGAAGATAACTCAATTATAAAGGAGAACAATGTATGGAAATATACAAGTAAGGCATGTTTCAATTTAGAATACACGTTATAAAAATATAAGCTTAAAATAAACATTTATTGTTTACCTGAAACTGTATATGATATCCAATACTATTTTAAATTACTTAATTAAGCTCTTAAGCTGTGTGGAAAAAAAACTCATTATTTAAATTTAAAGTATTGGTATATTAATAATTATTGTTATCTTTTTTTTCTTAATAAAACTATATATGTATATATATGAGGTTACAATTAACCAATAATCACTTCTTGTTTTATGTATATACATTAGGATTTTAACATAGGTAATGGGTAAGACACTTTTCATTAAACCAAACTATTGATTTTACTTATTATTATCTTTAATCGTTTAATGGTTAATTGAAGCCTCATTTTTGGCCGACGTGCTTCGAGTTCGTGAGAACATATAAAATTGTTATTTTTGCCGACACTGATTGGCTTTTGCGATATTTAATACCGGCAGTAGCAGTACAGATAATAAAAAACATGAGTCCAAGCAACAAGGGTCTTTCCCCTCTTTTATTAAATTCCTTAGTATTAAAAGTAAAACAATAAATATCGTTAGTAAAAATCCAATTTTGATTCGTTACGTTAATCAAACATGAACACAAGTTTGAAGTTGTTCACAAGTTAACTAGATGACCACGTCGGCTGGAAAAATGAAAAAAAGAAGTTGCCAAGTCACACAAAACTGCAGCTAATTTTCTGGATTGTATAACATTTGACAAACACATATAGACAGGATGCTTGTATTTTGCCACATGAAACCCACGTTTTTAACGGGCCTATAAGATTAAGCACACGACACAACCACGGCTGTCGGCTGATGATATGAAAAAAAAAATGAAAAAAGGCGACGTGTGCTTGGGCCCCACTTGAATGCCAAATGTAGGAAACATGGCCCTACACTCTCTATTCCAGTCTAACTTCAGCCGCCATCCACCAAATCTATGGGCTACAGCTACTACCAAGTTGAAAATGACGTCAAAACACGTTTTCAGTTTTTGCATGTGCGGTTGCTGTCAATTTCACTACCTACAGGCGCTAATTTCCTCTAATATCTGCCCCATTTATCCTTAACATGATGAGACGGATGCAATTACGCAATAATTTTTTTGAAAAAGGAAATTAAAATAATTAATGAAAAGGAAAATTACAAAGTCATCAAAAAGGAAAACCCTTTATATACAATACAAGAAGAGGGCCGAAAAGAAACAAGTCACCTAGTGTAACAATAAGAACCTATGACAATGTAAAAGTGGAAATTAAACGTCTACAGACCCCTAGCAGATCGTCCACAACTTTCGAAGACTGTAGTCTCGTTCTTTTATCTGCTAAAGACGTAAGGCATGGCAAACAGTAGAGCTACAAGTTACATTGTTTGTCAATACAATCGCCTGAACTTTAGACATGATTAAGAAGATCAAACTCTCTTTTAGAAGATGTGTTCTGGAAGCGCCAAATGTTCCTTTCTCTCCAAAGCGAGTATAAACAGACTCCTAAGACAATAATTTTTAAAGGTTTGTTGGAATTTGCAAGTGAAGAAAGATAGCTAGTGATATCCATAAGCTCGAACCCTGAATTAGTCCAGCAACATAAGTCACAGACAGTTCTCCAACTAAAGTAGTTGAAGGAGCAAGCGAAAAAAAGGTGAGGACAAGTTTCTATATGAAGGGAACACATTGGGCAAGAAGGATCCATGTGCATATAAGGAATATGGTCAACTGTAGATAATTTATTCTGAATAGCTAACTAGAAAATGAAGGAGATTCAGGGCGTTAGAAGACTGTTTCATATTGTAGCTAACCAAGGAACAGGGAGTCTGCGTCAACACAAGTTGTCGCAAATGAAACGATTAGTCAATTTATTCAATGGAGTCCCCTTCCAAAAGAAAATTACCCAATAAATTTTCTCGTCCTAACATGGGGGAGCTGATCCTCTGTTCCCAATTACCCAGGCCCCTCTTTACCCCTTCCATCCAGGCCCCTCTGTACTTTCTTATTATAAGATTCGTGTGCCTTTGCTTTAAGATTTGAAAAGGAAATGTCAGTTGATTGCAGATATATATGTCTAGTTATGAATCAACAAGTTGGACTATTATATTAGATGAGTAGATTGATTAAAGATAAAGAACCTTGATTAATTTCTTAGTTTATTGTAATTTTGGAACAACTTTTATCAAGTCTATTGATTCTTCTGATATGGTAAAAAATGCTAATGTTTTATCTGAATTATTTTATGAAATTATCAAGTGAGTTGGACCAAAGAATATTATGCATTTCATTACAAATAATGTAGCTAATTATGTATAAGTTGGGTACTTGTTAGAACCAAAGTATGAGCATATTTATTAGTCTCCATGTACTATTAGTTGTATAAATCTCATTTTAAAAGATATTGATGGTATGAACAATATTTCCAGTCTTGCTTCTCATGCATTTAATATCATAATTTTTGTTTTGGTTAAGAAAGCAAGAATATTGGGTTGAGATTGTGTGTGTTGCTACTACAAGGTTTACAACTACATTTATTACATTGAAAAGTATTTATGAATATAAACATCAACTTTAAAATTTAGTGATAGTTAAACATTTTTCAAGTCATAAATTATAAAAGTGTGTGAAAGAAAAAGAATTTTATGCTATTATTTTAATTAATAAATTTTGGAATACCTGCTTGACCATTGTAAAGATTGTGGCTCTACTGATAAGGTTGATGAGGATTGTTAACTTAGATGAGAAGCCATCTTTGGAAAATATATGATGGTATGTATAGAGCTCACAAAACAATTGTAGGTTTTATTTAAAGAAAGGAGAAAATGTACAGGCCTTATACGGATATGTTTAATTGAAGATAAGATAAGCATCTTACTCAAAGGATTCACTTAACAACTTATTTTCTCAATCCTTATTGCTTATATAGTGGAGACACAAGCACAAATGATATTATGGCTGTCTTTTTTATGTGATTGAATGCAAAGTTATTTTCTCTATTAGAGAGTAGTCAAAGGTATCAAATGAACTTAAATTCTATTGTGAAGGTTTAAGGAGTTTTGCTAGATCATCTTCAAAGAGAAAACTTACGATGAAAAAATGCGGCCTGATAAATTCATAATTTTAGTTCATCCTTTACTTATTAATAATATTTTTTATTTCTCATAACTATTAATTTAAAATATATATAAGTGGTGAAGATTATTCAGTGAAAGTTCTCCAATATTGAGAAAACTTATTATTATATTACTCAGTCAAACAGCTTTGGCGTCAAGTTGTAAACATAATTGGGGTATTTTTGAGAATATTCATATAAAAAATGAAATCGTTTAGACCATCAAAGACTTAATGACCTTGTTTACATTACTTATAATATGAGAATGAATAACATGTATTTTTATTTATTTATTTTTATTATTGAGTTTATAATTTCTCTATTATGTATTCATATGATTCGGTTGATATTGATTGTATTAACCATAATGATTTTTGGATCAAAGAATATAAACCATCGCCTTATATATCTTGATTATAATGAAATGGAAAAGGTGACATATGAAAAAAATGCATTTATTATAATGAATGAACCATGACCACTGTACTTAGTTGATGTCTTATTTTAATCATATTTAACATTAAAAGTATAATGTATTACAAATTTACAATAAAGACTAATTTCATACATTTCTAATTTATAATTTATTTGAATGCAGTAGAAGAAGTTAATATATATACTTTGGAAAAAGTATGGTTTACGAGTCTTTAAATGATGTCGGAGCATTTGAAACTTTTAACTATGATAGCATACAATCTCCTTCAGAAATATATATTTGATTTTTATTATTATTCTAAGTTTTATATTACATTCAAATTTAGTTTGAATTTTGAGATTTGATTTATTATTAGTTCATTTTACAATAATAGATGTTGGTGTACTTTTTATTTCACTGAAATATTTTATTTTTATTTTTTTACTTATTGTTCATTATATACTAATTTTATAATGACTTGATACCGGTTGAATCTTTAAATATTAAATATTTACTTTGACTGATCCAATATATGATCTGACTTTAAAAACATTTACCAAAACAAGCCAATTGGAAAAATGGGTCGCTATTTACTTTGAGGCCAATGAATGTGATTCTACTCCACACTTGAATCACAGGGTCATATCCAAACCCCAGCTACCATTTAGGCGTCCGCACATGGTGGATGTCAAGTTCTCTTGAGCTACATATGTCTAATAGGAGTTCTATGATTATGATGGTCTTATGCTTCTACTTGTTGATGAGAAATTAACACCGGTGGCTATTAGGCCTTATCTCTCTTGGCCGCATGCCAAGAACAATGTCTGCTCAGTATTTGGTTTGGAATTCTTTGTTAACTATTTCCAAAATCTTTATAGTGAATAATAAAGAACGTTGGATATGCTGTTACAAGGAATCAGTCCTCGAGAAGCTCACAATCGATTCTTTGGAAGTACATTTTGCTAGCATTGAGGTCATAACCAACATTATAGTACTGCTGAGCCAACATTCCAATTATGGATAAACTTCCAGAACTAGTAATCCCATCACTAGAAGCAATACCTAAGCAAAATGCATTGGGATTGACTTGAATAAACATGCTCATTATATCCAAAATAAGGTCAGCCCCATCTGCGAAATGGAATGTAAGAACTGGAAACCCTTGAGCAACTTGGGTTACAATCCCCTTGTAACACAATTCTTGTGATGATTCTTCATCCCTCGTCAATAACCCTTCGGAAAGAAGATGGATTTCTTTGATAATTATTTCAAACGCCTTTTTAGCTAAAAAAGTTAATTCTGTTCCAGAGTCTATAATGACTCCATTGTTAACCCCTGGAGTCTTTTGGAATGTACTTGCATTTATGTCGAGCATATTTCCACCTACACTTATACCTACTAGAGTGAGATAGTAAAGTCCATTAATGATCTTGACAGGTGTTGAGAAGCCCTCTAACCTTGCACTATCACCTATAATCAAATGGTTAAAATTATAATAAGGATCCCTTACGTCGCCAATGCAATAAGAGAATTTGGAGCCCATTTGTTTAAGCAATGATGCCTTTGCCCTGTTACCAAGTCCAAATACACCTTTGAAATGTTCATCAATGAAGTTTTGACTTTTATGACCACAACCAAATACAACGTCTGATAGAACAAATTTTCCTTCGTCAGGAGCCTCGAAGGTTAGTCGCTCAGTTGAAAGAATTCCTGATGATGAAGGCCCTTCAACGTATGTGATGTTATATAGGCACTGATTAAATGAGTTGCAGTATTTGCAGTAGAAGAAATCTTTACACGATAGGGTAGAATAAGTGGAAGACTTGTAAGGATTGTAGATAGAACCTGAATTTTGGGAACAAGGAGTGCAAGGTAGGCACTTAATCCAAAGAAGGCTACTGCCAGTGTCCATTACAGTAAGCTGTGGAAGAGGCGGCTCACCAATTGAAAAACTTACATAGAATAGGAAAGACCTGATGCTTGGAATAAGATGTGCTTTGATATCACGAGCTCTTGAAGCTATTTTTGACAAATAAACAAACCGAGAAATTGAACTTTCCCTGGATCTTTTGGCACGGTCTGAGCAGGTTTTGTTGGAGTCGTAAGGAGACAGCAAAGAGTCACGATGGATGAGTTTGATTGTCGGTCTTTTCATATTAGGGGTGTATGTTATCATTGAGTCGTTGCGCCTAAAGATGGTCTCTGCTCCTAAGAACCTCGCATTAGTTAAGCTAATTTGTATCACAGAAAATGACAAAACGGCAACACAAATTGTTGAATTTATTGATGCCATGGCAGAAAATGTCACAATCTGAACAAATGTTAGCTTTTACAGTGGCCTCTACGAAACTTTGAAATTGTTGAATCTACCTTATAGAAAGGGATTCCGCCTAGTCTTTGAAAATTTACGCACAAGAGGTTTGGAATTTTGATTCACGCGAAGCTTATGCTAGAGATAGAAAATTTTGAAGAAATCTTGTAAATAGAAGACGTAAGAACATACAAAAGGAAAGGATGATTAAAGATTGCTGAGACATAGGAAGACAACAAAATAAGTAGAACAACGTCAACAAGTCGAACAAGTTGGGATGATTTTAAAATAAGTAACACGATATCTAGCTGAGCAAGTATGATAACGTTTTTCTATTAAAATATTTCTTTTTATTTGCCGACTGAGAATCTCACCAAGTTCTAATTAATGTACCAACCAGTCATACCCTTTGGAAGAAAACGTAAAAAGAAAATGAGTAATTATATCTGTAAAAAGTATTGAATATACGATTTTTCGTTTTACTCATTTTATCCTCTGATAGTTACTTCTCCTTCATTATTTTGTAACACACCTCCCTAAGATAGTTCTGTTTATTAACATTCTAAATACAATATTCCTTATTTAATCCCCTTTCTTGAAATGATTTATGAAAATACTTCACCATTTTTGTGCTTCACCGAACCAAAAACTAACCTCCAACTTAACGTGCCCCTTCATGCATGAACTGTCATAGTCTATTATATTACGGAATATAGTCAATAAAAGTGCTGCACCTACTCTTACCGATGTGATAAAGCAAATGCAGGCGAGAAGGGCTGAATTATGTGCTATTTAAAAAAATTACAAGTTATTATCAATTCGTGTAAACAATAAAAATCTGCTAAATTTTAATTAAAAGGTCTATAAATAGAAGCAACTTGATAAAACTTAAAACGAAAGGAGTCAGTTAACGTTAAAAAAAACGATCCTTTTAGCGAAAGAAACCTCTTGCAATATTAAAACAGAAAGACCTTATTCTAAAAGTGAAGAAGCTTCTTATAAATTAAACACACATTATAATACAAAATTTTAAAAGTTAAGAGAGAGTGTGTGACATAGTCGATTTATATTGGGCCGACTTATAACGAAGCCTACGTCCAGTCTCCTATTATTTGACTTGAATATTTCACTGTACAACTCCAAGTAGTAAATTTTTACGAGCGTCTCTAAGCTCATAAGTATATTTTTTCAAGGTTCTTTAACCTTCCACACTCATAGTGTTTAACAAGCTTTTACAAGGCCTCAACAAAAATGAATATAGAATTTGCTCAATGTAAGCTTTCAAGGAATAACAATCTCTCTCAAATAGAGTGATTTTACTTTCTAAGACATCACTACAAGAAATTGTATTTTTAGTGAAAGTAAAAGTTGTCACTAAAAGCAGTAATATTTGTCACTATTATTAATAGTGACCAATCTTTGAGGTCGTCGCTTCCCGTCACAAATACCTCCGTCACTAGTGAAATAGTGACTAATTTAAAAAATGATCATAATTATGCAACACTTTTGTGACACAAATACTGACACTAAAACTTGTGAAATGTGTGACAAAACTATATGGTCACAATAACTTTACATATTTATGACAAGTTTATCATCACAAATAATATAAAGTAGTGACGAATTAAGTCGTAACAGTACTTCATTTTATTGTGACAAAATTGCCGACACTAAAACCTATCAAATGTGTGACAACACTATATGGTCACAACAACTGTACTTATTTATGACAAGTTTGTTGACACAAATAATATAAAGTAGTGACGAATAAAATTGTAACAATACTGTATTATATTGTGACAAAAGTGTCAACACTAAAACCTATATAATATGTGACAACACAACACTATATAGTCACAACAACTTTAAATATTTATGACAAGTTTGTTGACACAAATAATATAATGAAGTGACGAATGAAGTCGTAAAAATACTTCATTTTATTGTTACAACATTATTGCCACTAAAATAATTATAAATAGTGACAATATTTGTCATTAATAGTGTCCATTACATCTTGGTCACTAATATTTTAATAAAAAAGTATCAACATTATTTCATCACAAAAATGAAAATTGGTTCTTACAAAAAGTATTCTCACTAATGTGTTTATTATTGTTACACATAAAACTATCAATTCATCAAGGGAATTAAATTAGTTGTAAAAGAAATTTGCATCAGTGACTATATTTTCTAATAGATTTCGTCACAAGTATGAAAGTTATATGTTACAATAATGTTGTCACTAAATAAAAAATATATGTTACAATAAATTTATCACCAATGCCTTATCATATACATCTGATATGTGTAACAAATCTTCACTAGAAAACCCAATGATTGAAGAGGCTGAGTAGACATCAATGTATCTTTTCACCTATAACAAAAAAATTGCGAAATGACAAAAGGTAACAAAAAGAAAACTGACAGAGATAAACACCTACCAATACACTACCAAAGCTAGATACTGCAATTAAAAATCCAATGTGCACATTTTGCTAATGCATATTTTGCATGCATCTCCTAGAATCTCACACATAAGACCAAAGCCCCAAACTAGAAAAACTGGGAAAGAGTACCTTGATCATTTCTAGCAGTAAAGATTATCATTCCTGTCTCATCTCCAATCAAGCATTCAACAATCCTCATTTGGATACAGAAGTGAAGAAGATGTACTGAAGTAAAAACAGTCGACAACCACATAATTAATAGAAACCATCACTAACTTTGTGAAATTCGGATAGATAAAAAGCAATCATAAAGATCTAAATTATGGAATCCTGGAGAAGACAATGATAGTGATATAGGATAAGTCAAGAAAGCAGTAAAGATTTCTTCTTTACAAGAAATAACAAAATGTAACAACATAATTTGTCAAACGTAGACTTCATCTATTCAGACTAAAGTTTGGAAATAAACATGAAGATATAGACCCTAAAAAAAAGTAACTCCTAATAGGAAGTTGAAACGTTGTACTTAGTAACAGTGAGGAAAAATTAGCAAAAGAAAGCCTAAAAAGGATAGGCAATTCTCAATTAAATGGCAACTTCAGTTTACTAACCTTGAAGAGGGATACAGAAGGAAGCACAAAACCATCCTTGTGCACAGCAGAGCCGCAGATGTTCATACTGGAAGGAAGGAACATATTCACAGTAGTAATTAGACAAGCCTAAAACAATTTCTTTTGTATATTATATAAATGCTTATAGGAGAGAAAAAGAGAAAATTGAAATGACTTGTTAATAACTAGATTGCACTTTATTTACTTGTAATGGGATAATGCAAGGCTCCATGGAACTTATCCTTCTCCTAACTTTGATTTAGTTTTGCGTAAACATAAGTGGTTATAGTATGAAATGAGGGAAAGATCAATGATCATCCGATTACACCCTTGGATCACTATACAACGTGTGATGCTTCACATACCTGATTGACTGTTTGTTCAGGATTCAACATCTGAGCATCCATTCCTATATAAACAGAAAGAAAGTGATTGGTATGTTCGTGTTTTTGTTCTCTTTTATGGAATTGAGAAATTGTCTCAAAACTATAGTATGACATGAGTTATACCATACACCATGACAAACAGCAAACCAATGACTGAGATAAAGACTTGGAATACTACGTCCCAAAGTTCCAGAGAACCTTGGTCACATTGTTCACGATTTCTATCAAAAGGGGAACATGCATCTCCTCCCAACTTTAAATTGAAGATCTACTATGAAAGTTGACACAAGTCATTTCACACAATAAAAAATGTTCTCCAATTCCATGAACACTTTTGGGATAGACAGGAAAGATAAGCTTCAGCAGAATTAACAATGGTCTAGGAGGAATCTTAAAAAAAATAATGGTCTAGAAAGAGGATTTTAACCTCCTCTCTAAACCCAATGGTTCCAAATCCACAAGTAATATTTGAATTGAATAAATTAACAAATAAAGGGTTCATAGACTTGTTTGAGAGGAACTCTTACCCCTGCTAAAGTTGCTCCAAAATCCACCACAAAAAGTGAGGTAACCCTCCTGAGATTATGCTAATTCATGTCCAGAGATATCAGATCAGATTTCCAATTTTCGACAAAACAGATCAAAGGAAGAAGAAATAGACTAGTTCATGAAAAGGAACTTACCTGAGTACTCATCTTCCTTTTTTGACTATCACCGAAGAGTCAAGCCCACGAAGAGTCCCCTACCATCTCTGGAATTCTTACCTGTTGAGTACAGCTGAGAATCTAAGCTCTCATCTTCCTCTTCCGAATGTCACCGAAGAGTCAAGCCCACGAAGAGTCACTATTCATCTCCAGAATTGCAAAAATTCTTAGAGATTTTAAAACCCTAATCTTGTTCAACTCACCACATAGACCACACTCTCACACTTGCGCCACACTATAGCCAGCTCCTCCCTGCTTTATGTTTTCAACCCACGCACACACCCCTAGTGCACAACCAACAGACCTACATTACATAAGCCTCCAGACCCTTCACGCATGCAGACGTCGCGCACACCACGCAGCCACGCCTCTAGCCCTCCACATGCACTCTAGTTGATTAGACAATTTTTTTCAGGTCCACGGTTACTATTTACTCAAAACCCGTGCAACTTCACATTTTTTGCTTCCAACTCCAACGCTATCGTTTCTTCCTCATGCTCCACATTGTCGTTTTCTTATTTGTTTCTTTGTTCTCTTTTTCACGTTTTCTTCTTCTGCTGCTTGTGTTTTGGACTGCTCTCTTAAAGATTTATGCTTCTTTTGGTTGCCAATGTTGTCTTATGTTGGGTATTTTTTTTCTTCGGCTTTGTGGATCACTCTTTTTAATCTTTTTGAGCTTTAGTTTCTCCAACTACCCTAAAATAAAAATTACAAATAAAGTAGCATCAATTGTCCAAAAATCAATTTATTACAATTGAACCAAAAAATGACAATTTTTTGCCCCTATAAGTACAAATTAAATGTAAGGCACAATAATTCGAATAATAATCAAATAAAACCATAAAGACCATTTTTAGTGAAAAAAAACCTATTCCAATGATATGAAAATATATATGAACAAGTGAGTTTGTCACATAGCCATCAGAGTCGGTTCTAGAAGTGAAATGTTAATAGTGAATAGATCCACACGAATTTAAGTTGCCTGGATGGAGAGTGTTCCATTAACTAACCAAACGACTTGACGTTCGTTTCCGGAGGAAGTAAAAGATAGTTAAAATGAGAGATTTAATTATTTTTAAAATTATATTATAAATTGGATTTTTTATTACAAATAATAATACTAGGCATAGTGAAGCACTCATTTTAGGGGACGTATATAAATGTGTGGATGAGATGAGTTGGAACAGAGTTGGAGTAACATAAGTGGCACAGGTGATTTCATTTGCTATTTTAGTACTATCGATTCCACATTTGAATAAGAAATACAGTGTCATATGAGAGAAATACTATTCTATCCCTCCCCCGTAACTTCATCCTCTCACTTGCTATTCACAATAGAATTAAGACCTTTAATTGATTCCATCACCTTAATAATTAAATCTCACAACAATCATTCTCTTTGTTTATTCAACTAGTCATTTGTTATTAAGCTTATGAAAATGCAATACCTTCTAATAAATAGACACATTCCTATGATTTAATCTTCTTTCTCCTTTTTATTTAAAATAATACTTAACATTTAAGTCTACTCAATTTAGTCCGTCAAAAATAAATGAACTTTTAAAAAAACACTCCCATAAATTTTTAAATCACTTCTAACCAACTCAAACAATCATAACCTTACAACCTAATTACTCTAAAATTAAAACTTATGATCTCACAATTTAGCAACCTCTGCCCCTTTCTTTTTTTTTAATTTTCTTTCATGAAAAAGGAAAGTAGGCACTAACTAATTAAGTTTTTATTGACAAAAGTTTTCGTCATAACAAGTACATAGGCTTTTAATAATAAAACTTAGTGATACAATTTTTTTTGACAATATTAATATATTAATAGTGACAATTTAGAAGATACTAAATTATCACAATTCCCATTGTATTAGTGACACAAAAATAAAACAGCACAGTTACTCTAAACAATAGTATCAATCAATTGTTTTGTCACAACAAACCCATATCTATGACGAAATAATACTTAGGCATAAAAAAATTGTCATTAACTTACAAATAGTAGTGACCATAGTTATAGTTTGGTGATTGTGACAATATTAAATAGACATTAATTAATTGAATATTTATTGACAAAAGTTTTTGTCACAACAAGAGTTAAAGTATTTCACAAATCTTTATGTTGTTGACAAATGCAGTGGCTCTTTCTAAGTAGATATTTTCTTCAACTAATCGTTGCTTCTGTTTAATTCTGAGTTGACTTTGTATCTAATGAATCTTCGATAGAATCTTTCAATATTTAGACATTAAGAGAAAAGTTTTGTCAGAATTTCCAAAACTAATTGTTCGAATTAGTAAGATCTTTCGGGATGTTGTGGAATCATTTCTAATAAGGTAAGTTTATTAAAAAGGTTTCCACAATAAGGAAGGCATTTTTTCCATGATTTTATTTCCTTTTAAGAATTATGCCGTTACCAATAAAAGGAGATAACTCCGATTTGAATTTTGAAATATTATATAATTATCATCAAAATTATTAATAACAAACCTTGAGCTAACAATCTTTCCCGTTTTATGATGACAAGTAATAACATATATATTTTCAAAATTCAAATAATAAAGAATTTCGAATGATACCTATAAACTCTATATAACTTTATATGTACATAAGATACCTGTAAACTTTATATGTTTTAACTCATAGTCAAGATTAGAATGAACCTTTCTTATGACAGGAGCGTAGGCTTTATGCATATAACATATTTAAACTTCACAAATTCAGTTCAACAATATTTCAACAACTAGCAGAGAATACACCACAGATATAAGAGAAAATATATCATCGAAAGCAAATATATCATAAACTCTCCCCCTTTATCATTATCAAAAAGTAGAGAGGAAATAAGTAGAAAGTAAGTCAAAATTTAGTACAAGTATGTAAAAAATAAACTAAGCAAAAAAATAGCGACAAAGCTATTTAGGAGATTCAAAAATTGTTCGAAGCAAAATCTACATATCAAGAATTTGATTTTGCATGTTGTATATTTGGCTACACATTTGAAGGATCATATCATTTGTGCTCTAGAGTGTAGCAAGGGCCCAAGAAGTCTGCTACTTTTCAGTTTTTTTCTCCACCCACACATTATCTTTCAGCTTACATCTAAATTGGTAAGGAATAGAAGAATAAAACTTTCCAGGTTCATACCAATCCAGATTGTCAAAAAACACTCTATAATAAGCAAAAATCTTGGTTAGAAGCATCCTATAAGGAAGACCACCAGTGTTATTCTTACGAATTCCCTTGTCCACCATAAATTTTAGGATCATTGTTGGGAGATTCATCTTATTGCCCTTCAGAAGATTGTACACCACATATATATCTAGGAGACTACATCTCTCCACTAAATTACTCCTTGGAAAAATTGAAGTAGCAAATATTGATGCAAGACATCTTGGCAATAAGTCCAGATGTCTACACCACGGTCACCCTTTATGGCCATTCTCAGTGTGTAACCATATAAAGTCCACAACTTTTCCCATATCAAGATCAGTAATATCTCACTTATGACAGGGAAGGTCAATTTTGCCTATGGGAATTATATTCATAATGTTTCTCAAGATTTCCTTCGTAATCAAGATCTCACACTCATATACTCAAGAGATGATTGCCAACTTTCCATCAATTTCTTCTTTTCTCATATGTGTGTAAAAATATCTAAGTCATCACATACTATTTCATCCAAATTCAAACAATTCTCCTAACCAACAGCAAGAAAATAGGAAAAGATGGGAATACCAATGTCATTGAATATGAGAGGAGGCAAAATGCATCCTGCAACCACCTTGTACTTCTTATACCGCATTTTGTATCGTGCTTTAGCTTCCATTGACTGAAACAACTTAACCGGTGCTGAAGACTCTCCTTTCTTTTGTTTCTTCAATTTTGACCTTTTTGCCTTTGGGATTTCTTCAAACAAGGGCTTTTTTTTATAAAATGGCTCACCCCTAACAATGGGGTCCTCAATCTTCTCTTCAACTATAGGTGATTTGCCTTTTCTTATTTCTTCCATTTTCTTTTTTGAGATTCTTCTTCTTCTTTCTTTTTAGCATCAGGGGTTTCTTCTAGTTCAACAAATTTCTCAACTTGTTTTGCAACACTTCCTCTGGTTTGTGGTCATCTTATTAACTGAGACGGTTCTTCATTTGAATCATCATAATTAACAATACACTGCACTTTAGGCACATTCTTATCCTTAGAAATGAGTTGAGGAGTAGTGGAAGGTGGTGCGAAAGTTTTGGAAGAGAGGATAGGTGGAGTAAGAATGGGTAGTGAGAGTGAAAGAGAGTAGAACCTTACTTTTCTTGCTGGCTCCCCCTCACTAGAAGATTTTTCTTCTTCTTCTTCCTTTTCTTCTTCTGCTTTTTTTTTCTTCCCCTTCTTCTCCTTCTTCTCCTTTTTCTTCTTTTTATGGTGAGCTAGGGTTTGAGTCATCAGAACCTTCTTCATCAAAGTTTGAGATATATTGCTTAAGTTGGGGTCGGATACGAAAGGAAAATGGATAGGATTTCAGAGAAGCAGCAGCGAAGGGTTCACCGCGGCGAAACCCCCTCGCGAGTAGTTCATCGCGGTAAAAGTCTGACCTCGCCGCGGTGAAAACACAAAAGAAGATGATGAGAAAAGGGTGTGAAGCATTTTTGGCCTATGTGGTAGACACGAAGGCAAATAGAGGAAATTTAGAAGAAATCCCTGTGGTTATGAAATTCTCAGATGTTTTTCCCTAGGAATTACTAGGAATACCACCACCTAGAGAAATTGAATTTTCCATTGAGCTTCTTTTGGGCACAACGCCAATATCGATTCCGCCTTATAGAATGCCTCCGACAGAATTGAAGGAGCTTAAAGAGCAATTAGAAGAGTTGTTGAAAAAATAGTACATTAGGCCGAGCTCTTCGCCTTGGGGAGCTTCGGTCCTTTTTGTGAAAAAGAAAGAAGGATCATTGAGAATGTGTGTAGATTATTGGAAGTTAAATCATGTCACTATCAAGAATAGATATCCGCTTTCACATATAGATGACTTGTTTGATCAGTTGCAAGGGGCAAGAGTCTTCTCCAAGATAGACTTGATATCGGGTTATCACCAGTTGAAGATAAAGGAGTCTGATGTGTCAAAGACTGCTTTCAGAACACAATATGGGCATTTTGAGTTTTTAGTTATGCCCTTCGGATTGACGAATGCCCCTGCAGCTTTCATGGACTTAATGAATAGAGTCTTTAAACCTTTCTTAAAATAATTTATCATTGTCTTTATTGATGATATTTTGGTATATTCCAAGAGTGGTAAGGAGCATAAAGAGCATTTGAGAATTGCCTTAGAGACATTAAGGAAGAATGAGTTGTATGTCAAATTCGACAAATGTAAATTTTGGTTAAGGGAAGTGGTGTTTCTTGGACATATAATCTCAGAATAAGGAGTGCATGTGGATTCGAGAGAAAAAAAGTTGTGGTGAAATGGGAAGCACCTAAGAACATAGCAGAAGTGAAGAATTTTTTAGGTTTAACGGGGTACTATAGAAGGTTTGTGGAGGACTTTTCTATGATAACAACTCCACTTTCCAAATTGACAAGGAAGAATCAGAAATTTGTGTGGATCGAGGAGTGCTAGAACAGTTTTGAGGAATTGAAGAATAGGCTCACAACTGCAACGATTTTTACTTTGCCTTCAAGTAGTGAGGGATATATAATATACAGCGATGCCTCAAGGAAGGGATTGAGTTATGTGTTGATGCAAGGAGATAGGGTGATTGCTTATGCTTCTAGGCAATTAAAGTCTTATAAGATGAATTATCCTACGCATGATTTGGAGTTAACTACCATAATTTTTGCATTGAAGATATAGAGACATTATCTCTATGGAGTCACTACTAAGGTATTTACAGACCACAAGAGTCTTAAGTATCTGATGAGCCATAAAGAGTTAAATTTGAGATAGAGAAGATGGTTGGAATTACTGAAAGATTATGATTTGATGATAGACTACCACCTTGGGAAAGCTAATGTAATAGCGGATGCATTGAGTAGGAAATCGACTATAGGTATATTTTCCTTTGTTGAAGGAATTAGCCAACTTAGAGTTACATTGAAGCAAGTCGAATCTTGGTGTATATTAGCTAACTTTAGCGTAAGGCCAGTGTTGAATGAGAAGATTAAGGAATTGCAGGAAGAGGATGAGTACTTGAGCAGGCTTAGAAAAGAGAACAAAAATGGTAAACCTTCTTAAATAGAGGTAAGGGAAGATGGATTGATGGTGGTAGGTAACAGATTGTGTATTCCCGATATGTTAGAGTTGAAAGATGAGATTTTTTTATGAGGTGCACAATGCTCCCTATGCAATGCATCTGGGGAGTACAAAAATGTATAAAGATTTGAAAGAGCACTTTTGGTGGAAAGGAATGAAGAAAGATGTTGCAGAGTATACTAAAAAATACTTAGTGTGTCAGCAAGTCAAGGCTGAACACCAGGCACCTTCAGGTAAGCTTAAACCTTTGTCTATTCCTAAATGGAAGTGAAAAAAGATTACGATGGATTTCTTGATGGGATTGCCGAAAACAAGCAGGAAGTATGATGCAATATAGGTGATTGTGGATAGACTAACCAAGTCAGCACATTTCTTGCCAATTAAGCAGATAAATTCTTTGAATGCTTTGGCCAAGAAGTACGTGGATGAGATAATCAGGCTTCATGGGATTCCGAGTTCTATAATCTCGGATAGAGATCCCAGGTTCACCTTCAGATTCTGGGAAAACTTACAGAAGGATTTGGGAACCAAATTGCACTTTAGTACAGCTTTCCATCCACAAACTGATGGTCAATCAGAAAGGACAATACGGATATTGGAGGCAATATTAAGGGTTTGTGTTATGGATGTTAAAGGTTCATGGGATGATCATTTACCTTTAATTGAGTTTGCTTACAATAATTCCTATAGCTCAGGAATTCAGATGGCACCTTATGAAGCCTTGTATGGTAAGAGATGCAGAACTCCTATTTGTTGGGATGAGGAAGGTGAGAGAAGACTTTTAGGGCCTGAATTGGTGCAAGTCACCGTTGATAAGATTAAATTAGTGAAACAGAGACTCAAAGCAGCTCAAGACAGAATGAAGAGCTATACGGATGCGCATAAGAAGAAGATGGAATTTGAAATTGGAGACAAAGTGTTTCTTAGAGCTTCTCCATAAAAGGAAGTTTTGAGGTTTGATAAGAAGGGCATGCTTAGTCTAAGATACATAGGCTATTATGAGATTATTGAGAAGGTTGGGCATTTAGCCTATAAGTTAGCTTTGCCACCTGAATTGTCTAAAATTCACAATGTCTTCCATGTATCGATGTTGGGAAAGTATCGATCCCATCCTTCACACATAGTTCAACCTTCGGAGGTTCAACTAAGAGAGGATTTGAATTATGAAGAACAACCAGTAGAGATTTTGGACTCGAAGGAAAAGGTTTTGAGAAACAAGACTGTGAAGCTAGTTAAAGTCTAATGGAGGAACCATTGTACGGAATAGGCAACATGGGAGCCTTTGGAAGCAATGAAGGAGAAGTATCCACACCTTTTTCTGGACTGATGTAAGAATTTCGAGTACGAAATTCTTTTAGGGGAGAATTGTTGGACCCCAAAATTTTTTCTAAATTATCTATCATTTGTTTAATTATTTATTTATGTTTTGTTTGTTTGTTATTTATTTATTTTTAGAATTGGGCCCATTAATTTAGTGAGCACAAGTAGTGATTAGAAATTGGAATAGAAAAGGTATAATTAACTTAGTGTTGAGTTGTGAATCTAAGGTTTTGCCGTGACGAACCTGAAAAATCAAAGTAGTGTTTTTGTGATTCGGAAGTTTCGCCACGGTGAAGCCAGATGTTCGTCGCGGCAAACCTCTGCGGAAGGGCAATATTGGGAGAACAAGACTAATGAGGGGTATAATTGGAAAAATAAGAATAAAATTGTCTTGAATTAAGAAGAAGAGAAGAGAGTGTAGTGGAAGTGAGAAGAGAGGAAGAAGAAAAAAATGAAGAGAGAAGAGAAAAAGAGAAGAAAATCGTGGGAAGCCTAGAAGGAAGAAGAAAGAAGAAGAAAGGAAGAGGAAATCAACTTGTTAGAGGTAAGTTTATTATCTTTCTTCTTGCTTTGTTAGAAAAGGGTTAGAGAAATAGATTTGTGTAGGGTTTGTGTTGGAAGTGAAGAAGATGAACCCATTTGTGATTTTCGTGAGTTTTGAGTTAGGGGAAACATAGAGTAATGTGATATTGGGGTATAAGAAGATTTGGATGAGTGAAAGATGGGTTATATATGAAAGGTGGGAAGTTAAAAGCTGGAAAATGTAATAAAATATGTTCTCGGCATATGTTTCTATTAAAGTTCGTTGCGACCAACTTTCCTGCACATAACATGCTTCGGTAGTTTGAGCATAACTTTTTCTGTAGGTATCCAGATGGAGTGATTTCTGATTTAGAGCAAACTAGAGACATAGGGCTATAAGTTGTATGAAGAAATCAAGTTTCAATTCAGTCTCTAAGAATTTCAATTTTTGGAAGGGTTATAGTTTAATTTTAGCATTTTGATTTTTGAAGTTTTATGAAAACCTTACTTAAGAGCAAGAGGAAAGGTAATTTTGAGCTTGGGTTTTTAGCGGAATTAGGTGAGTAATATATTTATAGTGATTGTGTAATACGGGCAAATTGTCTTGCTTGTATATTGTGTGTTAAATTGCTAAATTGTGAATTGTCGTGATGTGAAAAATGATTTATGATGTGTTTTATATCATGCATTAAAAGATGTATGACATTTTGATATGATTGAATTGTGCTTATGACCATGTTATGCCATGAAATGTGTCATGGCAATTTGGATAAATGAAAAGAAGAAAAAAGTAAAAGAAGCATAAGAATATGAATTTGTGATTGATTGAATTGAGCATAAATTTTCTTGTGATTGGGCAAGAGAGGAACCCGTTTCGCTAGTCACGTGCACGTTGACCTATAGCCTTCTCCCGGCTACCCGCTTGAGGTCACAAGATCCTGAGAATTTGGACTTGTTTTGTTCACAGTATAAACTTCGGTTTTTCTGTTTTGTTCCACAGAACTCTTGAGCCATTTGATATGCATTTCATCAGTGATTTGTTGAGTATGATGCATAATTGAGTGTTATGCTTTGATAGATAATTACATGATATGTTCTAGGTGATGACATCTTATTAATTATGAGTTGTGAGTTTGAATTATTAAGTATTGAATTGCTAGACATACTTGTATATATGCTTGAATCTGTGGCTCGTTACCGATGACTAAAAATATATTAGTAACTGAGCTGTGTAGCTCACCCCACTATTCCCTTCTCAGGTGCTGAACAAGAAGGTTAGCAATCATTGCAAGGCATCGGAAACTTCAAGATAGTTAGCGTTGTACGAAGTAAGTAACTATAACTTTTGGGGATAGCTTTATAAACATATCAACATGAGCATTCATTTCACTTTTGTATTTTGTATTAAGCGAATGGTATGGCTTTTGATATGTAACTAATGTTGTTCAACTCTTTGAATTAATAAAAGAAATAGGGTTTCGATGAAGACCTCTAGTGTATGTTCATTATTAATTTCCTTGTTTAGATTGTGAATTGTCATTAGCAATAGACTTGATGTGTTGGAATTGTATGTGTAAATTGTGTTGACGGATTGATGGGCTTTGGGTTTTGTCTGAGGGTTTCGCTGCGGCGGGGTTCAAAGTTCGCTGCAGGAACCTCTTTAGGAGGGTGTATTTATGTTGAATTTTGTGACTTCGCCGTGGCGAGGCCCGACTTTTGCCTCGGCCAAATTTTTCCGAAGGGTTTTCTCGTTGAATCTCTGGAGTTGGCCGCGGTGAACTTTTCCCAAAAGGTGCATTTGAAAAATCTTGTGGTTTCGTCACAGTGAACTACTTGAGAGGAGGCTTCGTTGCAGCGAACATCTAGTATGCTGCGGCAAACCCTTCGCTGTTGCCACTCTGAAATCCTATCCATTTTCCTTTTGTACCCAGCCCCAACATAGCCAAAATCTTTATCTTTCTCTTGTCTAGAGTTTCATGAGTAGATGCTTTTGAACCTTGGGGCTTTTTGATAGAAGTTACGGAAACAAATTTAGTAGGGGTATTTAATGATCTTACTATTGGCGATAGAGAAGAAGACTCAGAAGCAAGGGTTTATTCTTGGCAAAGAGTTTCGCTATGGTTAGAAGTGAAACCCAAGGTTCTGTCCCTTTTATTTTGTTTGTGCCATTGTAAGTAAGCTTGGTGAGGTTAGAAGATTTGACAGGAAGCAGAGAGTTAGGGTGCAGAGAGAAAGGAGCGGTGGTTCTGAGAATGACAAAGATAAGTAGAAGAAAGAAGCTTGTTTAAGGCATGCTAATAAAGGAAGTGTGATCGTCTGTGTATCTTCTGTCAGTCACGTACGAAAAGTTGTCAGAGCGGTGCGGCGTGTTTTTAAAAGCTAAAACGACGCTGCCTTTTTTAATACACAAGTATTCTACCTTATTAAACTAAGAGGGGCCTTCTAATCTAAAAGGGGCCTACTAAATTAAGAGGGTCCTTCTAAACTAAGGGGAGCTTTCTAAACTAAGAAGGTATTTTTAAACTAAGAGGAGCCTTCTAAACTAAGATGGTCCTTCTAAACTAAGAGGAGCCTACTATAAAAGAACAAATTAAAAGGAGCCTGCTAATATTTGCAAAAAGCAGTAGCATAGAATCTTCATACGGAGTTAATATCAGATATTCTGCGCATACCAAGCTCTTTTATTAACAATCAAAATGTTGGGACCCGATCCGAAAACTGGATCCCAACCGAAAAATCGGGAACGAAAAAAAATCGAAAAGCGAGAAATCGCTAATCGGAATACAAATTGAATCATCGAAGCGAACCGAATACTCAGAAAGTAAGAAATACAAAATATAGAAAACGTATCGCGTTGGATAACCTTAAGACATTCCATTCTGAAATCCGGTACAATTTTTTTTTTATTCTTATCCATTCCTTCCTCTTTATACAAAACCATTTCCAATTTCCCTTTTGGAAATTATACTTAATCCAACTCAATTCATAAATTTCTTCTAAATCAATTTATATATATCCCAAATGTTCATCTTTCACTAAAAACTTATCTTAACAAAACTAATCTCTTAATCATATTCTTATTCTTAGTCTTATTCCATCATAACCCGATTTTCTCGAAAATCGGGCAGCATAACGGCTATATTTTGACATCCCAAAAATTTCTGCAATAATAAAAACACACTTCTAATGTCACAACCAATCAACACAAATCATCATCGGACTCCCCGTCCGGAATCCAAACATCGGCAGAACACACATCTAGTCCTAACACTTCAAAATTTTTCAAGCATCATCAAGAACATACATATCTCAATTTACAATC
>JAOQMR010000008.1:8065057-8079846 GCA_027563865.1 Erythroxylum pelleterianum | reverse complement strand
GTCATTGAGAAACAATAGCATATGGATTGGTTGAAGATATAATGTTTAGTTTTTGTTGTTTGTGATTTTTTAAAAGTGGATATCTCTAATTTCTGCCTGTTACAAATCTTTACATGTTATAGATCTTTGCAATGCCAGAAACAGCTTTGGGTCTCTTTCCAGATGTGGGTGCATCATATTTCTTGTCAAGACTTCCTGGATTTTTTGGTAATGCCACATGAAATGGAGCTTTAGTTCTATTTTTGGTAGTAGACTCCGGGCATCTGATATTCTTCTATTCTATGATCATTCAGAATACTTAATAATGTTTTGAAAAAGAAAAACAGACTTTACTTTTTATGGCGTTTGGGTTAGCTACCTATACTGTCATGGGCAGCATGAAAGGCATGAGTGACTTCCGTGATTTTATGCAGACTTGTTGCTTTAAATGATGGTTAAACTTAATTGAATTGATCAAGGCATTTTCTGTAGTTTTCACTTCTATGTCAAAAGTTTAAAATGCTGCTTAATTAGTGCAATATCATAAGCTTACTTTATTGATCATAATGGAAGTCTTTCATGGTGCGACACTTCTACAGTTCTTTTCTTTTAGCATTACGCATTTGCTGCTTGAGGGGTCAACTTGTTATAAAATTGTGAAACTTTTAGATAGATTTGTATCTCTTTTCTGAAATGACCTTGCCTCCATTAATTTTTTTCAACAGGGGAATATGTTGGGCTAACAGGTGCAAGGTTGGATGGTGCTGAAATGCTTGCATGTGGTCTTGCAACTCATTTCGTCCCCTCGGCGGTACTTTATCACTGCAAATCTTTGATTCTAGGGTGATGAAGGTCAATTTTTGAAATGATAAAATTTAATTAGTTATATTAAACAGTGGTAATTCCATATAAGCCTCATTGACAGTGATGAACCTAAAAGGGAAAGTCGGCAATGTCATATATGCCAGGTCATAGCATAATCATAAAGCACCTTTCTAGTCTCTGAATTGGTATTGTAATTTGAAGTTGGTGTTGGAATCAGAGTCCAAGGAAATTATCCAACTTTTCAACATTCTGATATTATCATCCTTTCTTTCCCTTGTTATTACTTATTAGCTTGCAGAGGGCTTCATATAGGGATTGTCAGTGTGTAGTTGTTACTCATCCTTTAGCTAGCTTGCATACTAGCTAAAGGATATAGGATGAAGCAAAATGTTGTAAAAACTTATGCCACATGTCTGCATGTTGTTGTTAGTCTGTAGGTTAGTGCTTCCAGAATGGTAGTGTATGCTTGACTGATATCTGCAAGCTTTGAGGCTTTGATATAATCTGATTTCCTGACAATAATTACTGTAATGATTTGAGTTAGGGAGCCAGAATAATCTCATTAGAGATGCATTGCTTTTCATTGATGTTAAATGTTGTGCAAAGTCTTTTATGTTGCTTCTACTCACAAAAACCGTCAGCTCTTTAATTTAGCTGATGTTGTCTTGAAAGCATGGCTGATTCATTGGTATTAATAAATTACTGGAAGTTACATGTTAAAGTACAAGCTACTGAACAGGTCTATGCTGATCATGCAACTATATGTGGAGAACTGTGAAGTCAAACTATATGTACTGTCGAGTTATTAGTTATGAAAAGTTGATGTTTTGGATTCTAATTTTTCTTGATATTTTTGTGATGTTATCAATCAGTGTCGTCGAGGTCAAGGTGGATTAAGTTTTCGCTTGTTAGCTGTGGTGCTCCAGTTGTTACTATTCAAAAATGTGATGTCCAATTAATAATTAAATACCATACTTGTTCAACAGAAATTGTCACTTTTAGAAGAGGCTTTATGCAAGATAGATTCCAGTGATCCAGCAGCTGTCTGTGCTGTTATTGATCAATATGCTCAGCGACCAAATTTGAAAGAGCAAAGTGCTTATCACCGGTTTGTCTTCAATTTAACCATTCAGATTCAGTATCTCTATTGATGTGCAAGTTTGTTAATGGTGCATAAAAATTGTATACCTTTCCCTCTCCTGAAATTGTCAATAATGTCTATTCTTGCAACATCTTTAGCAACATCAAACGTATCTGTTCACAAAGGGCAATTGATCTCCTAAATACATGCTGAAAAAATATAAAGGAATCAATATATTTCAGATCTTATTGAAGGGATTTTGAGTTTGTAGTTGGGTAAATGTCTTCCCTGTTTGTGATGGTTTGAAACAGATTGTCGTAGGATATTTTTTGCAGGCTGTCAATTTGCAAACTTGAATGCACCATTGGGCCTTATGGCTTAATGGGAGATAATGTTAAAAAACTAATGCCGCATGGCTTCTATTGATTGCCAAAACAAAGAACATGCCCATTTATCAGTTTGGTTGCTTACGTTCTTTTCTTTTTCTCTGACTTTCATTTATATTCGTAGTGTTGCATGTACAAATAATGGAAACAACTAAAACATCCAAGTTTGAGAAAAATGCATTCTACATGAACTTAAGAGCTCTCCCGAAAGAAGGGGTATTTCCCTTTTTCTGTTTGGTTTTTCTACTCTGTTTTTCAGAAACTATTCATTATGTAGTGTGTATGAACACAATGAATTCAATTATCATCTGAGTTTGCAAAACTGCAAGCTTTTTTTTTTTTTCTTTCCTTGTCGATCCAGTGGAAGTTAAAGAGGGGAGGGGGTTTCCTTGCCTATTGAGTTGCAGAATTACCAATGTTACATTGCTGTATGATTCCTACTTCTCACATTTCTGAGATTGGTTGGCTGCAGGTTGGATGTTATTGATAAATGCTTCTCATATAAGACAATTGAAGAAATTTTATCTGCAATTGTGAGTTATTCATGTGCATCAACTTTGTCTTAAGAAAGATTGATTGAATTCATTTCTGTGATATTCTTATTTCTGGACAAGCTGTGTAGAGTCATCACTGTTACTTTGGCTCATAGAGTTGACATGTCATCTTGCCATCGTACAGGAGAGAGAGGCAAGTAATAAGGCAGATGATTGGATCTCTAACATTATCCAGTCACTGAAGAAGGCTTCTCCAACGAGTCTCAAAATTTCTCTTAGATCCGTGGGTTGCGCCTTTCTTTGCAAATTTATTTCTATTACTCATCAAACTAATATGTTATACTTTGCGTAGATGAAGAAATGGCATTTGCATTGATCTAACTTTGTACGTAATGGGCAATAACTTGGAACTCATAGATGATAGGATGAGGCAGTGACTTTCATTGAATATGTGATGACCTTGCACCCTTCTTGCATGAGTCATAAATTCCTTGGCATAAAATGTGAACATTTAATCCTGTTTGTTGAAGCTTTCTTTCTCATGAGGGTAAACTCCATTAACGTAGAAAACAATACTTGATGATAAAATACTTTTGTTTCATATGAGGATTGACCTACTACTTCTATAGAACAATTGCAAGGTAAAAGCCGATACCTGAGCCTTTTTTTTTCTCAACTTTTCTGCTAATTTATTTGCTATAACAATATTTTTTTTTTCACAAGTTTATATCTCATAATTCATGTCTGAACCAACCATAATCATAGCTAACAAACGTGAGTAACTATACGTTGCTCTTCTTTTTTTGTGTGATGAGATTAAACATCTTCTTCAGTTTGGGGTTATCTTGTTTGTAGCTTGTGCAATATTATAAATTAACAGTTGATTTTTGAGACTGGCTTCCAGATTAGAGAAGGAAGGCTTCAAGGCGTTGGTCAATGCCTTGTTCGTGAGTATAGAATGGTTTGTCATGTCATGCAAGGAAATCTTAGCAAGGACTTCTTCGAGGTTTTGATCTGAATCATCCGTTTGTTTTCTTCTGTTAAGTTCTATGGGAATGACTCTTAGGGGCTGACATACTATTACAGGGTTGTAGAGCTATCTTATTGGACAAAGATAGAAATCCAAAGGTGAGGGCATTATCTTCATCCTAGAACAACCCAGTGACTAATTCCAAGATTGGATTTGGATAAATACTTGAGCTTCCATTGTCTTTAAGATCACCGGGAATTATATTCTTTCGACTCTTTTACCCAGTGGGAACCTTCAAAATTGGAGCTTGTCCGCAACTCTATGGTAGAAGAATATTTCAAAACATTGGACAGTGAAGATTGGGAAGATCTGAAGCTTCCAGCTCGATTAAAGTTACCTGGATGTGCCCTTGCGAAGCTTTAAACATCACTTTAGTTACCTTGAAGCTTAAAGTGGAATATTAGTTGGTTACTTGGAGGGTAGTATAAGAAGTTTACTGAGTCTCAGCTAGCTGCGAAATCTTGACTACCATGACAGTTGAGATTGGTGTCGTTAAGCCATTCGACCCTTCCCTAATAAATTAGCTGAAATCTATGAGAAAATAATCTTGTTGGAGAGTGTAGCACTCTAATTGTAAGAGTATTTACGTAGACTTTTTGAGTGAAGACAAGCATAGTTGATGTATGTAAGTTGAAGCATCACCCTAAGATCGAGACCCGTTGTCATAATTCTCTAATGCATTATGCCTTTGTGGGCCGCATGATCTATGCATATAGGAAATTTCTACAACTTACATGCAAGGATATAGGCATGTTATTGAAGGAAATGTGAAGTTCTGTTCGGTGATTATTAGAAACTAAGTTAAATAGTATCACCAGTTGTATTTCTAGTCATGAACAATAAACTTATGAATAACTACTTCCAACTCAATAGTTACAGTTGAAGTTTATGATAGAAAGAGGGTTGATGGTCTGAAGCCTGTTTGCTGCTTAGGGATCGAGACGCCACTCTGATCTCGATCGTTTAGCTGATACAAGTTAGACGAGGGAGGGCGAAAGCCCAGTTAACAGAAGATGGCCCCTAGCAAACTGAAGGGTTTCCAACTGTTAACTCTTTTAAAAAGTTTTTAAAATAAGGTGGACTTTTGTCAATAAACTGAATTATCGATAAATATCATTTTCATAAAATCCATCCGTTCCTGACAAGAAAAAATTTTATTTGCTGTAATTATATCGAGAAAACAATGAAGTGAAAACTACTAAATTAGTTAATTTAAAAAGTTGAAGGTTGGAATATAATCTGACTTTAATCTTAAAGAAAATAAAAACATAATATACAAGTATCACTTAAATTTAGGACTAGTACAAATTTTTTTGAATTTAATTGATTTTAGAATGAAATTCAAAATTCAAATTGATTTGAATTGAGTTTTGTTTAGATCGAAATTTATCAAATTAAATTTTATTGTCTTACTTTATATCTAGTTCGGTTAAATTTTTTGTTAAATTTATTTAGAATGAATTCATTGGTTAATGTCAAATAATTAACTCGTTAAATTATTTATTCAAATAATATAATTTACAAAATATTATGTATTGTGTGTAATTGATTAAAAATATATCTAATTTAGGATCAATTTACCTAATAAATACTTACCAAATTAAAAAAAGGGAACAAGTGTGTGTAATTATTAACTAGGTAGAAAATATGGCATTTGGTGCATAGGCAAAAACTCAAAAGTAAAAGAAAATGTAATAACGGAAACGTAAAGTTCTGGCATAATTTGCATCCGACGGTTTAACTATTTCGAGAAAAACTCGAAAGTAAAAGGACAATAATGGAAACCAAAATTCAGATGGGACGCGATTAAAAAAAAAAAATTCAGGCACTAATTCAAACCCTAGCTATATATAAGCATCATTTTGCCAACTACAATCGCCTTGCAAAAACGCTAGGAGCGGAGTAGTTTCTTCCTCTTCGTCTAACAAAGTACAATCACTCTGCCTTTCTCTGTTTATTTGTATACTGTAGCGTAGTGATTGGTGATTTATGTCTGATTATGGTGGGTCTTTGATAATCAGATATGAAGCTGGTCGCTGCTTACTTGCTCGCCGTTTTGGGAGGCAATGAGTGCCCCGCCGCCGACGACTTGAAGAATATCCTCGGATCGGGTAACTCTCTAGCCTCTCGGTTCATACTATGGGTTGTGGTCATTCTTAGGTTATATGTGTGTGTGTGTGTCTATATCTATAGGTTTTGGATCTTTTTGTTACTCTTAGCGATTGCAAGTCTTCATTTGGTATGCATCGTTTTGTTACTAGTTAATTATGATTTTGATGGATGTCACATCTAATGATAACTTAATTATCTTGTATGAATTAAGTTGTTCCCGGCTTATATCTTGGGCTTGTTAGGCTCTAGAATCATTCAGTTTATTACTTTAAGTTTGGTGCTCTGATTTGTGACAGCTGACGATCCTGAGGACTTTGATTGTAGAAAATGGAGTTAATTTGTTTCTTTGTTGAATTGGAGTGCAGTTGGAGCTGAGGCTGATGATGACATGATTGAATTGCTGTTGTCCCAAGTTGCTGGGCATGACATCACTGAGTTGATTGCATCTGGCAGAGAGAAGTTGGCTTCTGTGCCAGCTGGTGGCGCTGTTGCTGTTGCTTCAGCAGGTCCTACTGGTGGTGGCGGTGGTGCTGATACTGCACCCGCCGCAGAGGCTAAGAAGGAGGAGAAGGTAGAAGAGAAAGAAGAGTCTGATGAGGTACGTTTTATCTGCTGTAATTGATGTTTACTTGGGCCCCCTATCTTAGTTTGTTATTGTCTGTTAACTGGGCGTTTTTCTTTTGATCTGCTGCAGGATATGGGTTTCAGTCTCTTTGACTAAGAAGTCTGCTTACTAGTCTGTCTGTATCAACGAGTCCTCTTATCTTTCTATTAGTGGATTTAGTTTATTACAGGTTTCCGGTCTGTAGTTTAATATGAAATGTGGACTTTGTTTGAGCCCTGGAATTTTGTTCTAGATGATTGAGATTAAACCAGTTGAGAAATATTAGTTTTGAGAATCTCTTGTTGGAGCTAGTCCAATGCTTTATGTGGGGTTAATTATTAGTTGCACAAAGAATTTTATGTGGGTTAAATTTCTTGTTATTTTTTATTACTAGTTGATTAGCCAACTTTTATGGGGTGGTAGTTTGTTACATAAATTGGCTTTCAACTACTAGTTCGGAGCTATTAGTTTGTTGTGATTTATGGTAGTAAGCATTCTTTGCTAGGATTGGTGGTCTCTTTAAGTGAGGATCTATACAATTTTACTATCACTTAAATATAGACATTATATGCGAAGGAACCTTGTTTGTATGGATATTAGTCAACACGTTATGCGTTGTGGTTTATAATACCTGAAGTTAAGGCTATCTTGAAATAGAAGCACATATCTGGGAATTTGTCAGTAAAGCGAAATGTTGGATCAGACTAATCTCCAGGCTCTCCTCATATACTTGCCGATGGAAAGAATTGAACACTACGATTATTGACAATTTTAGTCAAGTAAAAGCTTGGTGTGAATTAGTCAGTGGCCTGATTTGTATTCGGTAAATCTAAGGAACAAAAACTGTCAAGTCGTGATGAAAAGGTATATGTAAGATTATTTGCTTTAGCAGTAAGTCTATGAATTATATTTGAATTATTTTGGAGTGGTTGTATATATGTGGAATGTAATGACCTGATAAGTAATGATAAAACGATATTTTGTTAAAAAATGACATTGTTTTAATCTTTTAGTTTAAGAAAATAATTTAGGCTGGGTTTTATTAGCTCATTTTTATCCTTAATTGAAAGAAATTATGAATGTTTTTGACTGTTCAGATTAGTCCGCAGGTCATCGTCAAAGCATTGAAACTGTCTTGAAAGAAGTTTCTTAATCTTATGGCTGAATTCCTATGTCTAAGCGTGACCTCGTACTTTGATACTTCTGTCTCGTCACATTGAAGTCAATCCTATATACCTATACAACTTAAGCACTTTAGTATCTAAAAGCATAGCCAATTATGATGGCATTCAAAGCATAAACTTCGGGAGAAACTAAGTTTTACGTAATTAAATAGTGTCTGTAGAGAAAGGTACATAACAACAGTTTGACATAGTTTTGGTTGCATTTATCCAAGCTTCAATCCATGTTTAGTGGTTTGGTCTTTTCATCTAGGTCTGCAAATCGATTTCTGGGCCATGTATTCCGCCAGAAGGATGCGTATATGATTTACTAATCCTTTATTAGAGGCATATATGGAGTGTTCTACGTTATGTTTTTTAGTTAACCAACAAATATCTTTACTGGAACTATAAAACATTTCCAGTTATAAATATGAAATGTATTTTATCAACTGCGTATTCTGGTGAAAAATAAATTGCAGTTTTGGATATATTGTTCTTGAATGTCAATTCATATCACTAAATTGAAAATTTAATTTTATCGTTTCCCTTTTTCTCTCTAGATTATTTAATTATAGTTTTGAACCTGAATATTTGTTCTTTTATCTTTTAGCAAACTTTTTACATTTATGACTAATTTATGCACTTGTATTCATAAGATGTTTACGTACATTACACATGAACATAGTAAATATCATTGTCCCTATCTCATTTATATAAGGAGATCTTTGTTGTAGTTTTATAGATACAGAAAATAACGATGCTTTTAGTGATGTCAGTATTACACAAATGTTCATTAGCTGTAAGTTGTGGTAGACATGTTAACTAGAACTCTTGAGCAAGGAACGTGTTAGTTAGCTGGGCTGACCTCTTTTTCTTTGCACATTTTGTTATATAGTTAATAGTTTATTAGTTAATACTGTGTTTCTTCAATAACAGTACGTAGGATATATGTCAAAAACAATCATGATATAGACAATTGAAATTAGAGAAATCTTTGTTATATATCTTTGAAGGTCAAGCTTCAACAAACGTCAGTGGATGGGATCAAAGAAAATAAGTAGACCACCAAATCCCTCGAGTAATTAGGTGAACAGTTGGTTTATGTCATGAAACTAATCGGTTGATTGTAGTTTAGTAAAAATTATTTAAAAATATTTTTTATGATGTATAAGATAGAGTTTATAAAAATAAATATACATTGCAAATGAAAGTATGATAAAATTATAATTATGAGATTCGTATTGTATTTATATATTATCCATAGATTATTCTTAGTCATTATTCTATTGAGACCGGACATTAATAGCATAAGAAAAAACTAATACACGTTATGTTTTTTTCATGAAAGAAGTAGCCAATTTTTATAAGCTAAAGTATGAAAAAAATTTAAACAAATGTATTGATATTTGTTAAAGAATAAGTTGACTGAACTAATTCTATATGAGAAATTCATTTAGAACATTACTTGTATCTTTATGAAAATTCTTATTGTGATGATTATATAAGTGATCATTTGATTTGAGATCTCCAAAGTTATCTTGTATAAAGGTTGATATGTTTTAATATTACTTATGACCTATTCTGGTTAAGGATAGCTTAGTCAGTAGTCATTCGATATAACATGAACTATGTAAAAGTCATTGAGTGATCAATATAGAATTCATTGCCTTAAAGTAATAAGGAAGAATGTTTAATTATTTTTTATTAGAATTTATTTGAAAAAAAATTAGTGATGGTATAATAACGTTTTGTAAATAATTTACAAATGTCATAATATAATCAATTAATAATGGCGAGTACTAATATGATTGGACTCAAATAGAGGAGACACTAATTTCATGCTTCATGTTTAATCAAAACATTGTATGATGAAAGAATTGAATTATATGAGAAAAAATTTATACACGGAAAAGGTTAGGCAAAATTATTTTGACATTCTTAAATATTCAAGTGATTATGATGTATTGCTAGACGTCAATCTTCATCTATGGCTATAAATTGTTTAATTAGATATTTAAAATAAATTAAAGAAGTTTAATTTATCTAATCGTAAATATAATTTAGAGTTATAATTTATATTCATTAATGGGTTACATACAAAGAACGAGCTAAAGAGAGAAAAGGTATTTTAATCAAGTTGGACTTGATTGTAAGGTTTGAAAATTTTTATTATTAAATATGAGATATTTAATAAAATTTAATATGAAATATTGAATTTTGTTTGGGCATAATTAATATTTAACTATAATTAATTGTAATTTTAATTAAAGTTTAGCTAAAATTAGAATTTTATTTCAATTAAATTACTGAAATGTTCAAAATTTATTATAAATAAATTTAAGTTTTAAGAAAGCTAGCATTCCTTGCCTAACCCTCTTTGTAATTGTTACAGAGTTCTTTCATCATTTTTTATAGATATCATTAGAGGTCGAATACTTGTGTAGCTATGGTGGTTGCGAAGAGTCAATTTCAGAAACAATTCGAGGTAAATGACAAGAAAAAGACCAAGCTTCAAAATATGGTATGAATTAATTTTCATGTGTTAATTATTTTATAAAATTAAGTGATACGAACTTTTGGGAAATTAAATTAAAAGGTTTCATATTATTTCATTGCATGTAGGATCGAATATCGACATGATTTTTTAATAATAGTATTAGAGCCGACTTTAATTTTTGATAAAAAATTGTTTGATTTATTAATCAAAATTTTGGAATTGATGAACTACAAACCATAAATAATTAAATTTGAAAAGTATAGATTAATATTCCCAACATAAACCTCAAAATCATATTTGGATTTAATTATTTTTAATTTGAAAAGTTCTTATCTCTTTGTATTAGAAACCCAGAAAGCCTAAACTTAATTTTGAGAATTACATTTATAGAGATATATTGAAAGTTGTTTATCTATTTTAAGTCCAAGTACATAAATAATGTATTAAAGATGTTGAGTATTTGAGATATCTGATACTTGTGAAGTATTAAAGATATCCATTATTCTATGTATAAGTTAGTATTTGAATTCAAGGTTATATGGATATTAACTTTAGAAGTAAATCCTAATTAAGGTACAATTTACTTATAACAATATCATTTTAAGATTGGAAAGGATCAAAGTAGCAATAGTTACTAATTAAGCTACAATACATTATTCATCTAGTGAAAATATTTAATTGAACCAACAAGTTCTTTAATGAACTTAATATAGTTTCTTGCATTGTTCAAGGTATTAATATACTATGGAATATTATAGCCTTTAGGCATGCAAAAGGAACTAAGGTGTAATCAAAGATCCAAGTATGTATTTAGATAGTTATTATGATGATAATTAAGATAAAAGTTGTAAGATCTAAGTAAGTACTCACTATAGAGAATCTTGTAGAATTTTCTCATTAAGTCATTGTCCCAACAGTAGCATGATCATCACATGATGAAATAGTATAAGATACTTAAATGATTAGTTTAATGTAAGTGGGGGATTATTGATTTATATCTTACATCGTCTAAGTTTAATGACAATTATTTAAATGCGTTCTTTATATTATACATACTTAGATGTTTAAAAAAAAAGTCCATTGGATAAATAAACATTGCAAATAAAATTATGATGGAAGTATAATAATGAGATCCATATTGCATTTATATATTATCCTTAAATTATTCTAAATCATTGTTTTATTGAGACTAGACATTAATATAACGTAAAAAAACTAGAACACGTTATATTTTTCTTTATGAAGGAAGTAGTTGCTCTCATAAGCTAAAGTATGAAGATATTTAAACAAATGTATGAATGCTTGTTAGATAACAAATTCACTTAACTGACCCTATATGAGAAATTCATTTACAACATTGCTTGTATGTTTATGAAAATTCTCATTGTAATGATTGTTTAGTTGATCATTTGACTTGAGATCTCCAAAGTTATTTTGTATAAAATTGCTATGTTTTGATACTATGTATGACATATTTTAATCAAGGGTAGCTTAGTTAGTAGTTATTGGATATAGCAAGAACCATATGGAGGTAGTTAAGTGATCAATATAGGGTTTATCACCCTAAAGTAATTAGGGAAAATGTTTCACTGTTCTCGATTATAATTAATTCGGAAAATCTTTGGCCAAAGTGGAATGACACTTTGTAAATAGTTTACAAATGTAATTAATAACATTAATTACTAATGACGAAGAATTAACATAATTAGATTTAAATAGAGTAGACATTAATTTTATGGTCTATTTTTAATCAAAATATTGTATGATGAAATAATTAAAGTATACAAAAAAATTATGTACGGAAAGATTAGTCAAAATCATTTTAACATTTTTAAATATTTGGGTAGTCATAATCTATTGTTAGACACCAATTTTAATTATGAATATAAATTGTTTACTTAGAGAATAAAAGATAAATTAAAGGAGTTTAATTTATCTAATCCTAAATATAATTTAAGATTATAATTTATATCTATTTTCAATATATTTGTGAACTTAATATATCACACACAAAGAATAAGTCGAAGAGAAAAAAGATATTTTAGTTAATTTGGGCATAATAGTAGAGTTTAATAATTTTATGATTAAATATGAGATATTTAATAAATAAATATCAATAAACAGTTTCAAGAAAAATATAAAAAATGATCAAGCTTGGTAATAAATTATAAACTAATTATATTCATGCTTTATTATGATTCATGTATTAATTATTTTATATAATTTTAAATGATCAGCTTTACTTTTGGAAAATCAAAATGAAATGGTTTTTTAATTATTCTACTACGTACGAAATCGAATCAACACATGATTTTTCAAATCGATTAACATCATGTTCAAGTCTTTCTCTGTCTTTTCTAATTCCCCACTGTTCCAGCTATTCCCCTTTTTAGTGGTTTTATCAATTTCTTAGGTTTCTTTACAAGGCTTATCATGAATATCCTTCAATTAGAAACACTAATTCATCTTTATATTCATCAATATTAAAACTACATCCAAACTAATTAGGCTTGTACTCTTAAATTAGGTTTGTTTATAAATTAATAATATGTGTATATAACATCCATTAATTAAAAAAGGTGTTAATTAATTAATTAATAGTTTATTAATTTATAGAGTGTATGTGTACAATTCAATAAACATAAGAAAATTTTGAGATAAATTCCAATTATATTCAAAATTCATTAAAAAAACACATTATGGTAGAGTTATATTTTCACAAAGTATCATAAAGTAGCAAATTATTAACTTATGATTTGCATGTTTGATCTTATAGAAAGGCGTTGAAAAAGTATTTTTTTAAAAATTTAGTAAAATTATTAATTTAACCTATTAACTCAAGTTAAGACCATAAAAATTATTATATAGTACAAATTGCCCGATTATCAATTTATAGGGGTTTTAGTGTAACTTCTTCATTTTGTCAGCTTATACTTTTTTTGGTAGCCTTGATATAGAAGTAAATTAAATATGACGAGATAAAATAAGTTGAACATTGCATTAACACGCAACAATATATATAGATAGTTCTTAAGGCAATCCTTAAAAGAAAAGGAGCACTAACTTTAGTAATTTCTCTAGTCATGCTATATCTAATTAATATAAGTCTACTGAAACGCAATGAAATACAGTCCTTATTAGGGTTTACATTTCTTGCCTTCATGGGTATTAATATTTATCTCCATCTGTCGCCAATAAAGAACATAAGAATGTAGTTCATGTTACATCACCAATTGAAGACATTAAAACTTTTCAATAACAAAATCAAATAATTAAAATATATGATATATATATATAAGAATATAAAAACGTCTCTTAGCACCTGCAGTTAACTTATACTTTCTGTAGGATTTGAGATAATCATGAAATTTACATTTTGCATGATTGAATATAAAAAATCGTTTACATAGGAGTATGAATTCGCTAAAAATATACTGTCATTTAATATAACAGGTATGTGTGTCACATCACATGTACCATTGATTATTTTTTGCAGTCAAATTAAAAATTAAATTTGTATTCTTTTATTTAACTTAGATAAATCATAATGATCTTAAAATATTAAAAAAAAATTTCTTACTGATTTTGTCAACATTCTTATAACAATAAATAGATTAGTGTAGGCATTTGTAAAGTATGAAACTTGTTATATGTAAAAGAATAAAACCCCAAGAAAATTCAAAAGTTTTAACCATCTTTGCCTTTTTTTATTTGAAAATTCTCAAAATTATAATGAAAAAGAATTTAGAATAAGTAATTATACCTGAGATATAATATTGAATTTGTCTTTTAAAATTTGGTATTCCTCCTTAACCATGTTAAAATATTCAAGGCACCTGTAATCACGATACTTTAGTTAATAAATACATTTTAAAAGTTAAATTCAACCAAAATTAATTGTAATTTGTGGACTGAAACAGTATAATGGTCATCAAAAGTCTTAGCGTCCGAAATTAGTAGAAATTATGTGTTCAAACGAAATTAGTAGAAATTATGAATCAATAATAAGTGCAGCTCAAAATCTGTAAGCTAATAGTTTCAATCAACTTTGATAAAAAAAGAAGAAGCATAAAACCAATAAGTATTCACTTAATTTAGTATTCTTCCTCTTATAAATAAACAAGTAAAATTCATATTTTCTACCTTGCATGATCCATATCATCACAAGCATATCGAAGGTCACGACAAGCGAGGGCCATGCGACGACCGCCAATACTACAACACCAATTATAAATTCAGGAATTGATTAAACCAATATCGCAAAGGCAATATTATACGTGATGCTGATATGGAACACTGTAATTAGAGATGCACTAAATCAATCTTGAATTTGTTTAATTTCAATGAATGCTACAAACCGCAAGCTTTTTCATAAAAAAACAAAACACATTGTCCACCGAAACATAAAGGGAAAATAATTTGTTATAGATAATACAATGTTTATATATAGAGATTGTGTATGAAAGTCAAAATCTTTAGATTGAAATATGTAGGATCAAAAAGGATGAGAACTATATAAGAATGCAAGCAAGGTATATGTGGAGATTTACCTGGAGCTACTCCCCCTTATCTGATGAACAAAGGTAATAACTTTCGCATAGTCAATAATATGTTCATT
>JAOQMR010000008.1:8029891-8047715 GCA_027563865.1 Erythroxylum pelleterianum | reverse complement strand
GACTCTTAATCGTAATAAAAGATAGACTTCTAATCGTAATAAAAGATAAGACTAAATCTTGGTCCATGTGATCTTCAGTGTTGGAGGTGTCGTATCAAACTCTTAGTACGTGAAGACATCAAATGCCATCATTTTACACAAGATTATGAATTAACCATTATCTCCCAAGTTATGAACTAATGAAAGAAGATATAAAATGAGCCTCTAGCCTAAACTGCGATCTCATAACACAAGGTGGTTCGGTGATGTACATCAACATAGGAAATAAGCCCACACCATTTCACTTTAAAATATCTAATTGAAATAACATGAAAATGGGGCAGCCCATATCATTCAAAGCAGTAATCAAATGTAAGTGCTCCTATGCACATACTCGCCATCAGGGAACTTAAGTGTTGAAGGCTTCCAGTATTCAATGATTCCCTTTTCATCAGCAGATATCACAATATCAAAGACATGATTATACTTCATAACTTTGACTGGTGCCAAGTGTACCTGGAGGAGTGGAAATTTAAAAAACATAAGCATCTTTATCATGACAAGATAGGTACAAAAACCCTTTCATTTGGAAAACTACAATTGACATTAAGGTACGAACCTCTCTTGATATGACAGGTTCATTTGAACCAGATCGTGCATCATAGATGTGCACAAATGAAGATTTCTGATCACTAACAGCAAGTTTAGCCTTGACATCACCTTGTTTGTAGACCCATTCTGCACCACCAGGAACAAATGGTAGGCGAATCATAGCCATCATATCATAATTGACAACATCATATATCTTCACGGAACTGTCATCTGAAACTGTGCAGCAAAGCAGGCCATCCACACTAACCTGCATGGCTGAACTAACTCATGGTTGATGACTGCACTGTCTTAAGAACATGAAAATGGAGATGACAAAACATAAGGCTACAGAGGTAGTGTTGAGAAAAATGAACTCACCGCTAAATCTTTTATGGGGCCAAGGTGAGATCTAAAATGTTTTGCAAACTCAATGCCTGTAGATTTTTTCTTCCAAAATTTCAGATGCCCTGATTCAGATTAGTTATTAAAAAAAGGAACAGTGCATTTAGTAAGCATTGATAAAGAGTATCATCTTTAAAAGCTCTGTCAATACAATACCAAATAATGAGAATAATTTCGTTTCTTGATCACTTAACTCAATAAGCAGCACTTATCAAGCAAAAATAGGTTGTCATGAAAAAAGTTGGTAATTAAGTCAAAATTTCCATCGCAACAAGACCTCTAAATTGATGAGATTCAACATACAAGCAAACTTGTTGTCTAATTCATGACTACCTAGCGGCAACTATAGGATAAACAATCATACAAAACCACTGTATTTCGGGTGGAGTAGATAAGAGCAAACCAAGTGCACCAAAATTTAAACTTTAATGAGGTGGCAGGTGTAGCCTATCAATAGGCACTCCCTAACTAGGACCCATAAGTCCTGGATTCATATGCTCACTTGAGTGGATGGCATTTGAAAGTTAACCCAATTTTCTTAAGAAATAAACAGCTAGTAATGTCAAAATGAAGCATGCATTATTGTAGTTTCTAGGATGGCTCAATAAGTGGATAGTCAGGATAACGTTGTGAATGACATGGATATGTGAACCAACCACAAAATAAACGAAAAATCCAATAAATGGTTGAGTGCTATATGGTCAAGTGTAAAGGGTAACTAAATTCAAACACATTATGCATGGAAGCTAGCATAGATCCAGACCAGATATTTTTAACACAAAGATTTGAAGCAGCAACGATATTCACACCGTAGTTGAGTTTTTTCCCCACCTGGGAAGATCAGTGCAGTAACACAAACAGAAAAGTTCTATTTTTTAACAACTTCACTCTCTTCTTTTCTTTTTATTTTAAAAACAGCAAGTAACAACAAGCAATTAAAAAGAAACAGCGATATTGTGAATGCAAAACCAAGTCCTAGTATTCATGTATAGCGAGAACGAATACCGTCAAGACTTCCGGTAATGAAAAAATCAGCTGCAGATACCGCAACATGAGTAACCACATCCCGATGCATATAACTCTTTTCATACCTGAAGAGTACGACAGAGAGAAGAAATTAGTGCTACATCTTGCAGATTCCATTAGCAACTATCCTCGAGTGAACAAGAAAGCATGATCAGAAGCTTGTAAAACACGGTGACAATTTGTTGAGGACTGAACGACAGATAGTTGAGTACGCACTAAAAGAGAAGACAAAACCTATAATATATGTAGTTAATAAACCCTAGAGAGACAAGTACATATTGGCAGAGGGAAGAGCGTCGAGGTAGGCGTGCTCGAACTGGAGAGGACGTTTGGGGCGAGCCTTTGGTGCTGGACCAGGCCCTACAATTGGCGCCTCCTGCTCGGTGTCCGCCGTCAAGTTTCTGTCAGCGTCGCCGTTCTGGGAGTCCTCCATTGCTTTGCTTGTTGAGTAATTTCGGCGGCTTTAATCGAATGAGGTGCTTCGGCCTAGTTGGGTTGCGTTTTGTTTTGTTATTCGAAAGGAACGACAGGTCGGATCAGATATAGAAAAATAAAAACAAAAGATATTTCATTTGAATTTAATTCACCGCGATTTGACTTGGTCAACGCTATCTTTCCTTAGTTTAATTATATTTTCTTATTATAAACAAAAGATTGTGTATGGATTAGTTTTGTGAGGGAAGGTTCAGGCAAAGAGATAGTCCGTATTAAGTAGTGATATCTTATAGAACTGGTTAAAATTCTGTGTTGACTTGAGGAGCATAATCTATTTGATGACAACAGGAAAAGAAAAAAAGAAAAAAAAGTTTGGAAAAGAGTCTTGGTAGTATGGACATGGCGACCGGTGAGAGCCAGGCCTCCTGTTGTTTTCCGGCATAACATAAAAAGGAACAGTGTGTGTATCTGTCTCAAGAGTATCCAATTCTGTCTGCGTACTCTATTTGTTAGAGAGAAAAAAGGGTTTGCGTTCCTCGTGATATCATTTCTAACTTTGTTTCCTTTTCTCTTCTTTTGCTCTTTCCTCATTCATTCACTCTCCTCTCGTGCCCTAACATCAACATACACACTCACGCTCTCGGTCTCTCTCTCTCTGTTTTTTTTTTTTTTAATAATCTGAACAAAAGCTCCCTTCTATATTGCGTCCTCGTTGATACATCAATTCTTCTGATCTCTTCTTCAGGTGCTTTCCTCTGTTTTCTTTGTTACTTTTATGTTTATTTGGTTTCTGAATAGTTGCTATCACTTCCATTTTATTTGATTGTTTTTCTAAAGTTTGTTCCCTTTTTTTTTTAAAAAAATGAATTTACTATTGTAATTGGTAGAATGCAACCCTGAGGTGATGTGCTTGCTGGTGAAAAGGGGTTGTTTGATTAGAACCTGATTAGCTTGATTTGAAATGGAAGTCAACTACTTGTATCTTGGCTTGAACATGATTAAGCATAATCTCTTGGCTGGGAAAAAACAGTATATTGATTATTTGATGTGCTTTACTATAGCCCAAAACTGGTTGTTAAGGAAGCAAGTTGTCTGCTTTTTGAATTATTTGTTACATATCGTGTGCCAGGCGTGCTTCAGTGATTTAACTTAAAGTGAACAGCTTTTGTATTTGTCAAAAGGTCCAAACTTTAAGATGTGGTAGTTGTGCCATCAGTGTTGGGTGTGAATCACTGATGGGGAAAGCTACGTTAAGTTTATAGATCACTCTGTTGATTTGAAATTCCATGAAACCACATTCTTATGGTGAATAAGTTGCTTTAAATTACATTAGTTTAGTTATTGGTGCTAGAAATTCTGGTCTTCTGGAGATATTAATTGTATTATTTCATCCTCGTTCATCAAATCATGGTTGAGTTATTCTTCTGACCATATATTTCTCTGTACTTATCTTAAAGTTGTTTATCATGCCAGGATTTGGATGCTTCATTTTGAGGATGCTAAAGGGGTAAGTGCAGGGAATTTTAACTGTGGGATCAGGATGACTGAAGAGAGGTTCCAAGAATTTGTCATGTTTTTTCTAATTTACATTAGGAAGTATTTTCGGCATACTTCTCTGGAAATGGGTTAACATAACCTTGTAAAGTATTAATCAGTACTGTTAGTGTATAGAAGACAATTCAATGGGGATGGATGTGCTGCCCACCACATCTGAAATTGTTGAGTCAACTGAAGATACTGAATATGAACCAGATATGAGCTTAAAAGCAGGAAAACAGTCTGTTCTGAAAGTGGGTAATAAATATTCTATAGAAGATGACATTAATCGTCTTTTTGAAGCAATTGACATTAGAACTTCGACTAAGGGTCTTCGACTGGTGCATGAAGGTGGTAGAGACAGTTTAAGAAAGAAAGCTATGAAGAGACCAATGAGAATTGGTTCGCCTCAAACCTCAGGGATTGGAATTGCTGAACCCATTAGTTTGAAACAGGCATTGAGAGGATTGTGCATTTCTCAGGCATCAGAGATGGCTGCTATGAAGCGATTGTCCAAACAAGCTTCTTCATCTAGGCCCTCAGAAGCGGGAACTATCAAAAGATTGTACAGAGAAGTGGTTGTTGATGCTAATGCTTCTGGCCTCCCCTTGAATGAAGGAAATGGAAATTTAGTTGAAATATCCCTTGTTCCAGAAAAAATCACAGCTAGTACGTCTGAGAAGGAATTCGAAGCATCCCAAAGAGCGAAGGATGGTGTGCTTCCTGTACATGATCATGTTGTTCCTCTGGTGACTGGATTGAATAGTGAAATTCCACAAGCACAAAGTGATGGGCTTGCATCTGCAGGCTGTTCCTCTGACATGCATACCAGTGAGAATCTAAAAGAAGCGGATGGAACTGCATCGGTCTCTCGTAAATTTTCTGTCGAAACATTAATTCCACAGGGACAGAAAAACCACTTACATAGCACATGCTTACCTTCTAGCTCCAGCGCTGTTGGTCTTTCAAGCAGTTCTACTTGCAGTAGTCCGCGTTTTATGCCAATCTTCAGGGGCAAGAACTTTATTAGGAAGAAAGTAAAGAAGGATTCATCTTCCTCCAACAGTTTAAATGAATGTAATGAAAAAACTGACAGAAGTCTAGATTCTGGTCTTATTAATTCAGACAGCAGGATGTGTGACTGTCATGCTGTGAGTCTAAGACAAGAAATTATGAAAGCTTCTCCACATTCCAGAAGTACTGAATTCATTTCAAACATTGTGGATTCAAGTCCAAACAATCTTGATTACATTTCAAATTGCAATAAGATGAAATCTGTGTTGAGTAAAGTTGATGAGAAGTCAAGATCAAGAGAAAAGGGGGAATTCTCCCAAAGCTCAAAAAGTAGCATTGGTGACTATAGTAGCAGTGTAAGTACAAGTGAAGGCAGTAATTTGAGTGGATCTAGTTGTAGTGGCACTAGGCCTCACATGTCACGGGACTTAAGGTGGGAAGCCATTCGGCAAAGTCAGAAGCAGTATGGGGGCCTGAGTTTGAAGCATTTTAAGCTGATTAAGAAGCTTGGCTGTGGGGATATTGGGTCTATTTATCTTGCTGAACTAACAGGTACAAATTGCCTATTTGCTCTGAAGGTCATGGACAATGAGTTTTTGGCAAGCAGAAAGAAGATGTCCAGGGCCCGAACTGAAAAAGAGATAATGCAGATGCTAGATCATCCTTTTCTTCCTACATTATATGCCCATTTTGTATCGGATAAGTTCTCGTGCTTGGTTATGGAGTATTGTCCTGGTGGAGATCTGCATATGTCAAGGCAGAAGCAACCTGGCAGATGTTTCTCTGAACAAGCAGCAAGGTACGAATCTCTGTTGGCTATTCGATACATGTGTATTTTGTTCCTGTTTTGTTATGGGTGATCCTACTTATGATTTAATTCTTTCCTCTCACATGCCTGTAAAATGTATTCCTGCCTTCTTCTACTTCTCTTTTCCTCTTATCCACAACATACCATCTAATCCGGAATTCATGCTTATTGGCACGTTCTATTTAGACCTTTGAAGCATTGACCTTTTTTCTCTATTAAAGTTGTATTAAAGTTGGGTCAGGAAGGATCTAACAATTGAATCTAGATACTTGATGGGTTAAAACATTTTGCGTTGCGGTGGATGTCCTCAGAGCAAGTTACAGACACTAATTTATGAAAAATTTTAGGCCTTTTTATGCAAGGTCTAATAGGTTGATGCAAATGAGAGTGATGCCATAAGAGTATCGTTTTGGAACTTGACATAGTTGAATTTTGGGTGCGACAAACAAGTGGAGATGCTTGAGTGATTGCTTGGTTATGTACAGGACTCAGGCCTGTATGCTTTCTCCTCAGGACACTGTTCAGTATGGGGCCATTAAGCCTGCTGCTCCTGGCTTCATCCATAGAATATAAAATGTTATTATTATCATTTAAAACGTCATGCATAGTAGCTTATGAGTGTAATTGGCTTGTGAATATTATTTTGTCAGAAATTCTCCAAGAGGAATGCGCTTTGTCCTTATTTTAGTATCTGTTAGAGTATACGTAAGGGAGATTCTGATGGCCCTATTAGTCAATAAATAGGGGAGGTCTGACGGGCAGGAATCTTTTTGTTCCTTCTAGTACAACCTTTTTCTTGGTTATAAAACTTTTTCTTCCCCTTCCCCATGTTTTTGAACTAATTTGAAATTATCATTTCTGCAGGTTCTATGTTGCAGAAGTTCTTCTCGCATTAGAATACTTGCACATGCTTGGAGTTATTTATCGAGATTTAAAACCAGAAAATATTCTGGTCCGGGAAGATGGGCATATAATGCTCTCAGACTTTGACTTGTCACTGAGATGTACTGTTAATCCCATTCTGGTGCAGTCATCTTCACTTGATACAGAGCAAGTGAAAAAGACGTCAAGTCCATGCTCTGAGTCCAGTTGCATTGATCCTTTCTGCCTCCATCCTGCGTGGCAGGTTTCATGTTTCACCCCAAGACTTCTATCAGTGGCCGTGAAATCTCGCAAGTTGAGATCTGACTTGGCATCACAGGTGAACCCACTGCCGCAACTTGTAGTGGAACCAACTAGTGCCCGATCCAACTCCTTTGTTGGTACTCACGAATACCTGGCTCCGGAGATGATCAAAGGTGAGGGCCATGGAAGTGCTGTTGATTGGTGGACATTTGGAATCTTCCTGTTTGAGTTGTTATATGGTAGAACACCATTCAAAGGATCAGGAAACGAGGAGACGCTGACAAATGTGGTATCAAGAAGCCTGAAGTTTCCTAGCAGCCCTATAGTCAGCTTTCATGCACGAGATTTGATTAGAGGGTTGTTGATAAAAGAGCCTGAAAACCGATTAGGATCTGCTAAAGGAGCAGCAGAGATCAGGCAGCACCCTTTCTTTGAAGGTCTTAATTGGCCTCTAATACGGTGCTCAGTACCACCAGAGTTGCCAAAGTTTTGTGATGTTGGTATTGGTGTGTCTTCTTATAACAAGGACAATACTACCAAGAGTAAGGAAAGTAGGAGTACAGAAGAGGATAATCAGTTGGAGATGTTTTAATTAACAAAACCAGATTTCTGTGTCTATCTTGTCAAATATTATAGTGTAAACGCGTTCCTGCAACTGCGGCAATTTATATAGATATGTATAGATATGTATACGTTGACACGACTTTGAGAGTTGAAATATGAGAGTACTGAAAATGTTCTTAGATATGTATACGTTGACATTTTGAGAGTTGAAATATGAGATTACTGAAAATGTTCTTAGATATGTATACGTTGACACGACTTTGAGAGCTTAAGAGTACTGAAAATATTCTTATCCTGTGATCTGTCCATCAAATCTATCTCCGTCACATTTTTTGGTGATGAGATTTAAGTTACAACAAAAGCCGAACCATATGTGATGTAGCCTAATCCATAAACATAACCAGCTCCATTTCTTGACCAGAACAGTCCAACCCACATCCACTGAGCCACAACCTCCCAACCCAAAACAAGTTTGTTTCCTAAAACGCCATTAAAGCAATACATCACAAGATAAAATGACGAGTGTATCTGTATCACCATCCCTGTACTCTATTACTTCCAATACCAGGACTAGGTTGCCAATCCCATCTCTGAATTTACATTTTTGCCACTTCAACACCAAGTCTCTGCGCATTAACCCACTTGTCAGAAACCATCTCCAAGGTTTCCATCGTCAGAAAATACCCATCAACAGTGTCAGTTCATCTTGCACCCTTAGGCCTCTTCTGATCAAAGCATCATCAATGGCATCTTCAACACAACCCTCCACAGACACAAAGATCAAACCTTTTACCGTTCTGTTTGTTTGTTTGGGCAACATTTGTAGAAGCCCAGCTGCTGAGGGTGTCTTCAGGGACATTGTCAAGAAGAGAGGGCTTGAGTCCAAGTTCTTTATTGACTCTGCCGGGACCATTAACTATCATGAGGTCATCTACAACAGTTATCTATTGTGTTGTCTATTTGTCAGTAGTATCTGATTGTTGTTTTAATAATTTGAAGGGTAATCCAGCTGACCCAAGAATGAGTGCGGCCTCTAAAAGGCGTGGGATTGAGATAACATCTATATCTAGGCCAATACAATCGTCTGATTTCAAAGATTTTGATATCATTCTTGCCATGGACAAGCAGAATCGAGGTGGGTGAATGTTTAGAACAAAAATTGTTTATAGGGTTATCAGTCTTCTGTATGTACGTGTTTTGAGCATTCGGTGAATTTGAGTGTGCTTTGTCATATCTAAAAAGAACAGAAGCCTGGCGATGTCTGTAAATTCATGTGAGATTGTTTTAGTAATGAGAGTATTTTGGTGTTGTGTGCAGAGGATATCTTGGAGGCGTTTAACAGATGGAAATTCAGAGAGCCTCTCGCTGATGATGCTGCTAAGAAGGTTAATGAAAGACCAATGATTGGGGACTGTTAGTACAGGGTTGCTTTGTTTTAACTCTCAAAGATTCATTTGGTTTTTCAGGTTAAATTAATGTGCTCCTATTGTAAGAAACACGATGAAACTGAAGTGCCAGATCCATACTTTGGTGGACCACAGGGATTTGAGAAAGTATGCCCCATATTTTCAGTCAAATTGTGCAGGTTTAATCATGATTTCTTTTGTTAGATTGTTGAAATTATCGAGTTGCAATGACAATGGTTTGTCAAACTCTGAAATGTGAAACAAAGTTTCGGGATTGAGATATGGCCGCATGACTTGTCAAATAGCAGCAGTGGAACAATTAAGTGCTTTTTGCATTTAATTATACGTAGTTCAGGCTTTAACTATTTGCGTTTAATTTGAAAGTTGAGGTGAGTTAAAGCAATATGTTGCCATGAAAGTTGAACGGCATGTCTCAGGCCTGTTTCAGTTTAATTTCAAACATGAAATGAGAATGCTTCAGGCAGGATCTTGTCTCTGAGATGCATATCTGGCTGTTGAGTTTGGTTGAGCAAATAATTTCTTTTAATTCATTGTTTCTTTGCGTGTGCACAGTTGTGCTTGCTTGCACTATTTTTCTTCACAAGTTAATTTCTTTTTCAGCTGTAGCTCCTGTTATCAGAGACCATTCAGTGTGGATCTGACCTGAATAATGCTTTCCATATCGCTTCAATCTTTGGGCCATGATGTTGCCTCCATATACACTAAAGCAAATTTTGCTATCTGATTTCATTTTTTAACCTGCTCGCTTAACTACTCCATGACATGTGCATCGTTCATTGCATAACTCCCCCTCGCCTATAAATCTCATGTATGGATGCTGATTTTATCAGTAGAGCCTACAAGTTTCTCCTGTCAATGCATTGGTCCCTCTATTAAAGATATATTGGATTATTGCAGGCCTTCCAGTTTTATTATCAAATTTGATTAAATTTCTTGTTGAAACTCATGAATTTGTTGCCCCTTGATACTATCTATATTTTTCAGGTTTTGGACCTTCTTGAAGATGCTTGTGATTCATTGCTGGACTGCATCTTGGCAGAGAACAGGGACTTGGGAAGTTCGTGACTCGTTGGTTCTTTTAGTATAAGGAGTAAAAGAAAAGGAATGACCTGCACCAAGTGCTTGTTGAACTTTGTGAATTGCGTGTATTGATTCAGCTACACGTATTGCATTTACTTTTATATGTGTTGCCATTCCTTAGCCCGTGAAATTGAGATTAAGTGGAACAGAATTCACTTGGCGGTAGAGTGGAGACTCCCCCTGAACTTGTGGTTGATTCTGTCTTTGATTTCTCGCCTGTTGCACAGGCAATTTTTTTGTAATATAAAGTAATCAATGTGGTGAATACTTAAAAGGTTATAAAAAACCTTATGCTGGCATTAGGGGAACTGTATCTATTCTTCCCTTTGTCCATATCATTTCTTGCAAGATCATCAGGAATTTTGGGTTTGATGATATTTAAGTCACTTCATACAGATTGTTCTAGTTGCATAACAGACTTAGCTGTAAGATCATCTACAGCTACATCCTAATATCTGTTTTGATGTGTTCTTGTACCTGTCTTGCATCTACACACTGCAACGAATGCTAAGTTATGATTTTCGCTTAAATTTGCAGACCATACCGTCACTTGTTACAATAATTACATTCAGGAGTGCCACTAACATGGCAATTATCGAAAAAAGAACAACATTAATAATCAGCTGCTGTCTGCTGGTCTGAAACGGAGATGACAAAAGGCAGATAATATTCAGTGCTCCCAGAAATATTACAGTTTTGCCAAATGTTCTTCAGGACAATGATCAATCTATCTCAAAATTATATACAAATGACTATAGCTTCTTTCTACCTCCTTTAACCCCAACATTTTGGGAAAATACTCATACACCTGCCCTAGTAAGATACAAAACCTCTCAGTCCACTTAGTACGGACATCAAACATTTTCACTAATTTGGATTCTAGTTTTGAGTTTCCACCAATCAAACAATTAATAGCGCCAGTTAACTTCTATGAGATATCCATGTTGTGATCGTTATCATTGTCACCATCGTAATACTCATCATCACGTTGAATGTGTTTGTCCTGGGTATGCTCTGTATAACACGATTCAAGCTCAATGATTAGAGGAAAGCACATCCAATGATGGCAGTACAGTACAGTAATTGAGCAAGCTTTCCAAGCGTGAAGCTACACAAATATAAAGAATCAAGGAGGGTTCATGTCTATCAGGGAATTCAACTTACGGTCAATGCGTTCATCCGGGTTCTGCTCATCTTCATCAAAATCAGGAATATAGAAGTCAGGGGGAACCTGTAAATTTAACATTACAGCCATAATCCAATAAGTGAAACCAAGTGCTAGACTGAAAATCTAAGAATATTAACTTAATATGGGGTAAGAATTAATATTCTATGTGGTATTGAGCTTTTGGTGCCAGTCTTGCTTCTCATCTATAGAATAGATTCACATGTCAGTATCTTTAAACATAACCAAATTATTACTGTCTAGTTCAAAATTTTGTTCTTACCACTTGCCCACACTACTCATTAGATACGAAAAAAAACATGATCATGTTAAAGACTAAAAATGGATTAATTTAAAGAATTACCAAACCATATGTTCTGCTAAAGGTCATATTGAACACTACATGATAAAAGTTTTAATGTATGCAACCTAAGTTCATTAATAGATTTTTATTCTCCCATCTAAATATCAGCGTTCTCAACAACATCTTTCGTATTAACAGCCAGGCCAAAGGGGTGACTGTTGGCCTATCTAAAATTTTTTATATGAGTTGTAGCTACATTTTTGCAGGTAACACAAACATGCCATCAATGAGTCATTCTGAGCCTTCAATTTCTTATGAGCATCAACTTAAGCCAGTTATGTGCGTAAAAGCACCATTTCTCATCCGAATGGATTAATGGAGAAGCATGATTCTGAAATTTGAATTTCAATATCTTTTTATATACCTTACCAAACATCAAAAGGTTTAGTAAATACTTGGATTGTACTCACCTCCTGCATCTGTACACTTGGAGCATGCTGAATGCATCGCAGATTTTCCATTACTTGCATCTTGATAGTGCTAAGATAAGATTTGCTATTCAAATTTTCCTGCTTGATCAAACAAAACAAGAGAATATTAATTATGATGGTTATTCAGCTCCATTTGGATTTAATTTCAAGACCAAAAATTGTTACATGATGGTCAGAAAATATTGGCATGATGACCAACTTTGCAAGAAGTGCACAAAATTAGTTCTTTGAAGCCAAACATACAATGTGTCCACCTGGTATCTTCAATGAATATTCTGGCCCAAAATATTTAATATACTCATTATCTGGGATCTCTGCAAGAAAATTGGAGTAACAAATAAGAATCTAGTGCCACCATTCACGCAATCTATGCCACAGAATTCATGGGTTAGGGTGGGTGGACTTCAATATAAACTTCACAATGCAAATAGGATTAATACTCTAGATTTTCAAAGGATAACAGACATGCATTTTTCTAAAAGAAAAGCACCATTTGTACTATGTAACATATTATCATGCATAACCTAGATATTGTTGATTCAAATCAACATAATGATAAACAGCTTTCACACAAATAAAATAATCAGAACTCATGCATAATTTTACCAAGAATCCAGAACGAAAAATAACTACCAAGTGCGCTTTGGTTCACAAGGAAGTCTATAATGTGAATCATCACCTTAACGTACCATTGGATAGCTCTGAATCTAAAAGAACCCCTGTTTCAACAGTCCAACAACGGGCTACATTCTCTTTTGTATATCCCCCTCCTCCTGTAACCTGCATATCAGATTTCTGCCGTGTAAGCTTTACCACTCACATACATCAATATAAAGTAGCATTGGATCATCGAAGCATACCAGCAAAGGCAGATTGAATTTCTTCACAATCCTAACACATTCAGCATGCCCTGCAAAGAACATACAAATTGCTGCGAGTAAACTTTCCAATCACATCTAAGCTACCACCTACTAGCTCAAGGCAAAAATCACCAGTTTTCTAAAGCAATATTATAGGGAAGAAATGGAAATATGCTTCAATTACAAGAAGAGCTGCACCATCAATGGAGACGTTGAAGCAGCCCAGGCGGTCCCCAGCTAGCGAATCTGCTCCACATTGCAGAACTATCACACCTGGTTGATATGTTTCAACAACCTTGGTAATAATCTGCAAAATAAAGCAAATAAAAGTTTACACTTGATACATAACAGAGATTTCTGTTTAAAGTTGGTAGTTATTAACAAGAACTTACAGTTTTAAAAAGTCGAGTGAAGCTGGTATCATCAATTCCATCCTTCAGTGGTACATTTATGGCATAAAACTTTCCTTCTCTTTCTCCTATATCCTTCAACACAAAAGCATATGAATACAAATGAAAATAAGATTAAAACCTTGTAAGACTTGAAGAAATGACAAGGGATTGAGGAGTCACCTTAGCATCACCAGTTCCAGGAAAGAACATATCCCCATACTTGTGAAAGCTCACAGTCATTACCCTGCCATGTTGCACTTTGACCACTTAATTTATTCACTAGATTTTAGTCCAAACAATCTAGTGAAAACACAACTTTTGTACAAGTTTTTCTACAGTTGACTGAATGATTCCCAATTTTCCCAATTATTTACAGAAAATGTAAGCTTTTCTTTTTGTTAGCTTAATCAAGTAAGTAAATCAGAAAACAATTGCTGGACAAAGCATGAAGAAAAAACATATCTATTTACTATTAAAAATTATATCTGAAGCAAAAGCAAAAAGGGCACCATATTTCAATTTACAACTTGCATAAGCACTAGCCTTTAAAGGTTCCAAACAACATCACTAATAGTAAAGTTTATATTTCAAAAATTGAACATGGGACCGCTTTTCTGATGCGGTATAATCCCCTCCCTTAGGCACCTACTAAGATTTCAACCTTAGTGGATGAAGAAATACACCTACTTCACAGCCCTATGATTCTAAAAGTGAACTTCATGAAACAAAATTTGGGACCTTGGCATGATTTCTGTTGATGGGTTTAAATGATCTAGAAAATAGCCTGCTAGTAAATAATCTAGCAACAGAATCCAATAAGTAGATGATCACGGCCATCAATATGTAGGATTACTGTATTCACCAGTTTGAACAGGCCGAAAAATTTTGCCATCAGCATTCATGGTCCTGATATAATCTCCATATTCAAATACAACCAAGGAGTTTAGTTACCTGTCAGTGAAATAAAAGGCTTCTTCTACACCATCACCATGATGCACGTCTATATCAATATACAGAACACGTGCATGGTATTTTAAAAGCTCTAGGATCCCCAAAACCAAGTCATTGATATAGCAAAATCCAGATGCCTCACACTTTTTGGCATGATGTAAACCACCAGCCCAGTTTATAGCAATGTCGCATGATTTGTTGTTCAATCTATGTGCAGCATCTGCAAGAAAATTCTTGTTGAGAGCTGTAAAGCGGGATCCTAATCAAGTTTTAAACAACATTTCACATTTGATGTAATTTACCTATGGTTCCACCAGCATATATTTGACAAAATTCAAACAAGTTTTCAAAGACAGGGCAATCTTCTCCAAGATTATCTGAATAACAAAAGAAATAAATGAGAAACTTGGAGTTAAGATGAATATCTTGAAAACCATCCTATCATAAATAGAACCACAACAAAGCTTCCATTTCCAAAGTCAAATCATAAAGATTCGAATAGAAAAAAGGAAAAATTAAGAAGAAGAAAGAAGATGTTTATCCTGCTATCAGATACCTGTTACTGAAAAACAAGCTACTTTTATGTTTTGGATATCGTAAAGACCCAAGAGCGCTAAAGGTTCCACAGAAGTTACTAGCATTAACAAGAGACAGAAGTATAGAAAATCAGTGGAAGGTTCCGCTTTTCTTACAGAACCATAGAAGAAGAGGAAGTATGTGATATCACTGGAAGGCTCGTCTTTCCTTAACTGATTTCTTCCTGTGATCTACTCAGTTATCATATTATTTCACAGAACCATACTCAGAAGGAATATTTTGCTGTAAATAAGAATCTAACAATTTCACTTAAGAACATTATGCAGTCAAAAATCACTAGAACTGAATATAAAACTGATAATCATTAATCCTTAAAAACTAATTGAAAAGATATACTCTACCAACAGTGCAACTTTCTGTCATGCCTTATCTTTCACGAAGTTGACATGTATAACTTTTGATCAAAATCGAGGTAGTCAATTTTTAGGTGATAAAAAGCATGATTTATTCAATGTTCTTAACCCAAATCAAATTTAAGTTTTAGCATAACATATGATACAATGTATTAGATGGGCCAAATTAATGTCTAAGTACTATAAAAAAGAGAGAGAGAATTAGAAACTTCATTGACTTTCAGAAAGCAACACATACATTTAGCCAAATCATCTGTGAACAAATGTTGCGTATCAGGTGTTATTCGCTGCAGAAATTCAACATAATCAGTGGAGTGGAACTGAGCAAGCTCAACAGGATACGCCTTGTGGGGCCGCTGCATGAAGCAATATACATCAACTTACACACTTTATATTTTGCATCACTCCCCAGTAGAATCTCACACACGCACATGCATATGAAACAGATTTATTATAAGACAAAAAGGTTTAATTGGAGTGACTAACATAAATCTCCATTTTGTTGTGGAGTCCATAGGCAAGAACAAGATGGTGGGTCATACAAAGGCGGTGAGGTTTCATCGGATGATTTGGTCCAAAGTAAACGCTGCCCACATCCCCTGCAAAATCACAACAGCAATTCCCAGTCCTTGAAACAAGATAAACTAGTAAACTTGGCGCAAGTACATGCTCCAATTGAAATTTACACATTTTGCAAGGAAATGCTGTGACGCAAGCAGAGAGTGTTATAAAGATTCAGTTGCTAACCACGTCAGAGAGTGTTATAAAGATTCAGTTTTATGGAGCAACTGAAATCAAACAATTGATATTCAGCCGAATAGTGCAAAACATTAACCAACCACAGTTAAGGGAAAAAGTAATATCCATTAAGGCAACTAAAAAAGAAGCTAGAGAGAACCGTCGTAGAAGTAGGCGATTCTGTCCTTGGAGCGCATCTTGACGCAAAGAACAGAAGACGACTATGCAATTGGAGGGAGGGCTTTTTATTCGGCGGGAGAGGTGCAGGTGGCGTCCACAAGATCTCGACTGTACTAGATTATCACTCATCAAGAAAAGAAAGAAAACCGCTATACGACATCGCAGTTACTCTGGACTTAGTTTCAGATCTAATTAAGCATTCGGGTCGGATACGGTGACTTGGATCCGGACCCGAATCTGAATGCGCACAACTCTGTTTGTATTGTACCGCATAACAAATCAGAAAAATCTCCCAAAACACCTTACCCTAAATCTGACAGCCATTTCCGTGCCAGTTTGCTGCAGATCATCATAACCGAGACGGGTGAGGATTTGTTCTTCAACACGAAAAGCATTTGATTTGTTTTTCATGGTTTTGGTCTAAATTTTCGATCAAGTACATGGGTTTTATCCTTTTTGACTTGCTTTCTTTTTTATCGAATACTTCTATAGCTCCCGTCGCTCCTCGCTCGATAACAGTCAAGATTTGTTGCTTTTTTGTGTTAAAATTTTCGTAATTTCTTTATTTCTATAACTCTTTGCAGATGCAAATTTGATTGTTCTATTTTTTAGGCCATCTTAGAAGTGCTACTCGGGTTCTCTGTTCTAATCAATATCAATGTCTTGTATTATTGAAATCGCAACAATACTGACATCTTATATTGCCCTTTTCTCTTTTATAATCTGGGTTTCAAATTCTCAGTTCCGATTGATACACGTTTCTCTAGGTTTGCTTTCGACCCGTTTTGCAGATGACAACACCCAGTAACTAAACATGACTATAAATAACTGCTAACCGTGAGCCATATTCTATTGCACTATGAAGAAACAAATTAGCTAGCGTTCTATTATTTTCACGTTCTTTCTGGAAGTGAAAAGAAGAAAGATATAAACTAAAGTAAGGAGAAGTGATAGCAAGATAACCAATAGGTAGAGTACCCGGCAGTAAAGTCAAATCTTGAAGATATTACTGCTTATGGTTGTTTAATTGGTTATTGGTTGCAGCTAGTTGATTCCACTTTGCTTGATCAAGTTATTGCTGTAACCTTCTAGTTTGCATTCTTAATCTTTAAAACGCGTAATTAAAATTTTTGCTCTTCTATAGGCTGTACGAGCTCAAGGCAATCATGCTTGTAGTGAATGCACACTTGAACATGTGCTTTGTTTTTGGGCATTGGACACTTTGCACTTGGAAAACAATATAGTTCGAGTTTTATTCCTCTGAATATTTATTTTTAAATAATAGATTGCTTGTCAATTCATTATTATGTCTCGCAACAAAACAATTAAAGTGAAATAATGATCATAGGAGCTAAACATTGTTGTCATAGAAACTTGATTATTTCGCAAACAGTTTGTGTAAAGCAGTGCTATGGTGTTGACTTGAACAAGCATATAAAAGACCTTGAATGAATTTGTCTTCTGTATCAGTCTTGTTATTGTCTTTATCTCGTTGCTTGTTGTTCTGGGTTGCATTTTCTTATACTATATTTTGGGGCTTCTGTATCCAAACTATAGGCCTGAACACATAACTATAAAATTTATTGATGAGAGTACAATCTTTCAGAATTACTGGATAGGATTTAGACCATTTAGTTTCTTGACTGCTTAGTAAATGCTTGTCAAGTAGCAAGTATTATTCCTGTTATTAATTATCAGAGGATGTTAGTTGCTTTTGATGTTTGTTTGTCTACGTACATTGTTACATGAGCTTCTAAGAATCCAATTTGTCCATCGCTTCATTCTCAACGTAGATCTTTGTTTCTG
>JAOQMR010000008.1:8016189-8029379 GCA_027563865.1 Erythroxylum pelleterianum | reverse complement strand
TCAAATAATTGGTCAATTGTGGGATTTGCGTACCAAGAGAAGTAGAAACTTCACCTTGTTTGCTGCAACTCTCTTTCGTTGTTCTTTTAATGTTGCATACTATCAGGTCTTGTTAATTGTTTGGAACTCCCAATTCTCTGCTTCAATTTTTTGCGACTTTTTATGGTAGTTGATTGAATGCAGCAACTTGGCATAATTAGGAATGACATTTTTTGTTTGACCTGGCTCCGATCGAAACCAATGGGTGGGTTGTATTTTAGATTTTTTTTTTATTTTCACGTCTTGGTTCAGCCTAAAGTTCAAATATGTTAATTAAAATGACGTTTTAAATTTTAAATTAACAAAGTTAATTGGGTTGATTTAAGTTCCATTGGGTCTTTGGTTGCTCAACTTTGGTCGGGTTTGGGTTCAGGCAATAAGTCTATAATTCAATCAAGCCTGGATTTGAATGTACATGTTGGGTCGGTTGGCGTAATTTAGCTTGACCCAATGTCAAATCTACTTGGCAAGAGGAACTTAGATTTGTTTAGCCACGTAGGGCCTCCAAAAAGTGTTTACAATGGTATTGTTTAGAAGCAATTGGTGCTTCACTCTGCGCGGTTACGGCCAGTGACATTAAACAGAAGAAAACACGTGTAAATCGTATGATGCCCCACATGTCCTTGATCTGATTATTGATTGATCTTTTGCATTTGTAAACGCATTGTCTGACTTGCCTGAAAAGATCGTCAATGAAGAGTTCAACACATCTGACTTGCTCCTTAAGCCAAACTCGCGATCGTTCACCTTATCTTGAGGTTTTGAATTTCGTTCTACACCGGCTGCTATCGGGCAATATATACTATACTGATTAGAAAATAAAACGCATTAAAAACTTTATATATCGGGTATAAATATAGATTGGTATCAGCTGACTGGTATCTACAATTTTAAAAAATATAGGAACTTATTAGTAAAATTTTAAAAAAAAATTTAAAAAATTTCCTTCCCTCTTTCTTTTTTTCAAAGTTTTTCAATTAGTTATTTAGTTCAACTTTTATTATGATTTTTAAATTATTTATTTTAAAAATAAAATAAAAATTTTTATTACTAATAATAATTATACATTAAATAAAACTTAAAAATAAATTATTTTATTTAAATTTATTTTAATCTTTTATATAATATTTATTAATAAAGTATTTGGAGGATGTATCTGATTTGGAGGGAGGTGTATCTGATAAAGATAACGATAAGAGGGAAGAGAGGACACTTCTAGTTAATCATCTTTACGTTTTTCTGCTGCTGGTTTTTTTTTTCTTCTCTGGTTTTTAGTTTTTCAGATTTTTGCTAAAAGGGGCAGTAATGGAGACTATGTGTTCTGCTATTTTTCTATTGAGTTTTACCTCTGTTATGAGTAGCTAAATTCTTTTTCTTGGTTAAAGAGAACCACGTTATCATCTAGTATGTGAGATTTTTTGAATAAAGTTTATTTCATTGATGAATATTAAGTATCTTCGATATTGCTTTTTATGATTGAATTGATTGATCTCTAGGGTGCGCAATTAGGAATTAATTGATTTAATTTATAGCTAGATTACTAGGATTTTACGTTCATTTTTGCTAATCTAAAGTGGCAATTAAGATTATCATCTTTACGTTAGGGATTGGAAATTCTAAAAAAATACTTATCTAGATTAAATACATATCGTATGTGTATTGTCTTGCTCATTGGTTCTCTTAGTTCTTAAAGTTATTAATCAATCAAACTTAAGATCGTATCTAAGTTTTTAACTAATAAGAGTATTTAGAATACATGTTTCTATTTATTTAATCGTAAGAGAGAACATCACTCAATGAGTATTTGTTAATGAACTTAATTTTATATCGATGATCCATATTATTTTGATAACGTAGGTGACCCGAAACTAAAGTTTGTTATTAATTTTCCAAATCTGAATATTTTCGTTTATTTCCAATGTTTGTCATTTTTAAGTTCTTAAAATCACGTTAATTCAATCTCCCCTTAATTTGTTTTAGTTTCCAACTCGTATAACATTTACCAATAGATTCTTCATGAGAACAACCTCAACTCTTCACTAACTACATATTTCATTATTAGAGTTGGTATTAATTTGGTTGCATGCGACAACATTACCAATATCCCATTGACGTACGGACAGAATGCCATATCTATGAATGAGTTTCTTGACGGCAGATGGAGTGTTGTGAGTTTAAACCATTATAAATCTCGTTCTTTTAATTTAACTTACATCAAGTTATCTCATGGAATTCTATTGAGTTTAATAGCATACATCTCTTTGAACAACCGATGCACGACTCAAAAGAAGCCACATTTGGAAAATCTATCCTCAAGGAAAGAGATATCTTCACCGAGGAGTACTGTTATTGGACTTGCATTGGGGTGCTTATGGGATTTTATCTTCTTTCCAGCTTACTCATCATTGCAACACTTATGTTTCTCAAATGTAAAGTCAACAAATTAAATGTGTCAGTTTAACACATTTGTTTGTGTCCTCATTGTTTTTTTGGATTTGTACATCAATTCTTGGAAATTCTGGAGCTGTAATTGCTCAAGATGATCATAAAAATGATAGAAACCAAAAGTTGGCCCCTAGTTCAAATGGTAAGTGATCTCTGAACAAACAGCTGCAAAGAATAATCACCATGAAAGCTCTAGAAGAGCTGTGAAGAAGAAGAAGAAAGAAAACAATTATTGTGCTTAAGAAGCTTTTAATTGATATTAAACTGATGAATAAAGAAACTACAGAAAAATGTTTTATATATAGGGTAAAGTTAGCTAAGAGTAAAAACTAACTTTAAATTAACTGTGACTAAAAATAGATGACAACCAATAAATAGTCTTCATCCCCTCCTCAAGTTGGAGATTGGTGAAAATCTACCAAACCCAACTTGGACAAAAGATACCGGAGCTGAGGATATGAGAGGGATTTAGTGAAAAAATCTGCAACTTGTTCTCTGCTAGAAATCTTGCTTGGCAGAACAAATCCCTTCTTAAATTGATCCCTCACCAAATAACAATCTATCTCCAAGTGTTTTGTTCTTTTATGGAACACTGCGTTTGCCACAATGTGAAGAGCTGCCTGACTATCACCCCACATTTTGACTGGTTGTGGAATTGAAACTTGAAGATCTTGCAGAAGGTAATGAATCCACTGCATCTCACAGACTGTGGAAGACAAACTCCTGTATTCTGCCTCGACAGAACTCCTAGAAACTATGACTTGTTTCTTAATTTTCCAGGAAATAAGTGATCTGCCCAAAAACAAACAATAACCTATCAAAGATTTTCTACTATCTACACACGAAGCCCAATTAGCATCACAAAACCCTTCGAAATGCAGCGAGGAATCAGCATAATAGAAAAGACCCTTGGCAGGACACCCTTTGAGATATCGAAGAACATAAAGAGCTGCTTTCTAATGTTCTTGAGAAGGGGCATGAACAAATTGACTTGATTGTTGTAAAGCATAAGTGATATCAGGCCTAGTAAAGCCTTAGTATAAAAGTCTACCAACAAGTCTTCTATAAGGTTCAGGGTCTGAAAGTTTAGGTCCTTGATCCTGTATAAGCTTCAAATTCCTTGGCATAGGTGTACTTACAGGTTTTCAACCTACTAACCCTGCCTCATTGATTAAATCAAAGACATATTTTCTCTGATTAACACGAGTACCCTTTTGTGATCTAGAAATCTCTAGACCTAAGAAGAACTTAGTAGGACCAATGTCCTTAATAGTAAAAGCAGCATGAAGTGAATCTTTCACCAACTATATCTCCTATTCTGAATTACTAGCAACCAAAATGTCATTGACATAGACAAGCAAGATCACCATTATACCATTCACTTTCTTCACAAACAAACAATTATCATGCATTGATTGTTTGAATTGAAGTTGCTGCAATTTAGATGTAAGCTCCAAATTCCATTTCATTGAAGATTGCTTAAGTCCATATAAGGACTTCTTGAGCTTGCAAACTTGTCCAGCTGAGGCTTTAGCATACCCTTCAGGTGGCAACATATAAACATCCTCCGCTATATGACCATGTAAAAATGCACTGTTTACATCCAATTGATGTAAAACCAATGCTTAGCAGCAACTAATGCTAATAAAAGTCTCACAGTAACTAGTTTAGCTACAGGGAAAAACTATCTATATAATCAATCCCTTTAATTTGATTATAACCCTTAGCTACAAGCCTTGCTTTATGTCTTTCCACCCTTCCATTAGGCCTAAGCTTGGTTTTATAAATCCACCTATAGCCAATAGCTTTCTTTCTTGGAGGTAGAGTTGTAATCTCGCCTGTTTGATTTTTCTCAAGAGCATCAATCTCACTTTGCATAGCTTTGTTCCATTCATCATAAAATTTTGCTTGATTATAAAAGTAAGGTTTAGAAATTGCAGACATATTGGCTAGATATGATAAGTAAGGTTTAGAAAAAGAAGTGGGTTTAATGTATGGATAAGAGGGTGGAGTATAAGGAGAAGAAGTAGGAATGGAATGTGCCATATAGTTTGTGAATCATTTTGGTTTATGCTTCACCCTTGTACTATGTCTAACACCAATATTAGATTTATGAACAGCAGGTTCAGCAGCATCAATAACACTATCATCTACTACATCATCAACTGAAACAGTATCATCACTGGAAGATGTTTAGGGTAAAGGATTTTTAGGCATGTGAGGAGAAACACAATCAAAATCAGTAACGACAATAGGATAAGGTATTGGGGCTACAGAACTATCCTTTAAAACATCACACTCCAAAAAAGGAAATGTCTCCTCGTGAAAAACTACATCTCGTGCCAATAACACTTTCTTCTCATCAAGATTAAACAATTTATAACCATTGACTCTAGTAGGGTACCTAATGAAAACACACCTGTGAGCTCTCTTATCAAACTTAGTCTTGTGAGGATCCACATTAGTTGCAAAAGCAAGACATCCAAAGTTTCTTAACAAAGAGTAATCAGGTGCTTTCCCATACAACAATTCAGATGGACTTTTCCAGGACAAAAGAGCAGAAGGAGTCTTATTGATTAAGTATGTAGCAGTAAGAATGGCATCACCCCATAACACAGATGGAAGACCAGGCTGAAACATGATGGACCTAGCAACTTGTAAAAGATGTCTGTGCTTCCGCTCAACAACACCGTTCTGTTGTGGGTATAAACACAGGACTTATGGTGAATAATGCCTGCCTTAGTTAATGTTAACTGCCAAAGTCTGCTAGTAAACTCTAAACTATTATCTGTTCTAATGACTTTAACACAACAGTCAAACTGATTCTGCACAAGTTTTAAGAAATTTTGCAAAATTGTAATTGTCTGCGACTTATGTTGCATTAGGTATGTCTATGTGCACCTAGTAAAATCATCAATAATGGTTAAAACATAGTGTGCACCTGATAAATAAGCAGTTCGATAAGGACCCTAAACATCAATATGTAACAACTGAAAAGTTATATCACTTTGAATGGAACTTAAAGGAAATGGAACTCTAGTTTGTTTAGCCATAGGACAAACATGACAAGTTTTATTGATAGATTTAGGAAGTACAATAGGTAAATGAGAGAGGACACCCTCAGATGGATGACCTAGTTTGTTGTGCCATACAGAAAAATCAGTATTATTGTGTGAGTTACAAGAAAAAGAAGGAATAGATGCAGCTATGTTGACATATTGAGGATTAGTATAGAAAGAAAAAATTGTACTAGATTTGAACGAATGGTTATGTAGTATGTACAAATTGGCTTTGACTGTCCCAATAGCTAGAGCTTTTCTACTGTGAAGGTTTTATAAAACACAATGATTTGGATAACAAGTGAAAATAATGTGAGAATCAGAAGATAATTTTTGAATAGAAACAAGGTTATAGGTAAAAGAAGCCACATGAAGAACATTTTGAAGAGTTACAGTCTGGTTTAGAATGACACGACCAATGTTTTCTATAATTCTAGTATGTCCATCAGGTAAATGTACCACACTCCTTATTTGAGGTTTAAAAGAATCAACAAGCAATGAAAAATCCCCATACATGTGACTAGATGCTCCTGTGTTGATTATCCAAGAGCTGCTTGAAATGTCAAGAACTGAGTAACAAATGGCAGTACCTGCAAATTCACCAAAATAAACAGTATTCATATGATTAGCATTAGGATTATTTTCTGACTTTCCCTTCATAAGCTCTTAGTGAATGAGCTCTGATAAAGAAAAACTCAACTCAGAGCAATTAGAAAAATTGTCACTAAGCATATCTAGAGGATTATCAACCAGATTAGCACATGCATTAACTCCAGTCTATTGCCTCTGCTTCTTTTGTTCCTTAAACCAGCCTGGATAACCATGCTTTTTGAAGCATGTATCCTCAGTGTGACTAGAATTATTGCAATAGGTACAAAATCTGTCTCCCTTCTTTGCAGAATCTTTCTTCTTATAATTGTCTTTAGGTTTATTGCCAGCAGCATTAGCGTTACCTTTGGCACCTGTCTTTGCTTCTCCACTCGAGCCACCATAGAATACACCTTATTAATGTTAGGAATAGGATCTAGCACTAATATCTGACTCCCAATACTGTCAAAAGAGTCATTAAGTTCCATTAGAAATTGCATCACCTGATCTGAAGTATTTGCAACCTTAACCTTCTTAGAAATTCCACATGTCCAACCATTACAGGTACATTTCGGAACAAGCTCTAAACAGTTGAGCTCATCCCACAGTTTCTTCAAATTGGTGGAGCAAGTAGCAATTAATTTAGCTCCTTAATTAATTGAAGCAATTTGCCTCTTCAACTCATAAAATTGAGGACCATTAGATTCACCATATTTTTCTTCCAATTCAAGTCATAACTCTCTAACAGTAGGAGTACAAATGAATGCTTCAGTTAAATCTTTAGATATGGAGCCTAAAATCTAGGAAATAACCATGGAGTCAGCATTACTCCAATTATCATAGTTCACAGACTCAACATTAGGTTCAGGACAAGTGCCATTATTGAAACATAGTTTATTCTTAGCTTTCAACGCAATTTTCATAGCTCGACTCGAGATTCAGTAATTATTAGCAGTTAAAGGATTAGTGACTAGAATAGTCTGGCTAACTGTATTTTCATCGGCAACATCTGGATCTGTTCAATCTGCCATAGCTCGAGAGAACAGAAGAACAAAAACAATTCAGGAAATCGATTAAAGACAGAGAGGGTGGGATCTCTGCTCTGATACCATGGACAAACAGCTACAAAGAATAATCACCATGAAAGCTCTAGAAGAGTTGTGAAGAAGAAGAAGAAAGAAAATGATTACTATGCTTAAGAAGCTTTTAATTGATACTAAACTGATGAATAAAGAAACTACAGAAAAATGTTTTACATACAGGGTAAAGCTAGCGAAGAGTAAAAACTAACTTTACATTAACTGTGGCTATAGATAGATGACAACCAATAAATATTCTTCAATCTCAGACGTGTACAACTGCTGTCTTCTAGTTTCAATAAGATTTCCTTTGAACTACTATTATGTAATTGTCAAATGCTGCGACACCACAACCTTAAGAGAATTAGACAGAATTAGCATCACCAATTCACTCGTTTCTTATTTGTGCAAATTAGCAGTTCATGTTGCATGAACTTGTAGTTGTGCTATCATTATGACGTTTTGAGCAAGTTTATTTTATTTATAGGCTAGTGAACAGGAATTATGAACTAAGTGTCGAGGCATTTGCTCATGCTGCAAATGATCTATCTACAGGAGGAATGATCTTGTCGTTCCAGCCTCTTCACTTACTTTCAGTCATGTGAACTACTATGTTGATGTGCTTAGAGTAGGCCAAACACACTAAAGATAAATGATTCAAAATATTTGTATCTGTTTTCACAAAATCATGCTGAATTTAACTTGTCAAGAGATGAAAAATAAAGGCATTAAAGAGAGTTGGTTGCAGCTTCACCAGGACATAAGCGGTGCTTTTAGACCAGGTATTTTGACAACATTGGTGGGAGTAAGTGGCGCAGGAAAAACTCTGGGTACGTTGAGGGAAATATCAGCATCTCTGGTTATCCAAAGAATCAAGCTACTTTTGTGCGCATCTGCGGCTATTGTGAACAGAATGATATTCATTCACCATTTGTGACCGTTTATGAGTCTATTTTGTTTTCTGTTTGGCTTTGTCTTGGCATAGAAGTAAATAAGGAAATGCAAATAGCATGACACCTTGTTCTTCTTCTTTTGAGACTATCTTCAATGCATGTTCTGAATATCCTTATTGTTTTTACTATGCCATAAGTAGTGATCTTGTAGACAATATACTTGACTATGAAATTGTTGCTTGTTTCAAATGTTTGTTGAAGAAGTAATGGAATTGGTTGAGCTTAAGTCTTTTAAGAACTCCTTGGTAGGAATTTCAGGAGTTAATGGCCTTTCAACTGAGCAGAGAAGGAGGCTAACGATGGCATTAGAATTAGTGGCTAATCCATCCATCATCTTCATGGATGAGCCCACATCCGGTCTTGATGCTAGAGATACTGTAGTTATTATGCGCACTATAAGAAACACTGTGGATACAGGAAGAACTTATTAATGTTAATATCTTCATTGATCTTATTATAAATATCTATTAATTTCCTCAATTATCTCCATTAGCCTTGTATAGAACCAATGGCTCCAAATCCCTTATTCTTCTCCTCAATTCATGTATAACCTAATGATAACCTCGTTAACTTTGTTGTAACCCTTGCTCTTTTTAAGGTTTCGAATAATACAGTAAGAGATAACTTCCATTTTATATTACTTTCTTCACATGGTATCAGAGTATAACCAGGCAGAAGAGAATAGCGATAGCGGCAGCACACATCTAACAATGTCTACAAGAAGAGATGTCTCTGTTGACACCATTCTCCTTATTTTCTACATCCACCTGAAAACCCTGGAACTATGTTTGTGACATGTGTTTTGAATGGGGATAACTATCCTACATGGAGGAGGGCTATGCAAAACACCCTCCATGCTAAAACCGAAACACCGTTCGTAGATGACACATTTAGCAAACCTGGACCATGTGTATATGAATTATGAAAAAAGAAGAACTCTTTAACTCGCATCGTGTTACTAAGTAGCATGGATAATGATATCATGCATGAGTTCCGTAAATTTCAAACTGCAAAGGACATATGGTCAGCACTGGCTGTTCGTTTTGGAGGTGCTTCAGTAAACAAAGTGAGGTCACTTACAATTAAGTTTGATACTTATAAAAAGCGCCCAGATGATACAATACAAAAACATATGAGGAAAATGTCCACCATGGTAAGTAAGTTATGTGATGTTGGTCATGAGCTTTCTGATGAACAATAAGTACAAGCTGTGATTTGTTCATTGCCTTAGAATTGGGAGCATATGAAGATGCATCTAACTCATAATGAGAACATCAAGACAATGGAAGATGCTACGGGGCATCTCATCTTGGAAAAAGAGCGTCTTAAAGCCTCAAAGATGTCTTCTGAGGCATATGCAGTTAGTTCTAGCTCACATTGAGCTATGAACAAGAAATGCAAGCATCATAGTGGATATAAGTGGAAGAAGAATAAGAAATTCAACCACTCTCCTCAGGAATCCAAGAGGCAAAATGGAACCAACGTGGAAAGGGAAAACGTCCCTTCAAAAAGAAGAACATGAAACATGTGAAGTGTTATAATTGTGGTAATAAGGGCCACTTTGCTCGAGATTGTACCAAGCCTAAGAAGGTATAGCTTTATAGTACAAACATTTGTTATGTGAATGTTTCTTGTTTTATTTTTCTCACTGAATCACATCCTTTGCAGATTACAGATTAAGGAGCAACCAACTATATAGCGAAGGACAGAGATCCCTTTGTTTAGTTTCGTAAACTCCCACATGGTAGTCGATGGCTTTATGTAGGTGACAATTCCAGAGTTGCTATATAAGGAATTGACACATGTAAATTAGAAATGCATGGAGGACGACGTCTCATCCTACATGAAGTATTATTTTCTCCACAGATTCGTAGGAATCTCTTATCTGTGTTAATGTTGGTTAGACTTAGTTTTAATATAAATTTCCACAGTGGTGGAATGGATTTGTATCTTGGATCTATTAATTATGGTCATGGTTTTTTATTGGATGGTTTTATTGTACTGGATGTGTTAAAGGAAAATAATAATATTAGTTATTCATTGTATCTTGGATCTATTAGTTTTTTTATTAGATACTCAGAACATTTAAAAGGATATGCGTCCATTAGTGAACAAGGTAATAGAGGTGTAACTGAATTTGAATCATAAGATGTAACATTCTTAGAGAATGCTTTTCCCAAGCAAGGCGAAATAGGTAGAGACCTATTGTTATATGAGTCGCTTGATCAGAATGATTCTGCTATGAAGAATCAAGATGAGGAACTTCAACTAAGTAGCAGCAATTCCACATAAAGGTTCTCTATGATGACTGATCCGAGTGGGAGCAATCAGATCATCGTAAATTTGTTTATGATAAACTTCGATTAAGACGAAGTAATCGAGGAATAATTCCCCGACGTCGTTTTGAGATTGAAGGAGAAATTAATATGATTGTTTCGCAAGAAAAACAAGAGCCAAGGAATGTAAATGAGGCTCTTACTAGCCCTGCTAAAGAAGAATCGATGAAAGAAGAAATGACTTCTTTAAGCTCTAATCAAGTATAGGACTTGGTTGACCTCTCTGAAGGGCATAAAGCAATTGAGACCAAGTGGGTTCTCAAGATAAAGCGAAAAGCTTATGATAGTATTGAAAGATATAAGGCACACCTTGCAGCAAAAGGATATACACAACAGGAGGGAATTGATTATAAGGAAACTTTTTCACCTGTTGTGAATTTTGCTTCAATTTGTCTTATGCGTGTAAACAAATGATCGATGAAGACCATTGTGTGTATGTTAAGAGATCCAAAGATAAATTCGTGATAAGAGATCCAAAGATAAATTCGCGATTTTATCTTTATACGTGGATGATATATTGATTGCATGTAATGACTGTGTGTTTCTTAAGTAATTCAAAGATTGGTTATCATCTGAATTTGAAATTAAAGACATGGGTGAAGCGGCATACATTCTAGGAGTCAAGATTTCAAGAGATCATTCGAAGAGATTATTATCGCTTTCACAAGCGATGTATATTCAAATAATTCTTGAACGATTCTGTATGCAAGATTGCAAACCAATTTATAATCCTATTGCTAAAAATGGAGGCCTTAGTAAGAGAAATTACCCTTCAACGTCGCAAGAAAGGGAACAAATGAAGAATGTTCCCTACTCTAGTGCAATTGGAAGTCTTATGTACGCAATGATGTGTATAAGGCCAGATATTTGTTACGTTGTTGGGATGGTGAGCAGATATTAATCAAATCCAGGCCAAGCACATTGGAAAGCAGTAAAGAGAATATTGAGGTATCTAAAGGGAACTTTGGACTATGCATTATGTTATCAAGGCAATGATCTATGTATACAAGGGTATACATATGCAGACTGGGGAGGAGATTTAGATGAAAGAAAATCTACCTCAGGATATGTATTCTTACTAAACCATGGAGCAATATCATGGAAAAGTAAGAAACAATCTTGCGTTGCATTATCCACAATAGAAGATGAAATTAGAGCATTCTCAACTACAATACAAGAGGTTGTGTGGCTTCATCGATTCTTAGCGCATTTGGGAGTTATTAAAAGTGAAATTAATCCAGTGACTATCAACTGTGATAGTTAAGCTGCAATTGCTTCTACTAAAGACCCCAAATTTTATTATAAGACAAAGCACATAGATACCAAGTATAATTATGTGAAAGATATACTTGCACGAGGAGAAGTAAACATGAAATATATATCTACCCAAGAAATGACAGTAGACCCAATGACAAAGCCAATTTTTAGAGATGTATACATTGGGCATGTAAAGTCACTAGGACTACGTAGATGTTGAAATGTACTGATAAACATTTCTCTATGTATGTTTACTCAGTCTAATGTCATATGTTTGGATATAATATATGATGAAGATTATACATTGTGTATCATTTGATTCATGAATATATGTGTTTGTGTATAAATATATTTTGGGATGAATCATAAGTATATGAGACAGATTATAGATTGGCCCTCTCATACAGGAAATCACCTCTAGTATTTATGGTCACTAGAGATGAGGCATGTTTAAAGTTTATTATCTAGGTGATAATTGAGAGCGAGAAACTTAAACCATAAATGCCGCAAAGAAATTGGTTTAACTATATATGTCTTACGTTGCCAGATGTGAGTTCTGAACAGGTTTTGAGTAGATAAGTGAACTCAAGTTAAACATTTAATGTGTTTGAACTATCATCTGTACGGTATTTCTTGAATAAAAAATGTTCAAGTTAAACGAAATGGGTAAATACCGTAATACATCACATCTTCGTGCGATCATGACACATAAACTTTTGCTCCAGGTGGCTATGAAGACAATGTATGTTGCAATCCAATCTTTGGTCTATGCTCTTCCTTTGTACTCAATGATGGGGTTCTATTGGAGGTTGGAGAAATTTGGCTACTTGTACTACATTTTCATATGCTTCACATACTTTTCGTTGTTCGGGATGATGACAGTTTCCCCGACTCCTGGCCTTCACCTGGCTGCTACTGTTATGACTTTTTTCACCAGTATATGGAACTTGTTCCGTGGCTTCGTCATCCCCAGGCCTGTACATAATTTTTCTCTTCATGTTCAACCAATTAAACTTCCCTTCCAGCTGATTCTCATTATGCAATTTATCTGTAATTTTCTTTCAAGAAGTGGCATTGACGTCAAAAGTAGTGAAGAGTTTCACGAATTTCTCAACTCAATAACTACCAAAAGTTTCTAGGATGATTCGGAAAACTAAAGTTACTATCAGGGAGTATTAAGCTTGAAGTGTTCGCGTCACTGCTATTTTTGAAGGAGTACTTTGGCTATGATCATGACTTTCTACTTCCAGTAGTCCTTGTCAATTTAGGCTGGGTCATCCTCTTCTTCTTTGTCATTGCCTTTGGCAATAAGTTCCTTAATTTTCAAAGGAGATGACTGGCATTTTCATATTGTTGTTGAATCACACAAATCATAGGTGGTATAGGTCCTAATCACAAATAGAATGGCCTAGTCCAGTTATATGAACATTTGAT
>JAOQMR010000008.1:8003268-8014446 GCA_027563865.1 Erythroxylum pelleterianum | reverse complement strand
GCAGCCAATCATTAAAATAGTACTTGATTGTCTTGTTTTGTTTGCTGGAAATGGAATGAGGAATGGGAAAGCCATCAGATTGAGTTGAGATGAGCATTTGTGAATTGGGGATGGAAAAGCTAATGATATGTTGTATATTATAAGAATGGTTTCTCCAAATCTCTCCTACTCTGTCTTGTCCTCTAAGGCTCTCAAAACCTGTATTCTGTAGGTGAGCCCTTACTGTCCACTCCACAAACAAAACTTCCACCCAAAGCACCCTTTCTTTAGGAAAAAGAGGATTTACCAATACTTTTCAAGACATTTCAACCAAATTTAACCATTTACTTGTTGTCACCAATAATCAGAGCTAACTTATATACTTTTTTTATCAATGATACTACATTTCTTCTCACATACACCTTTATAGTGGTGAACTATGAACTATTTACCTAATCCCAATTGCCTATTAATTTCTGGTCTATTGTACAACCTCAACAACTATTAAAACAATATGAATATATGATCAATTCATGTAACCAAAAAACAAAAGAAGCTAAAATCAGCTGAGAGACTGCAGTAGTTAGCTGAATCTGTCGTACTAACCAAGAAAATAGCTTTCTAACCGAAGGAGAAGAAGATGAAATTTTAAATAAACAGATAAAAGAGGAAAAAGAAAGTCTACACAGAAGAAAACTATTTTTGTATACTGGAATCTTAATTTTGTAAAGATGATTGATTATGATTGTTTTCATGTTGAGTAAAGGTGGTAGGAAGGTTAGGGAGGGTTTCAAATTTGAGTCCATAATCAAAAAAGGTGAAATCCTCCTTAACTACATGATTACAAGTTACTGGGGCAACAGGAGTCTTTGCTCATTGTGGTACTTGTTTTGTTGTAAAGTAAGCAAGGAGGTAATTCCTTTAAAGCCAGCTTTACTTTATATAACTACCTTCAACAAGGGAAAGAGGACAATCATTCCACAGAGAAAAAGAAGAGCCAAAAGAGGGGAGAGAAGACAGCAGAGAATTAAGTACCAGGAAGTAGATCAAAGTTGGTGTGGCTGTAAGGAGAAATGACAACGCAAAAACAGGTATTTGAGCAGCAGCAATCGCAGATGCAAAGGGTGAAGAATTCGGGTCTTATCGGTTCCATTAATGGAAGCCCATTACAGGATGACAGGGAAGAAGAGATATCAAAGTCTGCATTGGCGATGTTTCGGGCAAAGGAAGAGGAGATTGAGAAGAAGAAAATGGAAGTCAGAGACAAGGTTCAGGCTCATATAGGACGTGTGGAAGAAGAGACTAAGCGCTTGGCAGAGATTCGAGAAGTAAGTTAAAGAAACGCTGCTACTACTATGACCATAGCAACATAAGTTGAAGAAGATAATCACGTTATGTTTCTAACGTAATTTGGTGGATTTTTTTTCTCTCTCACACGAATGAAATCTTTTAGGAGCTTGAAGCTCTGATAGATCCAATGAGGAAGGAAGTTTCATCCGTTCGTAAGAAGATCGACATCGTTAACAGGGAATTGAAGCCGCTTGGGGTCACTTGCCAGAAAAAGGTTAAATCTTTTATACCTTGCTATGTTGTTTCAGAATCATTGTCACTTCAGAGAAACTAGGAGTAAGTTTGGTTTTTTGGGTTTCAAGAAGGATGCATTTTTTCTAATGGATGGAGAGTTAGCAAACAACAGGGTTAAGAACTTTACAGATATGAGTTCATTACAAATTCATTCAGATGTTTTATGATGATCGTGGTGTGGTTGATTTTTTGAGACAACATACATTTTTTCATGTCCTTAAAAAGTTCGAAATTTTGTATTGCAGGAAAGGGAATACAGAGAAGCCCTGGAAGCTTTTAATGAGAAGAACAAAGAAAAAGCTCAACTAGTTTCCAAATTAATGGAGGTGAGGATAATTTTCCATTCGTATCCATCCATATTAAAGAAAATTCCCATATTATGATCAATCATGATGCATACATTCTATTTTTGCTTTCCTGCATGAATGAATTTCAGTTGGTGAGCGAAAGCGAGCGACAGCGGATGAAGAAGCTGGAGGAGTTGAGCAAGAACATTGAAAGTCTTCGCTAAACCAGCTCTAATATAACAACCAACCAACAGTCAAGCTTTGCTGTGTTTGCTGCAACTAGAAATATTTTTCTTGCCAAGTTTGGGTTTCTAGCCATTTTCATATTTCAAGTGGTTCTGCATGGTCTCGCCTACTGATGATGGAAAACAGAGGCAACCACCAACGAGGTTTGGTACCAAAACAAAGTTCAAGTTCGGAGTTCGGACTCTCATTCTTGTATTAAAACTAAAACGTAAGAATTTCTTAATTATGTATGAGTTGTCATTGCACGCTAGGCTTGAAGCTTATCCGATAACGTCAGTAGTCAGGTCGCCTCTCTACATCACTGAACTGATTTGCCAACAGAGTTACCCCGTATAGCTAGATACAAGGGTAGCCTTCCGGTATTATTCAAATTCTTCAAGTTAATATATTTCAAGATATAATCGTTTTTAGAGTTTGGCTGCATATTGATAACAATATTAAGTTGCAATCTGAACGTACACAGCCCCTTTTTTCTTGATGCCATTTAAGTTCAACCATCAAGGAGGTGTTAGTCCCTAATTCCTAATAAAGGAAGTCCTGTTCTCTTTCAGTGGCTTCAAATCTCCTGTGCCGTTTTTCTGAGATGGTTGGATGTTGGAACGCACTGAAAAAAAGGCACAGCACAGGGGATTTGAATCCCTTTTCAGTGTGCCTTACCAAAATGAAGTTTAGCCTCTGGGCTCTGCCCCTATAGATTCCTAGAAACTTTTGTTTTCATACAGCATATATTTATAAATATAGTTCCCGCATCTATTCAGTTGGCAAATCAATTCACTGCTGGAAGCCTGGAACACAAAATCTTGTATCCAAACTAGTGTCCTCGACTTCGTGTATCTTTATTTTTGTGCCTTCAGGTATCAGGCTGCTGCATACTAATCACGCGATTTTCAGTAAATACACAATGAAAGGATTTACAAAATAGAAAGACTTCAGGCTGAGAGAAAGAAAAGATGTAAATACGAATGCTCGAGAATTACATGTATTAAAAGTTCATCCCAGACAAAGAACAAACAGATGCATATGCAGAAGCCAAAAGCCAAAAGCTTATAACAGTCAGTTATCGGTTAAATGCCAACTCCAGATTCCAGCTATAAAGCACAGCCATCCCTTGGACCCCTGACACAGATTTAGTTCAAAACCAATATACTCCCAATCAAATGAAAATATCTAGGTTTTACATATTTTAAGGCAAACTCGCATGAGCTTTACATGTTCTCTCTTTCACTTTCGTCGAACTCCTCACTTCTTTGGCAAGTATGAAACCAAACTACTTATAACAGAGAAAAATCCAGCTTTGCTATAACGAAGCGAATGCAGATTGACAGACGTTCAATTAAGGCTTTACATGTTCTCTAATAAACTGTTCCACCTGACCTATCTCACCCTTCAAGCCAGAAGCTTCTACAATGGTAATTTTGTTGCTGCAGTGTGCGAAAGCAAATGCTTCCCCAGGTATGCCAAGAGTGAAGTCACTTGCAATATCAGCTTCAGATAATCGACTTCTTGATGTCCGTAGTTTGTCACTGCACAATAGTACATATAACAGAAATAAAATACAATCGCACACGAATTTTTCTTAAAAATTAACAGAGGAAGATATTTTCAAAATCAAAGAATTAGTAAACTGAATTAACAGCCAGGAAGTATCAGATAACACAATGTGAGTAGCAACTACACTGAGTGATTAAGATTGTAGTGACTGCCATAAGCCTAACTGGCTGCATAAGCGACTTTGCTCAGAGAGACATGCAATAACAAAGTTATCAATCAAATTTAGACACCATTGAAGCTTAAAATTTGAGGGTTACATTTCTTTCTCCAGCTGCTTTTGAATGAACTCCATGGTATGAGCCGTCACTTTGTCTGTCTTGTTGCAACAGATGAGGACTGGAATTTTCTTTTCGATAAGATAGGCCTTAGTCAAAACTTCATAAAGATACCTTCAAAAGCAAGACCTATAATATTAGATCTTGTAGTTTTGTATTGAAGTATATGCACGAATGTGATCGCACACTGAATCCAGAAACCATTTTAAAGACTAGTAATTACTCTGAAACTGCACGCAAATTCGGTATGAATTCCACAGAGTCAACCACAAACACTATTCCAGCAGCTTGAGGTAAGAACTGATCTAATTTAGGTTGAAGACGAGAATGCCCAGGAACATCAACAAGATGGACAGGCCTTATTTTGCCTTTCTATCAAAACCACAGGAGGGAGTCATTTCGATTGAATCCAATCAGTTAATGAAGTAAATGAAAATAGGAAACATAGGAAGTAGCAGATTTAAAAGGTATGAGTCAAGATATCTTCCCCGTGCATGCAAAACAGAATCAAGTTAAATTTGAGGCTTGCCAACATGTCTACCTTGGAACTCTCAGAATGAAGAATGAAAGTACCCTCATTTGGCTCCATCGAGGGAACAGTATGAAGATGTGATGAACCATCTCGAAGCTGTCAAAAGCATCAAAAAGATCATCTCAAATAATCATCCAGAAACATGCATAAACTTTTAAATAACAGCTAGGGAAAAAGGCAATAAGTAATCTGAATATCTAATTATGCTTATTGTGAGCACCCTCTTCGATCCCCAGAAAAATCTGTCAATCATCAACGGTAAATAAATTAAGAAGCACAAGTTACAGATCATTTGAGATACTAATACTATGAGAACAGCACAGATACATCTAAACCAACGTTATATCCACAACATATTGGCTTTCAGTATTATACCCCACACAAAGCAAAAATTGCAGAAACAAGTAGTACCAAGTAAAAACACTCTGTGATATAAATATTACTAAGCAAAAATCAGAGATGCAGGGTTTACTTGATAGTAAAGAATAGTTTTCCCGCTTCCACAAAGTCCAGTCAGAACAACGGTATTAGACTTTGTGCATTTGAGCAAACAAACTGCAAAAGATAGCATGGTGAAGAATAAAATAAGAATCTAAGTTCAAATGGAAAAAAAAAAGTATATTTTGCTTCCCTCAAGCAATTCTCTATGCGTTCCAGGGACAAATCCTTCAAACAGGGCATCTTTGTCACTGTCATGCAATTTTGATGTGTACAAAAGTTCTTGTTCCTTCAGATATCAATACAACAGAATAATCTAAATGCAGCTTCAAGGGCTATGAACTGTTTTATCATCAATCTAAAAATGTGAATTTTCCCTATGACAAGTATTATGTATTTAAATAAGCAGTGAGATACTTCAAACCAATGTACGTTAAGGATTGCAAGACGTTCTAAATGCCAACTACTCATCACTGATTAGCTGCTCCTCTACTCCGTAAACCTCAATTGACTTGTACTTTTTTACTTCCTTATTCACCACAAACAGGTTTGTAGATCTTGGTACAGCCACAATATTTTTTGATGCAACTATAAATTCAATGACAATTTCGAAAGTATGTGCCCTGTGTGCACACACACACACACGCAAAGGCACAATGCCAAGTAGCAAGCGTAAGGCACATACTGACATACACCATAAAATGTAGATTAATACGCACAGTCATGAGTGCATGCTTCACAATCCAAAGTTGAAAACTGTGAGACACCAAGTTAATAGCATTCACAGAAAGGGTAGAAAATTACTTGTTAACAACAAAAGGGTGGTGAAAAGCGAGACAGCAATAGCAGCATAAAGTTGAGTGGGTGGTATGCGTAGCGCATATTCAATCCCTTGCTGCAGCCATCGTTGCGCCTCGTTTTTCCATTGCTCAATTCCTTCCATTGACAAATCTGCAAAATCAAAGTTTTTGAGAGCCTTGATAAATAAAAAACTTTATCAAACTCTGACTACAAGTACTTTAATCTCCTTATTCAAACTAGAAGTCCTTAATGCATGTTTTAGTGTTGTAGCAACTGTCGATTCTAACACAAGTTCCCCATCTTGTATTCATGGTTAAAGTCCTGTAACTCAAAGCCACAAATACCTACAGCCTCCTCCATCTAGACCTAAATCGTCACCAAAAGGGGAAAAAAAATCCCGAACAAGTCCAAAGAGAAAATCATTAACATGTTCACCCATCGATACCTCAATTAACAACTAATAAATAGTCCCCTTGATTTTCAAGTGTCCAAACACTCTCCGGGTGCTTCAAATACAAGTTTCCAGTCTCCTCAAACGCGATTTCTGGGGTCTTCTTTCAAGGAATTGGCACTCCAATCAGCTATCGGGGAGTGCAGAAGTCAAAATTTAACGGCACTATGGAAGTTAAATGGTGGCGGGCTGTGACCACCGTCGGGACCGTCTCTTGCACCGGCGACGGGACAAATAAATGGGCTTTCTTTTGGGTCTTGTGGCTCCAAACTGATAAACGAGTTTTGATTTTTGAGTGTATATTTTCAGTCATAATTCATAAAAAGCAGGTCTCCATCATTTCCTTTCTTTCTATGGAAAGTCTTAGAAACTTACCACAAGCTTTACAATTGAATAGTAATTAAATTTTATTTAAAATCCATAATGAAAAAAAATGGAAAATTTAAAAGCTAGAAGATAAATTTTTTCATTGTATTTAAAAATTAAAATAAAAAATAAAAAGAAACAACCCCTAGTAATTAGTCTCTAGTACCAAAATAGAATAAGTAAACTTTTATTTGTTATTCCATCAATAAATAAGAAGAGGACGATAACATGTGATGTAATTTGATCCTTATGGGTTGGTACAATTAATAAGAAAATTTTTAAGAAATTTTAATATTAGAAGTTATGAAATTTAAGTTTTTAATTTTAGACTTGTATAAGTATTTCTTATATGTAGTTATATAATTTATTATTTAATTTAAAATTATACATTCATTAAATAATTTCCTTAAAATATTATATATAATATAAAAAGTAATGATTGATGAGTTTTCTTGATATTAAAAAAGTAGAATAATTTGATATAATTCGGAAAGACCATTAAACTAAAATAAATTACAATTCTTGAAATAAAGTAAAGGGATGCTTAGTTGATGGGTTTAGGAAGGGGTTAATGGGCAAAGAATAAAAAGTGAATGGTTGGTTGTTGATTATCATTATAGAGGCAATATTTTGATATCCATCTTTTGGGGAATCCTCCATACTCTCCATTTAGTAGAGAAATGAAACTCATTCTTTAGTAGTGACTCTTTTTTAAAAATATTTTAATACTAATTAATTAAATACAATTAATTAATTAAAATACAATACTTACAATCATTCCTCACTATATTCATTCTCGTTCCTATTATCATTCTCCATGCAAACCAACCCCCCCTTCTTTATCTTCAACACTTACAACTAACTTCTATGTCGGGTATCCGTTGAAATTGGAGTGAAGTCTAATCTCATAAAATAGAATAAAAATGAAAATTTTTTATTTTATTTTTAAAAGTTAATATTGCATTAAATTTTATAAGATAATTAATGCATATATAACTTAATTATTTTTCTTGTCATTTCTCTTGAATTCTTTCTGAAATTGATTCATTGCAATTACTATATTAGTCTTTAACATATTTATACGAGTTGATAAATGGATAGTAAGAAATGTTAGCTCCTTTAAAGCCTAAGAATATTAATAATAAGGTTTGAACTCCTAGTACATTGATTGAAATAAAATTCTAGTTTTATTTAAACTTTAGTTAGAATCAATATTAAATACCAATTAAACCTAAATAAGATCTAATATTTTATATTAGTTTTTATTTATTAAATGTCTCATAGTTAATTATAAAATTTCTCAAACTTTATATTGGAATCTAAATTAATAAAAAAAATCTCTCTTCAATCGTATTTTGTGTGTAACTTATTAAGATTTTTTATATATTAACAATAGATATAAATTATAGCAGTAAATCATATTTAAGATTAGATAAATTAAAATCCTTTAATTTATTTTTAATTCTCTAATTAAATAATTTATGTCTATAGATTATGATTGATATTTAGCAAGATGTTATGACCACCAAAATATTATAAATATCAAAATGGTTTTAACTAACATTTTTGGCATAATTTTTATAATTTATTTATTTTATCGTACAATATTTCAATTAGACATATAGTATAAAATTAATTTCTACTTTATTTTAAGTACCATCATATTAGTTCTCTATTATCAGTAATTAATTATATTAATGACATTTTAAAACTATATTCAAAGTGTCATTCCATCTCTGTTAAGGATATTTTGAATCAATACTAATCAAGAATAATGAGGGTAATGGATCTTATATTAATCTCTTAACTTGATTGAGCTATCCTTAACTAAGATATGTCAAAAATAGTATCAAAATATAATAATTCCTATCTGAGCAAGTTTGGAGATCTCAAATCAAATAATCATTTATACAATCATCACAATGAGAATTTTTATAGACACACCAGTAATATTCCAAATAGATTTATGATATTAGATCAAATTTGGTTAACTTATTCTCTAATAAGCACGTAGACGTTTAAGAGATTGATTATTCCGCTCATAAAGAAGAAACATAACATGTATTAATTTTTTTCGCTTTATTAATATCCAGTCTCAATAGAATATTAACTAGGAATAATTTAGAGATACATAGAAATGCAATATGAATCTCATATTTATAATCTCATCATAATTTCATCTATAATGTATATTTATTTCATAAACTTTATCTTATCCATTAGTTTATTAAGCAAATATGAATAAGATAAATAATGCCTCTAAATAATCCTGTCATAAAAAGTGCAACTAATTGATTAACTATAGGGTATAAAACAACAATATCTCACTTGCACTAAGTCAATCATTTAAGTATTTTATATCATATTATCATATGATAATCATACGACTAGTGAGATAATGATTTATAAGAGAAACAATATTTTTTTTAGTAAGCAATTATTTGAATCTTATAATTTTTATCTCAATTATCATCATAGTTAAGAGAAATTGCCTAATTATATACTTGTATTTTTATGAGACCTTATCTTCTTTTGTATGCCTAATGACTCTAATGTTCTACAGTACATACTGTCTGAATAATGCATAGAACTATAACAAGTTCTTTAAAGAAGTTATTAATCCAAATAATAATTTTCACTAGATGAAAAATATATTATGACTTGATTTATCAATTATTTCTATAAAGAACTTTTAAATATAAAAAAATATTGTTTAAGTGAAATATACCTTAAATAGAACTTACTTTTGTCAAACTAAAGTTTACATTCATATAATCTTGAACTCAAATATCAATTCATTATGAAGTATTAAGACATCTCAAATACTAAATACCTTTGGTACATTATCTATATACTTGGATAAGAGCAGATAAACTTCTTATGTATCTATCTCTATAAATCTAATTTCTACAATTGAATTGTTGCCTTTTCTTATCCATTAAGAGTTGTTCTTAAATTATCACACTTTTTTAATAATTGAAAATATGTATTGGTGCTCTATATGAGCAGTATGTCATCAACATACTCCCACTGAAGTATACAATGATACTCTCACCGACCTTCTTACAAACATGAACAGTCCATAATCATCTTTAAAACAAATACTTTGAATTCATTATAAAAGTGAATGTTTTGACATCTCATAACCTTTCAATTATATACTAAATGTATTAAAAAGACATTACTTCCATTTGGATACACTATCATGAGATTTGTACTTTTTCAAATTGTATCTTACTCTCACTGCTTATCTTAAAAATCATTTTTATATAAATGTTTATTGAAACAAATATTTTGTTTATTAAGGTCTGTAAGATTATATTCAAACCTTTTAGATATTTAGTTCTACATTTATTGGATAATATATGCTTCAACCAAGCATCACTTCTTAAAATAATTAATTTGACTCTTTTAAGGTCTTAGCATTCCATATATAATATGAAACTTTTTTTTAAAAAATAAAAGGTTTGTATTAATACTAGCAAAGCTAGAAAACATGGTTACAATTAGTCACTTAATCTAGTTACAAAAGCAAAAACCTCAAAATAGAGGACATTAATTGATTATAGCAAGTCAACTTGGCTAAGTGTTTGTAGTTTGTTGTTAGTAATAAAAGTGACACTTATCTAATTCACTAGATTAATCTTAAACTTCACCAGACTTCAATGAGTCACCTCTATATGTTTTGAAAAGTAGATAATCCGACTAGTGTAATCATGTATATGGTTAGTAACTGTCTTCCATTGAGCACCCAAAAAGGACAATTCATTATAAATATGTGGAACTTATAATTTTATCCGAAAGAGGCCTATCAGAATTGGCTTTCTATCTATTACCAATTCTCTCATTGTGGACTGCTTGAAAGGGTCATTTAACCCTCTTGTATTCCATATGAGAATGATCATTTAAGGGGAATAAATCTTCTTTTTAGTTTTCCTTCTAGTTGATCTTCTTTTGGGATTAGGGGAACGCTCATGAAACCTTTCTTATATCCCAACAAATCTATCATTCTCTGGTTGTCTTAGTAGCAGGTTATTTGTTGGATCATTATCCAGTAAGTCAAATTCATCATTTCTTCTTTCATTGATTGTGAATTTTGTGTAGAAGTTATATCATCCTGGTTATCAGGTTCTTTTAACGGAGAGGTGTGTCTGGAAGTTATATTGGGCTTCCCACCTTTAGTATCTAGGGAATCAATTGTTGAGTTATCTAGATTCTCATTAGCAACAATTCGTAGACCCACAACCTCATCATTATCCACTGGAGAAGAATCAACCCCCAATAATTCATCCAGCCATCCAGTTTTGAAAAAATATTCCTATAGGAACCCATTTCTTGGTTGAATTATGAGGTTTCTAGTGATATGTTACCTTAATTTCAAAATTTTCAATCTCCCCTGTTTCACCCAATTTGAGAATTGGTAAATGATCAGGTAGTATAACATTCCTTTTGACCTCCACACAGATTGTTGCTTACCTAGTTCGCACCATTCTAGATGTTTGAGCATCCATACAAAGAGGCTTTCTTTTACAACTAGAAGAATAAATTACTATCTTTTATAAGTAGACTTCAATTAATATTATCCACCCTAATGTTAAGTCAAAACTGACTTTACGTATTGATTAAGTTTTGATGATAAACAAAGAGAAAGATTACAATGAAAAGCAG
>JAOQMR010000008.1:7972303-7984039 GCA_027563865.1 Erythroxylum pelleterianum | reverse complement strand
TGACCTAGACCATGAATGATAGTTGGGTCCGGTCAAAAGAGAAGGCACCAGAATGAGTGAAGGATTTTCATTAGGATTAATATAGTATGGTGAGGCTGGGTGATCTTCTGGCCTTTGCATTTATGCTTGGTGGCCAGCTACATTGGCATAAGATGGCCCAGACATAACTATGCAGAGTTTATGTTAGGGGAAATGCAGTGGTCGGCTAAGAGAAAGCAAACAAAGGAAAAAAGCTCTCTGATACCATGATAAAAAGCTATACTATAATAGAATAAACAAACATTTCTTTTTGTTCGACAGACTTTTTATTGATGATGGTCTGTATGTATATATAGGCATACAGTGGAAGAGCCTGGAATAAAAGAAGACATGATACTGATTGTGTGATTGGACATGGGCTTGGGTATTATTATATTGACCCATTAGGCCCAAGTTCCAGATGCTTCTTGTGCGTGTATCCCCTGTCTCCTGCTGCGGGTAGATGCTTGTTGGCTTGTTATTTTCGTCTGTCATCTATTACTAAGTTCATTAACTCCAGGCCTGGTGGTGTTACATTTACCATCCATGATTGTTATCAGACCCTACTTTATAGGTTTATAGTAGGATTTTATTAGATCAGGGTTTGCTTTGAAGCTCCCTTCACGAGCAATAAGCTCGAGCTTAGAGACTCTAGTATACTCAATGTAGGAAAAAGGCTATGACATCACACCTAGCATTTCAATATGGAGGCAACACATATCCCAAACTTAAATCCCAACATAGTAGTAGTAGCATATAATAAGGGTTTAAGAAGGCATCAACCTATATGGAAGCTATTTTATATGGATAAAGCATATAACCTTGAATAGATATAATAGAGAACTTAAAGATATATGAATGTGGAAGAAGCTGAGAGATCACGAATAGATTTGCATAGCGTAATTGAGTAGGTCTAATAAGAGGAAATCAGGAAGTGAAGCATCCGTATAGCAAATTAATGAAAGAAGAGGAAGGAATAATAAACAAGAGTAATGTCATTAAAAAGGGAACATGGACTTAAAAAGAGGTCTAATTTACTTGTTTAGAAGGGGACTTAAAAAGATCATTGCCCATTATGAGCATTAACACCTTACATGATTAACGTCCTAATAAGAAGAAATAATGGGAACTCATAGGAGAAGTTGTGAGCATCACAATATAAGATCACTCAAGCTCATGGGTTTTTCAAGATGGAAAAAGTAATAGCATGTAAAAAGAGAAAGGTTAGGAAACCTATTAATCGGTTGTAAGGATATTTTCTCATAGGAATGTTCAGATATGTGGAGATTAATCCTTAAGTCATTATCTACATATTAAACACTAACCCTAAGACAATCCTTGTGAAGTAAAAGAAGAGGATAATCACTAAGGGAGATAAAGCCATTGAGGAAGAAATATACAATAGGTCTGTTTTTTTTAAAGAAATACAATACCCTAAATAGCTCAAACATAGTGTTGTAAAAAAGGTTAATGAAAAATGGAAGATGTGCTTTATTTTACAAGCCTAAATAGAGCATAAAGATAGTTATCCACTACCTAAGATAGATTAATTTATAGATGTTATGATCAGTCTCTGATGGCTCAACTTTATATATGAATATTAGGAGTATAATCAAATTAAATATGTATGCAAGAATGGGACTAAAAGAGTACTTCTTTCATCACTTAAAGGGGCATATATATATTACTACAAGATCATGTCTTTTAATTTAAATAATGAAAAAACCACCTATCAAAGAATGATCAATAAGGTGTTTAAATCATGGATAGGGAAGAGCATGGAAGCGTATCTTAAGGAAGTGTGGTCAAAATTAAAGAAAAAGGGGATCATATAGCAAAACTAAATTTATGCTTCAACATCTAAAGGAAATACATAAAACATGGGAACAAACCTAGAGAATTTTTTTTAAGTATCCGTAAGAAAGTTTTTTGGGTTAATTATGACACAATAAGGGATTGAAGTCAACCCTAAAATGCTTAAAGGAATATTCAACATTACCATTCCCAGGTCTATTAAGGATGTGTTGAGGTTAACTAGTAAAATTATAAGTCTATCATGATTTACATTTAGATTTCAATCACTACTTGCCTTTCTTTTATTTTTTTAAAAGACCTAAGGATTTTTAGTGGACTGATGAATGTAAGTGAGCCTTCATGCAAATAAAGGCTCGTAAGTAAAATCGCCCCCTTTTATCTACCTTATTTATAGTTAAAAACCTATATTTATGCATTACGGTACCACAAGAGGTTATTAACATTGTTCTTATTAAGGATAGGGTAATAAGCACAATCCAATTTATTATGTAAGCAAAGTCTTATAAAAGGCAGAGACACAGTATAATAGTTTATAACAAGTGGCTTATATGGTGCTAATACTAAAGCAAAAACTTATGCCTTATTTTTAGGCTCATGTTGTCAATGTTATGATATACCTTTTGCAATAAACACTATAAAAGCATGATCTTTAAGGGAGATTAGTTAAGTGATTCATGGACTTAAGGGATTTTATTATACGGTGTCTTCTTTTATATACACTAAAATCAAAGCACTTGTTAATTTTCTTATCCAGTACTATATAATATGTATGGTTGGAAGTGTTTTAAAGGAGGAGCATAAGGTAAAACAACATGTGTGGGTTGCACATATAGATGGATCCTTAATAAAATAAGGTAGTAGTATAGGCTTGCTTATTAAAGGATACTACAATTAGGAATTCAAGTACTCGTAGGTGCATGAGTTTAAGGCATCAAACAACAAGGCTGAGAATGAGGCCTTATTATATGGGGTAAGGTTAGTAAGTCACTAGCAAATTAAATTAATCACTTTGTGGTGCTAACTAACATGCAACTTAAATCAAGCACTCTTAAATTTGATTCTCAACTAGTGATGAATTAATAAAGGACAATACGAGGTTAAGGATAAAGCATTACAAAAGTAATATTCTAAACACATAAAACTTAAATAGGTGATACAAATGGATGCCCAACTAATATGAAGAGAGCATAATATGGTTTGGATATTGGTTGGGTTGGCCGTGCTAGGCCCAACCCCAAACTTAGAGCGACACATGGGTCGATCAGCCCATTCCTCAACATTAACCTAATTCCTACAGGTATTCACTATATAAACTCATTATTTCACCATAAAAAAGGTGCAACTCTACAACCCTAGTTTCTCTACTCTCTCAACGATCAAAACCTCCTCAAAAAGACTAACTTGAGCGTCGGAGGGGCCTTTCGGGAAACAACCCCCGGCGCGCCTTTATTGTTTTGCAGGCGATCTCAAGCCAGAGTTATTCAGAATCATGGATCCAAATGACAACATCCAGCCCCAGCAAAATGCAGCTGAACCAGATATGTTGGATAAATTAGGAGTGCTAAAGAAACCACCTCCTGACATAGACTAGGAGAATAAGAATCACACAACTCTTTAGTTTGGTGGCTCATATATAAACCAACGGTTTGGTTAATATAGCTAACAAAATCATTCTACAGGAAGACAAAGGTTAAGCAAGCCAAATGGGATACGGGTTAAAGAAATACATTTAATATTATGGACCTATTGCAAAATATTCAAATCATCCTTGAGAGAGTTTCCTTTTGATTTAACATTTAAGGTTGAAGCACTTATCTCTATCGAATAGGAGGTGCCAAACTTGAGAGTGAAGGAATTCTCAACAGAATTAAATTATCAAAAGTTAAAGGTAAACCTATATCTAGCTTACAGAAAGGGAACACATATACAGTTACAAAGCCCAACTTTCTAGCAAAGTATAATACTGTATAGTAATAAGAAGATGAGGCTTTAATACTTGAAGAGGAGAGACTTACTGTTAGGAAGGCAAACTAGTCTGAGCCTAATCAAAAGTCAACATGTGAAACATATTTTGAATGAGATTTATAACAACTGAGACTAAGGGCCCGTTTGATTGAGCTTTTATCAGTAGAGCTTTTGTCAGTAGAGCTTTTCTAGAAAGAGCTTATTTTAAAAGCCAGTTGGCTGTTTGGCTGTCAATTAAAAAAACAGCTTTTAAAAAAGAGCTTCTTATAGTGGATTGTTTGGCAACATAAAAATAAAAAGCACTTTTATTAATTTTAACTATATTTTATTTTAAAATTTTTGTTTGGAATTAAATTAATCGTAACCTAATCTAGTTTGGAATATACGGTTTAGAATAACTCTGTCCAATTTTGGATAACCTTAATTCAAATAGGCTTTATTTTCTATTTGGGATAACTTTATCTTAGTTTAGTTCATAGTTAAGCCTATAGCGAAACTATCCCTGTTCAAGTCTCAAGTTACGCTAATCCTAGATGCCAAACATGGTCCTTCTTCTTAAGAGAACTTTAACAGCCACCTTTGGATGCCCTTACTGTCACCTAAGTTGTGCTCCCCTTTCTCTCTCAAAAATCTGTAACACTCACGACGTTGCCATCTTCGACTAGGGGGTGCCCCCACGTTTCTGGTATGGCAATAAACCAAAATGTTTCTGGTTCTCCAGCGTCTCAAGGACAACTACGACATTAACCTCATAGCTTCTCCAAGCTACTTATTTGTCAATTCCGAGCTATTTGTCAACAGATCCATCGCAACTTTGAGCCACCAGCTCATGCCATCTCGTGACAAACACCAACTATTGATGTAAAGTTGAACAACGCAGACCACGCAAACGGAGGTCTGCGTTGAACATGCAGACCTTCGTATGCGCGCAGGAAAAAAAATATCTAGGAAAAATAAAAATATAAAGAAGCTAACCTGAGAAGATAAAGGCAACGACGAGCAGAAGAAAGAAGACGGCTAATGGTACAGAGAAACAGAAAAGACACTATTTTGGTGAGTTCTTCTTTACGTAACTAACGGGAATAGGTAGAACAGACCTTCCCGAAAAAGCTAAAATTTGGGATTTTTTGAAAAGCTCCAAATTTTAGCTTTTAAAAAAACTGTTTCTACTCCAAAAGTACTTTTCAAAGTTACAGCCAAACACTAACTTTTTCTTTAAAATAACTTTTGCGGTAGACAAAAGTGTTTTTGGACCCTCCGAAAGCTCAACCAAACAGGAGCTAAAAAGATAAAATTTCAAGTTTAGGATCAAACTTAAGCTCGGGTTTCATCTTTTTAGGCCTGAATTAACCTAAAATTGTTGAAAAAAATGGTTTCATTTTATTAAGTTAACAAAACAACACCGTGTGGTTAAATGCGTAAAATAATGCTTATTTGAGATTTTCAAGTCTCATTGACATGGATTAAGCTTCGGTCCCAATGTTGCGAATACCGTACTGGACTTAGTACCGAATTTAGTTTTGGTACGGTACTGCATCAATACTGGTCAATATTTGGTACCGTTTCAAGTAATTTTTTAAATTTATGAAATAGTCCATAAATTTTTTTAAAATTTGCAAAATAGTTCATTTTCATATTGTACAGTTGTATTGTATATTTTTAACCTTATCTCCAAAAGTATAAAAATAAATAATAATCACAATTAATATGAAATAACAATAATTTCAGATATTTCACATATAAATAATAATCACAATTTTTATGAAAAAAGATAATCATCATCATACAAATATAAAATTTAAAACAATACAAAGTATTTAAAATATTACAATTACAATTTCAATTTTATTATATAATAAATAATAATTACATCAAAATATCCAATAAAAAGAACAAAAAATATCTTTAACTCTCAAATTATTACAATTTACAATAAGAGTTCGTGATAAGCAAACAACTAAGTAGAATTGAAACATGAAACAAAAACATATATTATTTAATGTACTATCAATTAAATATATTATATATTTAATTAACTAAAATTAATTATTAGTAAAATTATAAATATATTAATTTGATTTATAATTTAATTTAATTTATAAAATTAATTTCATAATTATTAATAAATATAATTAAATTTAAAAATATTTTTAAAATATATAAATTTCAAATAAAATTTCATTTAATAATTAAAAATATATAAAATAAATATTAGCTTATAAATAATAATTTCAAATTATTTTTAAAAAATAAAATATTTTATTAATACTTTATTAATAATATTATATAAAATATTAAAATAAATTTAAATAAAATAGTTTAATTTTAAGTTTAATTTAATGTATAATTATTATTAGTAATAAAATTATTTATTTATTTCAAAATTAAAAATTAAAAAATCATAATAAAAGTTTAACTAAATAATTAATTATATAAACTTTGAAAAAAAAGAAGGGGGAGGAGGGAGAGAGGCGGGAGAATAATTTTAAAAAAAATTTGAAAATTTTACTAATAAGTCCCTAAATTTCTCAAAATTTTCGGTAATGGCCGGTATATGACCAACATTATAGATACCAGTTGGTACTAGTAGGTACCAGACAAAACAGACCAGTACCGACTGGTATTTACACCCAGTAAATTAACACCTCTATTTCGTACTGTTCTCCAGTTGGTACGATAAGTACCGCCCGATACCGGTCGGTACAAAACGAAATTCATAAGATTGTTCAAACTATCTATGAGCTAAAAAAAGAGGTCAAGTTTTGTCTAACCTACTGCCATACTTATTGTTAAGTAGACTAAACATGTTTAACATCTCTACAACAAAGAGGAAGTTAACACAAAATTGGATATAATTATTCCAAATTACATAAGTACTCAAGCTTGACAAAAATAAGCTAGAATATGAAGAAAATGGAATGGAATTCATTCATACCTTTGTTATAAATGAAATACATGTTTCTAATATGAGTATCCATTTACTTATCGCTTAACAATTATGTAAGATTACCTAAGAATGAATTGAGTTTCGTGCACCCTAAGATGCAAGTCTGTGTTGCATGTGATCGCCTAAGACACAAACTAAAATTCATTTACCTAGTTGGAAATAATCACTTAAGATATGAACCAAAGTGTCCAGTATAGTTATGTGTGATCACCTAAGGTACGAACAAAATATCACAACTGTAATCAAAATTTTGTGGCACTATACAAGTGTGTTAAGAAAATAAGAGAAGTAAAGAAAGAAAACAATAAGACATATCAAATTTGCATGGAAAATCCTCGGTGTAAGGAAAAACCACAAGCAATGATGAGCTAGTAAAAAATCCACTATGGTGAAAAGAGAGTACAAGAATCCCCAAATCGCTCATAAACATAATAAAGATGTAAAAATTTTACAGTGTAACATCTCACCCCTGACGGGAAGGGTAGAATAGTAATTTGGAAAGGGGGTAAGAGTGATTAGGACTGATTAAACATGTTCATTCATATTTTATTGTCGAACAGTGAAATTTTGCACATGAAAAATAACTGTACATGCATTCATGATATTTTCCAGTATTTATGCCTAAATAAAATTTTGTTGTGAATAATGTGGTATTCGTGTTCGAAAAATTATTAGGAGTGGTTCCTTGTGTGTTTTCCACTTTAAGGGAATTTTAGAAATTTTTCTGGAATTTTTCCGAGAAAAAATTTTCGGACCGAAAAAATCACCAAGTGGCAAACTGACTGGTTTTCGGTACCGAAAATTGCTGTCAAATGGTACTAGACTATTGGATACTTTATGTTAGGGTTGAAATTGGGACCCTTGGAAGTGGATTGAAGAATTATTTTTATTATTAGGATTATTTATATCAAAGACTCTTAATTAATTTTGTCTTTATTCCTTGAAAATGGACATGTGTCATGGTGACACATCCCCACTTCATTAAATGCTTGCTTGTGTTCTCGGTTTTTCCTACTTGAAAGCATGAAAAGATGAATTTTCTTGCTTATTTCCTTATCCAACCGAAACCTCCATCTTCTCCTTTGGTCTCTTCTTCGACTTTGGCTTGATTGCTACTTTCCTCCAACCTTGAGTGATTCCCTTTCATGCTTACAAGCTTGAACCTCCTAGTTTCTTACTATGATGGTGATTGTGTGTGTGAAGTGAAGTGGAGAAGTTGTTGGTAGTTGAAGAATTTAAGAGTTGGAGTTGGAAGCTTTAATTTGAGGCGCATTTGGAGCGTCGACCTACCGACGTTGCAGAGACTTCCCGGCATTAGCTCGAAAGTTATAGGTGAGTGACTGAGATGGCTTTCTCTCAATTACTATATGCTCATTGTGGCGATAATGTTGGGATTAGTGGTTGTGTTTGATTCTGATTGGATTTCGGACAGATGGCCCGATGTATTGGGAGATCTGACATAGAAGTGTTCATGATGTGATAATTATGAAATTACTTGCTATTACTGTGATCAATTGCTTGCTATTAATATGATCAATTGTTTTGTCTCTGATGTGACAAAGAATGTGACACAATTGTTGTTTGTGATACATTGACTGTTAAAATTGGGCATATACATTTCATACACAAATGTATGAACTGATAATAACAGTTGTGACCGAAGTAGCCACTGATACTGAAAAAGAGTCTCGAGCTCGAAGGGAAGTAGGGCATACCCAGAAGGCTCTCCTACTCCTAAGACGCGTCTAATGTTTATATGGGACAGTTCAGGCGCTCGGTCATAACACCGTAATAAAATGAGAAAGGGTCACATATGCATTGTATACATAATTGATTGACTATTTGTATACGGGAAAAAGGCAAGAATGCCTTGTATATTGTGATGTGTTGTTAATCTAATCATGTGGTACTTCTGAATATGTTTTTGTGAAATACTCTGTGATTTGCTTAAGTACTGCATGAATTGGGCGAACCATCGATGATGGTTCCTCACTGAGTTCGCAAACTCACCCAAAATTGCAACCTATTTTTCTTGATCGAGAGTAGACCCTAGCTCCAAAGAGACTGTTAGAGCCGTGTAGATTCTGTTGGTGAGAAAGGCTATGGCTCACAGATCGGTCAGCTGGGATTCTTTTGGATGACCTAGTTAGGGCTGCTATTTTGTCTTGATTATATATAGTAGTTATGTTAAGTTTTTAGAGGAGTGTATAGACAGATAAGACTGACAGTCATATAAATTACTGAGTTTGATGAAATGAAATGGAAAAAAAAGTTTGGGTTTTAAAAAGTTGCAGTTTATTATTAATGTTTTATTTTTGTGATGCCATATGGAGTATAGTAATGTTTGTTCGTAGTTCTTTCTTGTCGTAGGTTATATACCGAAATGACCTGCGGACGTCCCGGTGTGTACCCTACGGTGAGGGGGCGCTACATACAGTCTCTTAATAACACCCTATCTCATAAAATAATATGAAATAATAATCCAAAAAGCCAAAAAAAAAGGTGAGGTTAACTATAGAAGTATATGTATGTATAGCCTTAATATAAACCTGGTTGCACAACCCTAATAACAAATATGGTCATTACTCAAACATTAGTGGACCATATTAAATATTGTAACATGCTAACCAAAATCAAGGGTTGAGGAGGATTTGAGACACCGATATTCTTGACAATCTCCACCTTATATCAAATTGGACAAAACTCGCATTGCCAAAAACCTCGAAGGGTAATTAAATACTGTGAACTCCATCCAAGTCTAAAAAATGTTGAGAATTGGTAATAGGAAGAGGTTTGGTGAGCATCTCCATATGATTTCCAAAGTAAGAAGATTTATTACTACAACTTTCCTTTAAACTATAATATCTCTAGTAAAGTGACATTTAACATCAATATGTTTAGTTTTAGAATGATACATGTCATTCTTGGTCAAGTGGATACCACTTTAACTATCACAATACACAATTGTATCTCCTTGTGCATCACTAAATTTAATGACAAGACCCTGCAACCAAATAGCCTCTTTCACACTCTCAATGGCTACAACATATTCTACATCTATAGTAAATAAAGTAGTAATGGATTGAAGGGGTATTTTCCAACTGATAGCCCCACAACCAAGAGTGAAAAGATAATTAGAAAAAGACCCTGTCAAGATCACTAACATAATCAACATCACAAAACCAACTACGTCATTGAATGTAGCCTTGTGACCGTCAAACACCAAACCTAAGTTAGAAGTGCCCTTCAAATATCTAAGGATCCATTTAACATCATTCTAATGGTCCTTAGTAGGATTGTGCATATATCGACTCACCAAGCTCACAACATGTGCCAAAATAAGGTCTAGTGCACACTATTGCGTACATTAAACTTCCAATAACATTAGAATAAGGAACATTAGACATGCTTTCTATTTCTTCCTCCGTTGTTAGGCCTAAATCATAAGATAGCTTAAAATGCGTAGCATGAGGTTTAAAAACTAGTTTACAGTCAAGCATACTAAACTTTTCAAGCACTTTATTAATGTATTACTTTTTAGAAAGAAATAATTTACCCACTCGATGATCTCTATGATTTTCCATCTCAATTATGTTCTCATCTACATCAAGGTCTTTCATGTCGGACTCTTAGCTAAGTTGAGTTTTCAAACTGTTGATCAAAGGCTTGTTGTGGGATGCACTAAGCATGTCATCATCATATAATAACATCAAGGTCTTTCATGTCAGACTCTTGGCTAAGTTGAGTTTTCAAACTGTTGATCAAAGACTTGTTATGGGATGCATTAGCCATATCATCATCATATAATAACAAATATACAGAAGACCCATCTCTATTTTTTTTTGAAATAATCATAATTGTCATATTAGCTTTTAGAAAAGCCTTGACCAAGCATAAGGCTATCAAGTTTCTTATACCACTGTCTATAATCTTACTTAAGGTTATAAAGAGACTTACGTAAATGACAAACATAGTTCTCTTTACTGGGAACTAAAACTCCCTTGGGCTGCTTCATACAAAGTTCTTCTTCAAGCTCTCCATAAAGGAAAGTGGTTTGTACATCAATTCGATTATGTTTCAAATTAAAAAGAACAACAAATGCAAGTAGAACATAAATAAAGGTATGACGTACAACTGAAGAAAATATTTCATTAAATTCAATGCCTTCTTTTTAGTTAAAACCTTTGACTACAAAGCATGCCTTCCACCTTAAATCTTCAACCCTAGGAATACCATCTTCTTTTTATAAATCCACTTATAACTCAAAGCATGTTTAACTTGTATAAGCTCCACTAAATCCTATGTACCATTCTTATAGAGACTCAATTTCTTCATTCATCGCTACTAACCATTTAAATGAATCAACACAGTAAACAACTTCATAATAATAAGAATTGTCAGTATATTTAGTTGGCTTTCTAATTTGTCTTTTAGGTATATCACGAGCAATAGAATAATCTTGTTGTGTCTCAACAAGAGTTGTGATACTAGAACCATCATCTTATTGTTCACTTAGATGAATATTGGACAAAAAGGAACATCGACATTTGAAGGAGAAACATATCTTAACTCCAATTCCACCTTCTCGTTAGTACTCTTCAAATCACCTATACCAGTAAAAGAAGAAACAACATAATATAGTTCCAATAGAAAGTAAATCATTATTATGAAAAATAACATCCCTGGTAAGAATGACTCTATGAGACTCAAAATTAGAACACCACAAATGGCATCACATATACCCAGATGCAGAAGCAAGAAATATGCACTTTTTAGCTCTAGGTGTAAGCTTACTATCATTAACATGGGCATATGCAGGGCATCCAAAAATTCTCAAAATAGAATAGTCAACAGGATTACCTGACCATACTTTATCCAAAAATTCGAAAAAGAAACTAGTCAACAGGATTTTCTTGTAGCGCCCCAAATTAGGGGTTAGAATATTAAAGGAAATTAGTACGAATTATGTTGTTATGTTTGTTATTTGCTTA
>JAOQMR010000008.1:7960368-7972203 GCA_027563865.1 Erythroxylum pelleterianum | reverse complement strand
TGTGGACTTATAGGAATAGAAGTAGGTTTTGCCAATTCCATATTAAACTGACCTAAAACCTTTCGGATGTAACCTTTATGATTCAACCATAGTTTTCCTTCCCTCCTATTCCTTATAATTTGCATCCCTAGCAACTTCTGAGCCTCTCCTAGATCTTTCATTTCAAAGTGCTTGCTCAAATTGGTTTTCACCTCATTTATTCTACCTAGCTCCTTTCCAGTAATAATCAAATCATCCACATAAACTAGCATGAAAATGGCTTCTATCCCTCCTAAGTCCTTGTAGGATAGGCAGTAGTCATAGGCACTTCTAATAAAATTCATCTCGCTAGCTATTTCATAGAACTTTTTGTTCCATTGTCTAGGTGCTTGCTTCAGCCCATATAGGGACTTCTGAAGCAGGCAGACACAATCAGATCTCTTATGATCTACAAAACCAGTTGGTTGTTTCATGTAGATGGTCTCCTCTAGCTTTCCATATAGGAAGGCTGTCTTGACATCCATTTGATGGATTTCTCAGTCATAGATAGTTGCTAGTACCAAAATAAGTCTGATTGTCTTGAATTTGACTACTGGTGAGAATATTTCTTTGTAGTCAACCCCTTCCTTCTGCCTATACCCTTTAGCTACAAGTCTTGCCTTGTAGATTCTAGGTTCTGATTCTGTTATTCCTTCTTTTAACTTGAATAACCATTTGTTTTCAATCAATTTGACTTTAGGAGGTCTAGGTACCAAAATCCATGTCTTATTCTTCATTAATGAGGAATACTCCTTTTCACAAGCTTCCTTCCATTGTTTAGCATCATTTTTAGCCATAGCTTCTTCAAAGGTTTCAGGAACCTTGCATTCAATGCCTTCAGCTACAAGGCAAGCATATTCAACCAAATTTGTATCAAAATACCTCCTATTAGGAATTATTTGTCTTGGCTGTCTATCCCTAGTCAATTGATAGTCTCGTATGCTTCCTTGTTCTTCAGCTGAAGTTGTTTGAGGGGTTTCTTCTTCACTCACAGGTTCAGCCACCTCTTCTCTTTGTTCATGATGTGTTGAGCCTTGCATAAGCTCCACATCAGTAGGTTGTGTACCACCTTCTTCATTTTCTGGTGACACATAGAAATGGGCTAATTGGTTTGTAGCCCCTAAATTCTTTTGAATTTCACTATAGAGATCAAAATTTTGTGAATTTTTATTCAGTAGAGGGAATTCATCTTCCTTAAAGATGACATCTCTGCTTATGATTGTTTTATAGGCTCCCTTTTGGAGCAGTAATAGCTTATAACCCTTCACACCTTCTGGATATCCTAGAAACACTCCCTTGACTGCTCTATGCTCTAGTTTTCCCTCTTTCTGATGTGCATACGCTGCACATCCAAAAGTCCTAAGATGTGATAGTTTAGGCTTTTTCCCACTCCAAATTTCCTGAAGAGTCTTGTAGTCATTAGCAGAGGTTGGGAGCCTATTAATTAAATAGGTTGTTGTCCTAATTGTCTCTCCCTATAGGGAATGAGAGCAACCCAATGAGAGAAGCATGCATCTAGTCTTTTCTAGAAGGGTCCTATTCAATCTTTCAGCTACTCCATTTTGCTGTGGAGTAGCTCTAACAGTCTTATGCCTAAGAATCTCAGTTTTGCTACAGTATTCCTTAAAATCCTTATTGCAATACTCCAACCTATTATCAGTCCTTAGGCATTTTAGTTTCCTCCCAGTTTGATTTTCCATAAGGGTATGCCACTTTATGAAAAACTCTAAAGCTTCATCCTTCCTCTTCATCGGGTAAACCTAAAATTTCCTAGACTTGTCATCAATTATGGACATAAAGTACAAATTCCCTCCTGCTGTAGGGACTTGGGCTGGCCCCCAGAGATCACTATGAGCATACTCCATAATCTCTGTAGCTCTCTTAGCTCCCTTTTGAAAAGTTGACCTGTGGTGCTTTCCTAGCACACAGGATTCACAAAATTTCAACTTTTGTATGTTCTTTTCAGGTATAAGACCTTGCCTAGAGAGATGGAGCAAGCTTTTATTGCCTGCATGACCCTACCTAGCATGCCATTGCTTGGTTGATTCAAGGTTTCTAATTTCTGAAATCTGATTGATTTCAATTGAGCCTATAACATAATATAGGCCACCTCTTTCTACTCCTCTAATGATGACTTTTCCATCCCTTAGGATTTCTCTAAGTCCATCTTTGGATCTGATCTGAAAGCCCTGCTTATCAAACAAGCTTTCCGAGATCAGATTTCTCCTTATTCCAGGCACAAATCTGACATTGCTTAGGATCCTTCTCTTTCCATCAAACATGTTGATGGAAACACTTCCTATGCCCTCTATACTTTGTTGCCCAGAATCTGCCATTTTCACCTTGGCAGTGACTGGTTCAAAAGTTGTGAACCAGTCCCTATGAGGAGTGACATGCATAGTACACCCTGAATCAAAAATCCATTCTCTACTTAGGTCTTCACATACCTCACTCACAGCTAGTATTTCATCTTCACTGGAATCTTCAGGTTTTTCCACATTACCTGAAATTCCACTTTTAGTTGCCTTGTCCCTCTTCTTTTTCCTACAATCCCTAACAAAATGCCCTTCCTTATCACAGTAGAAGCAAGTCTTAGCTTTACCCTTTTTCTTCTTTTCTTTTTCTCCTTCCTTAGGGTGTTTATCTTTCCCACTTCCTTTCTTCCCCTTTCCTTTCTTGTTGTTTTTCTTATGAGACTTTTTCTCATTATTATTCTCTACAAACATCACTTCAGCCTCTTTCTTAAATGGGTTAACTTCAACTATTTCTTCCATAAGAGAATCCAAAACTCTTTTAACCGTAAGTGATTCTCCACTAGCATGCTTAATAACCTTCTTGAATGCATTAAATTCAGGGGGTAAAGCCTTTAGGATTACTACAGCTTGATGTTCCTCACTTATTTTCTCATCTGTAGCTTCTAAATCTTGTACTAGCTTGAAGAAATAGTCTAGGTTATCATCTAAGGATACTGAAGTGTTCATTTTGTAGTTAGCAAGGTTGTGGAGAAGTGTCATCTTGTTAGGAAGACACTTCTTAGCAAACAACTCATCCAATTTCATCCAAAGCTTCTGTGCAGTATTACAATTCTGCACTTTTCTTATCACTGTTGGTGATAAGTGAAGCATTAACTTGCAGTGTGCAAGTCTCTGCATTTTCAGCTTCTTTGTAGGGTCAGTTTCTAGATCATATTCATCATCTATTGCACCATAGCAATCATATGACTCAAGAAGAGCTTGCATCTAGAGTTTCCAGATGGTAAAGTCTTCTTTACCAGAAAATATGTCCATTTCTTTGCCTACCATGTTTGCTGGAAATTAAAGAATCAAAAGACTTTCACTTACTGACTTTCTTGATGAATCTTAGTGAATCTTTGAAGCTTGAAGTGTCCAAGAATGGCCCAGGGGGTCTTGAATGCTCTGATACCACTTTCTGTTGGGTTAAAGCTACTGCCTTGTTATCTTTTCACAAAAAAACTTGATAGATTCTTGTTATTTTGCAGGAATGGAAATGTGGAAAATAAGAAGACAAAAGTTTTACTTGGTTCGATAGTCAAGGACTATCTATATCCAAGGTTCCCACCTATGGTGGTGTAGGAAATATCACTATGTGAAAATGTACATAAGATAATAATACAGAGATATGAATGTTCCTCTTGAACACCTGCAAAAGAGTCTCACAAAACTCCTCAGTACCCAAGGTTAGTACTCTAGCACTCTCTGACTATTTTCCCTATGATTTTCTCACTCACTCGACTGAATACAATGAAGAATTGAAGATAGAAATTTCTGTGTTGTATGTTGTTCTGTGTCTGAAACTTGTGTATTGCTTTTATATCAGATGTTGAAGAAGATGACCTCCGGATGTGATATTGGCTTTTTTATCTACCTCCTCCATGTGCCTATCACGTGGATCTTTAATGAATTCTCTCGAGTTGACTGTTTTGCCTTTGACCGAGTATTGACTTGCCTTTGTTTTGTTTTGCTTTTGATGTACATTAATAGATCACGTGGGTGAGTTTAATACAAGTCAATTTGCTTTTTTGTTTTTAAACTTTGACTTGTCTCCTCTTCGGCATCTCTTCAGACACATGCATAGGTTTGGTTCTTCATTCTTCTTGTCTTTTGCTTATGGATTGTTGGAGAATCAGAGCCTATTCTCACAATATTGCTTGATTATCGCAAAACAATTTTGTCGCTACTTCTTGATATGCTTGTAAATCTTTTAACATCCATCTTAGCCAAAGTATTTCACTAATTGTTTTTGGCATTTCTCTATATTCGGCTGCTGATGATCTTACTACTCTAAATTGCTTCTTTGTTCTCTGTGAAACCGATATGTGATAAAATAACTTGTAGTAGATCGACGAGATATAAAATAACCACCTAAATTCGCATCATAATAGGTTTTAACTCACTGGACACTGATAATAAGAAGCCTTGTCCACGTGTTGATTAATTTAATTTGCTTTGAGACTTTAGTACAAATCAAGGTAAGTATTAGATGTCAGACGTGCTCATTTATATGGACCACTTAACTAATCTTCTCAATGAGTGTGGTTTATGGAGGATTTGGCGACATGATAAGTTTGTTACAACGTTGATTATGTGTGTCTGGATACACGGATAGCTCCAGTTAAATGCTCCAATGTCAGCTGAATGAAAAGGGAAGCTAACCAGAAGAGGATGAATTGGTGATGCGCCGTCGTCCGAGGAGGACACTGTGATGAGACGATGTCATTCTGTTAAAAATTCGTTGGAACTAAAAGAGTCACTGAGTTTCTAACTGTAAATGTTTCCTCTCAAATCTCTCTTCTCAATTCCCAATTTCTTGATTTTTTTTTTTCAAATGAAAACTCTAAATTCTGATTCAATCGTAACATCCAACGCAAGGAAAGTTGAGCTATAGTATAAGTACTGTTCTGCATTTGAAATAATTGTCACGAACTGGAACTGTCCTGTAATGATTAATGGCAAATTTGGTCAACATAGTACCAAATCCTAGGAGTTAGCCAACTGTTTCCAGTTACGAAATTCAAACTTCTGCACTTAGTTGGAATGCTATTATAAGGAGCAAGTAGGCATCTGATTTAAATATCGAATTGGTAGCCACAAACCAGCAATGTTATTATGTCAATCAGTGGGAATGAAAACTTAGAAGGTTAACATCATGCTGTTTTATCATCCTTCATATTCATACTTATACCAACCTCAATAACAAAAGTCAAATATAAGACACGTCTAAGAAAAAGAACATTCTTTATATCGTAAACCCACAAGTGGAAGTTGTTTGTTGGAGGACTTGGAACATACAGTTACAAACGGCGCGGAGAACAGAAATGAAGAAGACATGGAGGTGAAGATATTGGGGAAGTGGTCCTGGGCAAGAGAAAAGAAAGCCATTGAAATGAAAAAGGTGGGTTGGTCTTAAAGGTCCAGGACTAGGCGGCTAAGATAGAGGAGATAACCCACGCATGCCTTGGATTTGACCTGGACTTATAGCTTCACTTTCGGTCATGGGTTCTTGATGGCTTCAAATTTCTCAAGTTCTCATTTTCTTTACCCAATCATAACTTTTGAAGAGAGAGTCGATCGTGCACTTTGTAGACTGACTACTGCTTTAGTTCCTAACAAAAAATGACAAACGTGTCAATCTTGTGGCTATCACTTACTTTGACTAGCATGACCACGGACTCACCAAAAAAAATTCAGTCCATGGAAAAATACCTAACTGAAGTGTATTTTTCCATTAACAATGACGGCAAGGAACTACCGAAGTTGTAAATTTTGATCTAGATTTCTGACCCTTAAATCAATTCAAATACGTGAATTAGTCAGAATATATGCAAGTTCGCGAATCTAAGGGTATGTTTGGGAGTTTAGGATGGAATGGAATGGAATGGTAATTAATGGAATGGAATGGAATGGAGTGGAGTGGAATGGAATGGAATGGGCCATTCCATTGTTTGGAAGTTTTAATAAAATAAGAGAGGGGCTCACTTCCAAACTCAAGCCATTCCATCCTTGACCCCCCAATTTGGGGGGTCACAAAATATTGAAGTTTGGATGCAAAGGATGGCTTCCAAAGCCATCCTTTGCCATTCCATCATGTTTTAAAATCCCCTCCCAAACAATGGTCTAAACCATTTGAGCCATTCCATTCCTTGCCTTTCCACCCATCTACTCACATCCAAACATACTCTAAGAACTACCTTACAGTTGAAAAAAAATACAAAGATTGGGACATGTGACACGGAAAAAGCATGTTTGAGTTTGGCAGGTCCATTGATGTTAACCTGCATCTGCAATTCTAATGTCAATAATGGCCTACGCCGGTGTTGGCAGGACGACGGCATTAAATGACATCGTATGCCACGGGTTTGGACTTCAATGAAATAAGTTTTAGTATAAGGAATATGCTAAGTCACTTTGTGCAACTTTGTTTTGAAATATAAAGAGTGGGAGTTGTCTCGTTGGAGAAAGAGAGGAAAGTAAACTAATATATAAGTCTAGTGGACTACTCCACTTATCACAAATTGGTTTTAGGATGAAACTTCACTTGGGCTTGTATGTGGTCTAACTTTCCTTCTCGTGTGGGCCCAATCTTTTGTGGGTGCAAGCTTAGGAGTAGAGGTCAATAGCTTCCTTCTTCTTTTAATTGCGTATGGGACAAAAGAATTATGTTACATTTCAAAGTTTTACGTATTTTTTTATATCAAATTTAAATTCTCATTTTTCAATAAAAAATTAAAAATAAAGTCTTCTAAAGGTCAACAATTATTTTAAATTTATATTTTAATAACAATAAAAAGTATTATATTAGGTATGTTATTAATTGAATCTTAATTAAATATTGATAGTGTTAAAGAGATTATTTAAATCTTGTAATTGCTCACAATTTTTGTTTCTATAAATATCAAAAACATAAAATCATTGAATTATATTATATAAAAGATTAGTAATAACTATTATCATTATATTTTAAGTTACAATTTTATATTTATGTTTGAATTATTTATCTAATATAAATAAAAGAATCAAACCAAATGCCTCTTATTTACTTTACTTTTTATCAAAAAGATAATTAAACTAAACATTAAGTTGCTAGTCGGGAAAAAGAGACTCCCAAGACATCCTCTAAGAGGATAGAAAGACAACTCACAGCCAAATTTTGAAATAAATGAATGGCAAATTCAAGAGTACCGGCAAAATTAGCTAACTAATTCGCGGCTCTATTGGCCTCTCGTCACACTATTGGCCTCTTATTTATTTTTATTTCAGTAACCGATGTCCCTTATTTAATATGTAACTAGTCTAAATATAAATGCTACGAAGGGAAGAGGATCCGAGGCCCATTAGGCATCAGTCGTTTTTCCCATTATTCATTTCCGTACAAGTTAACGGTGGTCTAAACCGAAAAAGACTCAGAGACGAAGATGTTAAAAGATTCAGCACTAAGAACTAATCTAAACTGAAAAGACTCAGAGACAAAGATGTTAAAAGATTCAGCACTAAGAACTAATTGATATTTTCATTTCACAATCAAATTATTTCTCTTCTCATATGGTGTCCAAAGAATCTAAATATCTATATATGCCCCCTTCAAGAAGAAAGGAAACCCCTAAAATCCAAGGAGATCAAAAGAAGAAGATTAACAGAACACAGGAACAGAAAAACACACACACAAAAAAAGAACTATGTTTTCATAGGCTCTTACAGGCATAGATCAACAAGGAGAAGTCAACTGTTTCTTGTTCTTTCTGAACTATCTTCTCCTCAAGCCACAGCCTATTATCCATTTCACTTCTTGTCCTGAACATGAATACTGCAAATCCAGAAGCAGGATTGAAAAACCAGTCGTGTACATCCCACATCATATCCACAAGCAAACCGTCAAGAAATATGGACTGGTTCCCTCTGAAATTCCACTGAAGCCTCTTCACACGAATCACCATCTTTTTATCGACATATACTGACAAAACAGGGTATTTTAGGCCTTCGTTTTCTCCACAGCATTTGATGACTATATCATGTTGAATTCCTGAATCGCAAAACTGTGCCTTGGTTGCATACAAGGTGTTGCCTGAACAATGCTCTTGCCTTGAGATGAGACTTACTTTAGCAACTGGTATGCTAGTTTTGAACCTTTTTGTGATAGTTTCCTCTCCTATGTCACCCATAACGAGGCCAATCTCTGAGTCAACCATGACCAGAACATAGAAATTATCGACAGGTTCAGGTCCTCTGTCGTATTTAGCAGAAGAGAGATCCCAGAAGACTTCAATCTTGGATTTATCGAATTCCATCACTTTGCTGCCTTTCTTCTTCCTAAACAACCTAGCATTGTTGAGCTTGAAAGATGAAGAAGGGTCATTCCCAAAGTTGATGGTGAGGCCTTGTGAAGTTTGGTTCTTGCACCAAGTGACTGATACCAAGACATGCTTTTTAGTGGAGAGGAGGATTTTATACAAGCTAGAGACTGAATTCTGGATAGACGGGATCAGGTTTGGAGAGATACAAGCGCTTTTTGAATAACTAGAACATGAAGAATGAGACACATCAACAGCGTTCTCAGCAAAACAAGAAACAATATCTCTCATTTTTGAAAAAGAAAAGGATCAAATCTTAGAGGTGACAGTTTGAAGTGCAGTTGTATTCTTCAATATGGACAGAGAGATAGAAGGAGGGGAGACAGAAGGGAGATCTGAAGGTATGAAGAGAAGACTGTTTCTCTTTTGGCTTATAGTAGGAAGGAAAATGAAATAAATATGTTGGGAGAGGCCAAGAAAGAAGGGTGCTTTCTATCCCATTAGCCTCCAAGGAAATAAATGTGTAAGCAGGGAAGGAATGCAGAGAGTCCATTTGTATTATAATACAATTCTTTGTATTGATAAAACATAATGAAAAAAAAGAAAGACAAGAAGAATATAGGATTGACCTTACCACCAAAACAGGGGAAGGGAAAAAAAAAATCCCTTGGCCAGTTCATTTGGAAATGAGTATGCAAACCAAAAGGAAAGAAAGCAGAATGAGCATATATTAGTATTACTCCTGGATCAGGTCAAAGCAGAATGAGCATATATTAGTATTACTCCTGGCAGCTTCGGTGACATGATCATGGTTTGATTTTAATTCCATTTCTTGACTTGAGAGAATAATTTAGAAAAAGAAAATGGAATAAGGAAATGGGTTTCTAACTAGTGTGGATTTACAGAATAATCAACTCTTACCTTTTTTTCTTTGGTTGCCTACGAGGTCTCTTAAGAGAATCCCAATTATGAGAAGGCACCTTTAAGCTATCCACAACCAAACTAATCTCCGTTCAAGCCGGCACTCTTGCCTTTTTAATTACTAAAGGTTGACTAATTATTGGGCTAAGAATAATAAAGAATTATGCCTATTGTTCATTACTAACTGCATATTATTAGGTCGAAAAATTAAGACAAATTAATGTGGGTAGTTAAACCACAAGTGGAAGGAACAAGATGGTCTGACTCTGAGTGACATGTGAAAGGTATAAAAGTTTTACTGTAGCAGATTTGAAATGGAGGATGATAATGATAAGAGACAAAATAAATTTTGTTGTGTAGATGTAGACCCACCAACTCCTTTGATTAAACTAAGACATACTCATACTGTGACCTACAGAGCTACAGAGCTTCCTTCGTTTCCCCTTTTCCTAGTATAAGTGTCTAAATGCATGAAAATGAAAAATAAATGCTGCTATAGTCATAAATAATATACTGGTGAGAGTTCCTATGACATTTCACAACCTTGAATGCCAGAAATTTTGTGGCAGCAGTTGGGAAGAAGGGACATTAAGTTCAAGACATATTTCCAGCCCATCCTGCGTCCTTAAGAAAATTTTATGTTCATAATTCCATTCCAGGAATTGAGGATTGTATAAGAGAAAAACTTAACATGGTTATCCCCTGAAGCAAAAAGGCAAGGGTTTGGTTAGTGTTATGATTAGTAGTTAAAGAAACATGATTATGTTTCTTGGACTTTAACCTTAATCAATCAACATATGGAGAAAAGAAAATGCATGGTATCCGACCTACGCCAACATGATTGTTAATCGAATCAGAAAGATGAAATGGAGGGAGCGTGGTGGAATAGTTTTCAGAAGCCAGTCTTCTTAGTTGAGCATTATTCATGCCGTAGCAACCAAGAGATGGGTGATGGGTTTATGTTGTTTTGTGTGTTATGGAGACTCAGGTGGTTAGGTCCTACCTGTACTGGAAGGGCATGTTCCTCCATCATTGTCCAGTAAATTAGTTGGAGGAGACAGTATAGAGAAAAGGGTATGATTTTAATATGGAGGCCTCAAGACCCACCAACAATATCTTAACAAAACTGCTTCTTTCGGATTGTGACAATTCATAATCAATATAGACCGTTCTTATCATACAGATTGTAGGCCTTCAACTAGCAGACATTGCTCTGATCTTGTCAAGGAATAGTCAGTGACTGTTCTTGGTTTCAAAAGAGACGATCAATATCAGCTTGCTTGAGTTCCCTTTTCTTTCTTTCTTTCCTCTTTTCAGAGAAAGTGAAAGCGGTCATCATTCGTATGGTTGCAAAATTTTCAGAACACAAATGATTTTGAGGATTGAAATAATGTTGTTTGCAATAAGATAACAGAAAAATGTAAGACTTTTTTCTCCATTTTAAGAAAAGTTGAGTTCTGGTCTTCTTAAGCCTTTGATATCAAGTTCTAAACTTCCAAAATCTATTCGCCTCTGCGCATAGGCGAATAAATCTGCTGTTCAAATTCCCACAATCAAGGAAAATATTAATGGAAAAAGTTACTATAACGTATATAATTTAAAATAAGAACACCATAAAGGAGAGACAACACCTAGAAAAGGTACCTAAAGTGTAAAGAAGCATCGTAAAAGGTCCCTAAAATATAACCCTGAAATAGAAGTGACAGACAAGATTATCCCACAAGTCCATTGTATGCTCCTCACGCTGGAAAAGATAGTTTGCTGATTAATTAGTAACCAAAATCTGATTGATATGTCATCATTAACTAATAAACATATGCGTGGCTAATCCCTTTTCTCCTTCTTTTCTAATGGTTTTCAAGGTGTAATTAATGTAACTTTATTCCTCGTTTTGGACGCCTAGAATCTTGTTTAATTGCTGCCCATATGAACATTAACCTGAGATAAAGTTGATACGTTCAAAAGTTGATTGTCCAAAAGCACAATAAAGCAGGAAACCTGAGATTTAAAAAAGAAAACAGAATCCCACTGGAAGAGAAATTCTTCCCTTTCGGCTTTACTTGAATCCAAGAAATTCCCACCAACCCGGATGACATTTTGGAATCTTTCCTGGCAATATAAAGAATTAGTCCATTCAAAAAAATGGATGCAATGCAAAGCCCCATAGACTCAACTTTCTTCACATGCCCTCTTACTCAAACCTTTAAAATTGGATCCTTGTTGTTTGGAAACTGCGCTGAAATAGACACGGTAGGAATAGTTTTAATACTCTTGGCTTTTCTTAGTAGCCAGCTCAATAGTTCAGTGAGGCCTTTTACCAATGTTTAAAAAACCGGACCGGACCGTCCGGTCCGACCGGAAAAAGGTTGAACCGGTCAGTAATCCGGTTCGGTTTCACCTAATAACCCCTCTGTATAAAAACCGGACGGTTCAACCTTTTTCGGTCGAACCGGACCGGACCGGTTCGTACTTTCCCGTCCGGTTTTAAACCCTTGACGGCCGGTACTGCAAAGCTCAGCAAACCAGAAGAGAAGAAACAACATTTGACATTTATGGGGAAACCAGTAATGCACAAAACCCAAAATGGAAAG
>JAOQMR010000008.1:7935207-7960268 GCA_027563865.1 Erythroxylum pelleterianum | reverse complement strand
TATTATATTCCGGTTTGATAGCGGTTCACTACCGGTTGAACCTCTAAACCTTAAACCTTTCCTTCGACCGGTTCGATTACCGGTCCGGTTTTTAAAACGTTGCCTTTTACAGTAAAATGATAACCTTCTTGGTTGGAAAGCATAAATTATGGAATCCATGTCATTACTCGCTGGTAAGGTATAAGATAGAAGATGTCGTAATCTGTTGGGGCCAACTGTTTCTTGGAAGACAGTTAGCCCATCAGAACCTAATCCTAAATAGAGAGATGATATTAAAAGAGTTGAGAAAAACAGTGGCAGATTGCTAACCAAACTTCTTTTGGTGTCTGTAATTGTTATCTTTAATCATTGCAAATAGAGTTTGTTGTGTAATTGAGCAGTTTCAGTTGCAAGACCGTATTTTTAGGATCTATAGCCCAATGGTGTTCAACTATCAACAACAACAAGAGGCACAGACTTTTGACCTAGCAAATTATTCACATTTCTCAGGATGTTCGAGTTGGCACAAGATCAATGAAGATGGGGTCAGAACTGAATAACATAAATGCAGTTCTGGTTACAGGACCAATTATGGTTTGACTGTACTGCTCAACTACAGACCACTCCCTTAAACTAAGGGATGTAATGTTTGATGAGGAAGCAAACTCAAGTTACCAACCTGAATTGCTTCCAAATCATCATTATAAGAGTTTTATAGGAAAGTAATGTGATTTATGATCCCAGAAACACACCAAACACGTGAACAAGAAGCATCAACTACTTGCAACAGTTTATAGTACAAAACCCTTGAGTAATTTCACAAGCTGTGCTTTTCTTTTGTTTTTGTTAAACCAGTAAAATGGCATCTTAGCTACCTACTAATTGCATGTGCAATTTCATTTCTCCAAGCTACTGCTTCTTTAAAAATAGGACATATTATTAAGTCATGAGAATAGTTAAATGAAGCTAAGTCAATGATAAGATTAATTATTCCAGTATTTGTGAATCTGACATTAATGTTGTTGGTTCTAGGAGGTTGTGAAAAAGTCGGGATCTGTATAACAGAAATCAGGAACCATTGAACTGGAGTTAAAGCTTCATTACGCAGTCCTTTAAACTACAACACAGCCAATGGAGCGGTATACATCTCTTTTCTAATTTCAGTTATTTTTAAAAACTTCTTATGAATTAATATTATATAAAAATAAGTTCTTTATATTTTATTGAATAGATACACACCCTTTTATTAAGAAATTGACATAATTAATAAATGAGATCATTTAAAATATGCTACATGTCAATTCTATAAAATTTTTCTAATAAAGATGTGTATATACAATGTTATGAATACCGTACCAAATTTAATATCGGATTGGGTTCTGGTGCAGTATTATATCGGTACCAGTTAATGCCAGGTGCCGTTTCGAGTATTTTTTTAAATTTATAAAATAGTTCATGAATTTTTAAAAAAATTACAAAATAGTACATTGTTATATTGTATAGTTGTACCGTATATTTTTATCTCTGTCTCCAAAAATCATAATAATAAATAATAATCACAATTTTAATTTAATTTATAAAATTAATTTAATAATTATTAATAAATATAATTAAATTTAAAATATATTTAAAAAATATATAAATTTCAAATAAATTTTGATTTAATAATTAAAAAATTATAATAAATATTATAAATAATAGTTTTTAAATTATTTATTTTAAAAAATAAAATATTTTTATTAATAATTTATTAATAAATACTATATAAAATATTAAAATAAATTTAAATAAAAATAATTTATTTTTAAGTTTTATTTAAAATATAATTATTATTAGTAATTAAAATATTTATTTTATTTTAAAAACAAAAATTAAAAATTTACAATAATTATAAAAGTTCAAATAAATAAAATAACTAATTAAAAAACTTTGAAAAAAAGAGGCGAGAGGAAGGGAGAGAGAGTTTAAAAATTTTACAAAAAAGTCTCCCAATTTTTTAAATTTTTAGTACTGACTAGTATTTGACCGGTATTTTGAATACCGATCGGTATTTAAACCTGGTGCAACCAACCTTTCCTTTTATACATATTTTGGTCCGATACCATACATACCAACCGGTACGAAATAGTGTCCCAAATTTATCAATGAAAATTTTAAAAACTATTAAATAATAATTTTTAAAATAATGAATTAAATTTAAAAAATGTGCTTTCATTTCTTTCCTTTAGATGTCTCACATCCGAAACTTGTACCATTTAAATTTGTATGGGAAACAAAGGCTTGTTATGACGAGTGCCAAACTGCCAATGCCAATAACAATTTTAGTGGCATCGAGGTACTTTTAAGGCTTTCAACTTTTTCATTTTGAAAGTAGGTAAATTTAATGCATTAAATGAAAGAGCATCTCTGTCGAAAACGAAACCTGCTTTCCACGTAGGGACAAAATCATTGCAGCATGCAAGTTGCAACATAAGCCACTCGATACGATTAACCCTTTGTCCAAAAGTGCCGATACAAACTACAGCAGTATCCAAACTTTTGACCAGTGTCCTCATGATCTGCAGAAGGATTTGTTTGATGACAGCCATAACATAATGCGGGCTTGTGGAGTCAAAACTAGGCTCGTGACTTAATTAAGTCTCATCTCTAAGTAGCACCCTCCTTGTTATAAAAAAAAACAATATATAAATTTAGAAGTGATAACGCATGAAAAGGTTTTTTTTTTTATAGAATGAAGGTTAAGGATATCATCTTATTGTTCACAAATTACAATCCAGTTTGAATAGCATTAGGGTCGTAATTCCTTTTCATTTCTTTACTGTACCCTTTTAAGGGTTATAGTACCTTTAGTGTTAAGCATAGAACTTGCTAAAGCCTTCGGTACTTTTTATATATCATAATCCAAACTTCCCACTCTCGCAAAAGTTGCAGAAACTAAAACTAAAGATGGAAAAATAATGCAGATACAAGCAATGGGTGACCAACTTAGATGAGACAAAAAAAAAAAAAACCAAGGGCATGCAATAAATGTCATCTCCTGGTCCACGGTCCACCTCCACTAGGGCAAAATGAAAGAATAAAGACACCAGTCAGAAACCTGAGCGACGAGCACAATTTTGTCTTGGCATCAATTAAGGTGAGTGATGGTGATCTCATCTCCTTGCGTTTTCTATCACAGAAACTTTAATAATTTGGGGACGTGAAAAAAGACAAGTATAATAAATAATAAGTAGGATTCATGTGTGAAATAAGCACCTTGCACAGGAGAGTATTGAAGTGCTTAGGTTGATTGTAACATCAATGAACAACAGGACAAGTGCCCTAACCAAACCAGAAGGATCCTTCCTCTTGTTTTTCTTATACAAATATAATTTTCATTCATCATTCTTTCTCTGAATAGATCAACAGAAGAAGTGGACCACAACAAACATAAAAGATAAACATCAAGACTGCACTCTTCTTTTCTCATGAGGTCCGGCCCAGCAAATTCTATTGTCTTTTACAAAAATACAAGGCAAATTGGATGTTGCCAAAAGGCAAACTTTATACACAGACGCAGACTATACAAAAATTTACCGTATACATCACAATTAAAGCTAGTTTCAAAATTCCTATACGTAAATTTATACAGTAAATATACATGTTAATCAATAGAACTCCTCGTCATCTACTGCAGATCTTGTGATGGGTATAGACCATCTTCCTAAATGAGCTGTGTAATTAATGCACCGAATAATACCCCTTCCAGTTGGTCCATCTGGAAAGTCCAAAACACTGACGCTCCCGGCATCAAGGTGAAATGATGGCATCCAGTCTTTGGTAAGATTGATGCAGTGGTTCATCAATGCTACGTGAATTGCAGGATGACCAACTACAACAACAATCTTTTCTGGGTTAGATTCATCAGACAGTTCATTTAGCAGCAACTGCCAAGCATTTCCAGACTGATCCCACAATGTTGATAGTGCTTCGTCACCGAAGCTGTTTAAAATGCCAGGCTGAACTACTTCACCCTGATTGCCGTCCTGTGTATCACGGAGAAAATTATATACTCAAGGCAAACAAGTTGAAAGGTGGCCTTACACTTTCCGGCTTGCAACAAAAATATTTTGACAATACAGGAAAACTTGCCTTCCTGGATTGCTGAAGGATGTCATCCACATCAAGGTCGTTCACTTGTTTCAACTCTACATATCGTGGCACACAGTCCGCACCCAAGCAATCTGCAGCCTCTTGCACCTGCAAAGTTAGCCATCTTGAATTAGGAGGGAGAAGGGACCTGGATAATTCCAGTCGTATTGCAATTCATCCAAGATAGTAAGCGCTGTAGTCCCTTTCCTCCACCTTGTTTCCTTCAGTTGATTAGCCCCGTCCTTCCACTTCAATAAGCACATAACAAAGACATTTTTGGGTCAAAGATAATGAACTTACTCGGGATATAGCCATTGCTGTCCCCACACAAGAACTTTTACAGCTGCTGACTATGGTGCTCACCTTTTGATCAAGGAGCAATTCTGCAGTTTTTTGTGACTGTCAAGTATCATAAGAGAACTTTAGGTTATAGCTTTATCACCATAAGAACTCGCATTTCTATAAGGACGATGTACCTGTATTATGCCAAGCATGTTCATTGGCTCATCCCCGGCGTTAGGAACACCAGCCTGTGGAGAAGAAGTTCAGTTATGGCCAAACTGAGTATAAATTCATAAACTTGATGGTTGCAGAGTATGAGAGTGAGATTAAAAAAAATAAATGGAAAACTTAGCTCCCTCATTAGGCAACATGTTTGCTTAGAAGCTTCAGCAGCAATGCTCATTTTGGATCCAGAAGATATAAATTTCCATGGGAAGTTATAAAGCTAAGTAGGCATTAAATAACTCCAAGCAATATAACAGACATATAATTAGAAATTTTTTATGATGTCCTCCATATCATTGCATTTATTCAAACCAATTCTATTACTGCAAACAAAAATTCTGATAAACCTTTTTACCAGAATGCTTAACAAATTCAAGTGAACCGGTTCCTTAAGCACAAAAATGGAAACATATTAAGGAAGCTTTTGGATACGGTACAGACAAGATACAAACAGATATTGGTATGAGATGGCTTCAAACCTCTACATCACCCTGTGTGGTTCCATGACAAACGAGTATGATCCGCTTACTGGTTCTTCTGCCCGCACTACTTCCAGCAGCAACAGGTGAGCTGGGTGTCTGTAAAGTAGTTTTTGAAGATTAAAAGCATCATAACATGGTCGTAATAAAAGCTATGGGGAATTTTAATTAGGTTTCACCAGTCACTTATAAAACTGCCATTTATTGCAAGCATATTGCAAGCGCTGATAAAGACAGGCTAATCGAACTTACCTTCTCATTGTCCACAGCTAAGTAGGACGTTTTAAAAGGACTTCAAATTAGCATTTACCATTGTGAATTGCAGAGTGCAAGAAATAAGCCTTTGATTGACAAAAACAGCATGTTATTAAACTGACAGCAGCGTGTCGCAGCTTAAAAATTTAGAAAAAGAGTTTTAAATATTCAGAAATGCCAGAACTATATTATTGTAATGTAGTTTCATATCAGACTCTAAGAGCCTAGACACAAATTTGTTCTCGCAAGAGAAGAAAACTTATTATACCCTATAAAAGCTGCCGTGCAATTTTGGTTGTTTATATAAAGAACAGAAGTAAAGTTCTAACATGTAACGGAGAACAATTTAAGTTTTATTCACGTAGGAATGCACAAAAGAGCGCAATACTAGCAGGCATCCACTAATATTCTGTGTTTCTAATATGGTCATTGCTTTACAATGACATGATGCTTTGAATTGATATGTTTAGTACATAATTTAGTACAAACCCATAAATTTAAATAACTATCCTACTTCTGGCAGAAACATAATGCAGCTCATGCTCACGGACACAAGTTTTGGTCATTTAAGTCAGACAGAAGCAACAAAGAAATGAAAAAGATCCAGCACTATCTCACTTCTGAAAACAGATAAATAATATCATATACCTGATTCAAACGATTGAGACATATAAAAGGAGACCCACCCTCAGCTCGTGGGGTGAAATCTAGCACGCTTACACCGCAATTGCTCTGAAGCAAAATCCGAAAGTACTCTGTTCCCAATCCTAATTGGATAGGAATGCAGAGTAAATACAAATAGAACAATGTGAACTCTAAACCAAAACAAAGAAAGAAAATCGTACCAATGGCTGTTGCAACAAGAGCCTGATTAACAGCATTGTGTGCTACCACAAGAATAGACCTGCTTTCATGGGCCAAGATTTTGTTCCAGCAGTTTCTAGCTCGTGCCCACAACTCCCTCACCGGATAATGACCGTCAATGTTAAAATTGGGAGCATCTACTTGCCACTGACGATAAGTTGCACCAAATTTGGCCTTCCCCTCATGTTTCAAAAGACCCTGAAGCCCACCAATTCAGCAGTCAAAATAACATCATCCCTTGACTTAAATCTCTATATATATATATAAAGAAAAGAAAAAAAATTACTTGAAATGAATAAAGGTCAATTTCTCTTAAATCCCTATCGGTAAGAATCTCCTCCCCGCGAGAACCCCAAATGATCTCTGCTGTTCTTCTGGATCGAATTAGAGGGCTAAAACCAAAGGAAATTCAAAATGAATGAGAAGGTCAGTAAACACTGTAAACTAAATAGTAATTAGAGCCAACCTAAGCTAGTGAGAACGAACTGACCTACTGAAGCAGACGTCGAAGGACTCATCAATAAGCATATAGCGAGAGGTCTCGGCCTGAGACTCGCCTTTCTTAGTAAGAACAGAGAAGTCGGAGCTGCCTTGGATCCTTCCCTCTTTGTTCCACGTGCTCTGACCGTGCCGGACCAAAACCACTCTCTTCGCCGCCTGGAGGGAGGGAAACGGAGCAGGAGCAGATAGCTCCGAGCTCAGCTCTCTCTCCCCGGACGGTGGCTTCTGGGTCTCCTGAAGGCTCAGAGAGGATCGGGTAGAGTTCCGGCGACGGAGGAGGAGGATAGATCGTTGGTTGTACGGAGGGAGAGTGGCGGCAACGACGACAGCGGACATTGAGCGGTTGGTTGGTTCGTTACTTTCGGTGGTGGTGGTTAATGGTTACCGTTGTTTGTTTCTTTTGCGGTCTGCAATCTTCAAAGTGCGAGTGGCACGTAGCACTGCCAAGCTAATCACATCTTCTTTGCTGTTTTACTTTTTACAGTTTACGTTTACCCAATAAAAATCAAAACTGGGCTTTCACTATCTATAGCTCAGCTAAAAAGCTATATCTGAGGCTGAGCTGAGCTTGATTACACTAGATATGGTGTCGTCCACACCATCCAGGCTTTCACTTTCAAAACCCCCCAAAACGGCTGATCCTGGCTAGTCGGGATGTCAGTTCTTTTCTTGAATTACACTTAAAATGAAAAATAAAGGTTGCTTTCCCATAATGATGACGAAGCAGCTTGTAACTACAGGATCCAGCTGTAACTTATTTTTACTTTAATCATTCTGTTTGTTCTATTTAGACAGAAATAGCTAACGCAACGTAACACTTTTTCTCGTGCAGCTTTTATTACATCAATCCCGCGCCATTACACTTAGTAATACTACTGGGCTGGAGCTGTCTGGGCCGAAACGTGTAGCTCGGCTCATCAGCCTCAGTTCTGGACAACCTGGGTTTGATTGGGTTGAATGCCACGTTGTTATGACGTGGTTTGGCTTCCAATCCTGGACAGAGTGACAGACTATTGAGCTATCAACTCAAAACGTCAATTTCTGTGATTAACTTTTGTCACAAGAAAACCATGTTCTTTTGACTTCGCGCAAGACACCTATCAAAATTACGCGTTATATATGGTCTTATTTTATCTAATAAATCTCAGCTATATTTATTTATGTAAGTTTTGTATAAGTTTTGCAAAAATAAACATGAGACCTGTATAAATAAATAGTTAAGATAATTTTGTATAAGTTTTGCAAAAATAAACATGAGACCTGTATAAATAAATAGTTAAGATTTATTGGACAGAAAGACACTATAAAATTGAACAAAAAATCTTGTCTCTTTCTTTCATCCCTCGCAATTAATAGTAACAACCGAAACCAGGCTACCTCTCCCTCCTATTTAACCCTAGATTTATACTACAATTTATTTGTTTGTTAGAATTTAAGTTGACCTCCACAACCATTTCATTAAAAGGAAGATCTGATTGTGTCTTTTAGCAATCACTTAATTACACCATTGATTTTAATGGTAACTAAAGGCTAATAAAGGATATGGAAATTAGCATTACTAGCTAAGCATGCACTAATCATATTCATCAAGAATGCCTATTGCCTCTCCAAATAAGTACTTAACTAACTTTATTTAATAATAATAGTCCCCTCCCTTAATGACCACAATTAAATTTCATTTAATATCAAAATATATTTTTTAAAAAAGAAAAAGACGTTGGCTTAGCTCCTCCGTCACTTCACACTCAGCTCTAAAGTCCTACTCCTAAAGACAACGACACTGTGTCTCTGTTTCTCAGTTTAAAACTTCAAGATTCTATCTTTCTCCCTCTAAAGACTCCACCTTTTCCTTAGCCTGCTACAAAACCCTTCAAATACGTCCAAAACCCTGATCCCATTTCGCAGATCTCAACTGCATTCGCTGTGTTGTTAATGCATTTGTAGGAGAGGAGTGAACTCGATGTCCAACTCCGACCCGAAAACTCGACGCAAGCCAGGTACATGGCTACCTCCGCCGGAATCCGCCCCAATGCCGCCGTCTTCCTGGGCTAAGAGAACTGGCTTCCGGCCCAAATTCTCTGGCGAGACCAATGCCAGTAACTCCGGTCAGATTGCTCTGCCACCGAAGCCTAGAGAGCAGCAGCCCGATGCCCAGCCGGACCTCGAGGCTGGTAAGGTGCCAGCTACACCACCTCCACCACCGGCGGCGACGAATGCGACCGAAGCTACAGGGAACAAAGAGCAGAGTGTGAAGAAGAGGAGGGAGTCTGATGGTGGCGGCGCTCCGAAGAAGGAATCTGGTCGTGGAGCAAACGGGCAGGGTCCTACAAGTGCAACGGATGCTCCAAGAAGAGGTGTTACGGGAAATGCCGAAGTAGTTGATATTTTGCCACAAATTGTGGAGGATGATGGGTTTGTGGGCAGACCTTCTCATATGAAGTATGAACTCAGAGACTCACCCGGTCTTGGTGAGTCTTCTTCTTCTTCTTCTTCTTCTTCTTCTTCTTCTTCTTCTTTTTTCTTTGGGTTACGTTTTGGTTACTTGGAATATTAAAATAAAAGAGTTTGAAAGCTAAAGAAAGAAACTCTGTTACTGGTTGTTTAAGCTGGTCCTTGGCTTTTGATGTTGTTTGTAACTGTGGTAAAAACGTGTCCTTTTGCAATTATTTATTGTGTTTATAGAGTTAAGATTGGGATTATGTTATGGATGGACTCGGAATTTGACTTTTTTTTATTGCTTATTATGAGGTATGCAATTGATTCTCTCTTGGGTGTGTGCTAAGGATTGTAAAAATGTTGGTTTAATTCTATGGTAGTCTTATATTTGTTTATTGGTGGTTAATGGCTATCAGTGGATGAAAAATGATATTTAGATGCGGTATTAAATTGGCTTTTGAAGCAATTTCAAATTGTTTGATGTTTCAGGGCTTTCGAGTATAATTGGGATTCTATTATTTGTTTGGATTGGCTGTTTAAATTAAGCTTTCATTACCTATTGTTATGACCAGTTAGTCTGGTGTACATAAGGTGTTGTTCCTCGTTTTTGTCTGTTTAATTGATAATTTAAGTGTGCTTATGTTTGTTTGTGTAATGTCACAGTACCCATAGGGCTGTATGGATTTCAACATTACCTTTCAATATTAGGTTCGTTGATTCTCATTCCACTGGTTATAGTTCCAGCAATGGGTGGCTCTTATGTGAGTACTTGGCGAATTATTATGATTTATGTTACATGTTTTATTTACTATAATTCTTGCTTGCTTGGAGATGGTGCACCATAGTTTGATCTGATTTGATTTAGTTGGTGTAGGAGGATACCGCAATGGCTGTCTCGACCGTCCTATTTGTTTCAGGAGTGACCACACTTTTGCATACATCATTTGGATCCAGGTTGCCTTTGATACAAGGCCCTTCATTTGTTTACCTTGCACCAGCATTGGCAATAATCAACTCCCCGGAGTTTCTAGGACTAAATGGAAATGTAAGTTCTTTTTTTCTCAGATTTTGGTTAATTGAATAGGCAATTAGTTGTCCTTTCCTGTTTGGCACGCCGCATATGAATTGGAAGTTAAACTTGCATCTTATTCCTCTTAGTTACTATACCCTAAATTAAATATTTTTTTGTGGTTAAATAAGTTACTATATTTGACTTATTCGAACATTGGATAGCTTGAATTGCGGAAGGGTGCAGATAGTATTTTTAAGGCTCAAGCTCTTGTAGTTCGATATTTCATGGTTTAAATTACTTGAATTGTCTGCACAAGGCAATCTCAAAATTAGTAATGTTAAATCTTTTTCACATGCTTTCCATCTTCCAAGTTTGGAGGGTAATCATAAAAAGAGAGAACATGAAAGTTGGACTGGATGGATGGTACTAACATGCTTTTCAGATTTGAATTGATAATTCACTATTTTATTTGAAGGTTTAAGATTACTTGACTAAATCAAGAAAGACTGAAAGTAATCTTTTGAGGAAAGGTTGGAAAAGATAAAGATATACAAATGGATTAAAGCCACCATAACATTGTATCCCATGATAATTTATCGTATGTCTATAAATGAGAAGACTTTGAAAACATGAGGCAACTCAGTATTCCTTTGACTTGTTATTTGGCATTCTCGTATGATACATGACAAGTGAACTGCTAGTACTGGTGCTTAACATGATCGACTGGTTGCTCTTTACAGTAATTATCCTACGAGCATTAAACCAGCCGTTTTAGAGCAAAATGGTTGAACTGTCTTGATTGACTGTTGAGACCTCTAAAAACGTCTAGGATATATCATTTTTGGAGTGGTTATTTGAACTTATTCTAGAGCATCAAGTTTGGTAATGCCATTTAATAATAATACAAAAACGGAATTTGGTTGTCTTTGAATATTATAGACTGATTATTGGTTTTAAGTTTACAAATACATGAAACTTGTTAAGCAAGTTCAACACATAAGTATAATTTTGAATTATGAGAATTTCTTTTTCAACATAATTATAATTGTTGGAAAATCCTGTAAGAAATCTTTCCCAATAGCAGAAATTCAAGCATATCATGAAGGAGCTACAAGGGGCTATAATCATAGCTTCTACTTTTCAAGCATTACTTGGATACAGCGGATTGATGTCAGTATTTGTAAGGTACCCTTTCAGCTTCTTCTCTCTGAGTTTGTGTTATAAACTGTCATTTCATGAAGTTTGCAACATTTGAGTTTGGATTGTATACAGTTGAAACTAAACATATTACATTTCGGTTCCTCAACTAGAATTTTCTTGATTGTTGCAATTTTTGATGCATAGTTGATTAATAGTATTTCTTCTTTAATATCCTTGTTTGAATATATTCACAAATGATTTTATTGCGATAATACGTGCGAGGCTTAAGAATGATTGACAGAACTCAGGGCATGATCACCTACTCAATAGCTATAGTTCTGTCCACTTGATTCCAAAGGAATATTGTTACAGGAGGTTTACATATGAGATGTATCCTTACATTGTCCATGAGATGCTTCTTTATATTGCATGGGCACCCTTTTAGTTGTGCCATTTCGTTGTTAGGGGGATGCAATCAAAGAAAAAGTATACAGCTGTTTGTATCTATTTATTGTAGAATTAAGTTAGTTAAGGATTGATTAATAGCTATGAGTATGTTAATTTTAAAAAATAAAAAGAAGGTTAGTTGTGTTTCAGAATAGTATGAATGAGCATAGGACAGAAAAATACGATTTATCTGTAAGGGGATGGTTTTCATATCTCCTGTTAATACAAAGAACATGGGTGGCTAACTCTTATTAGCTTGATGTGCAAATTACTTGGGTTTTACACGATATGGTTTTAAAGTTAATTTGCTTTAGTCCTTAACCAAAGTACTTTGGAGAGTGCTTATTGCTATTATCTGTTTATATGGTTTCTATCCTTACAATCATTTGTCGTTGTTGAAGCATCTGATTGTGCTATCTTGCAATAAACTACAATTTGATGGCTCATCCAAATGAGCTTGCAATTAATTAATTTTGAGCTATGATGATTGAAATCCCTTCTCTTATGGTTCAATCTGTCTTCTCTGTCTTTGTCTTGAGTTGACCCTTGTCAAGCTGCTGAAAATTTGGGATTTTTTTCCGTCTCAATGTGATTGGCTGCTGTTGTTAATACAGTAATGACCTTTTTGTCCTGTAAGAATTTTTGGCAGCTCATGACTAAAAACTCATTTTCATGTTTACCTTTCTTTCTTTTCCAGGTTAATCAATCCTGTGGTTGTTGCACCAACTATTGCTGCTGTTGGCCTTTCTTTTTATAGTTATGGTTTCCCACTTGTTGGTAACTGCATTGAGATTGGTGCGGGTCAAATACTTTTAGTTATTATCTTTTCTCTTGTAAGTTGGATGACAGCTAAATTCAATTTTCTTTTCCTTTTAGAAATGACCTTCAATTAAATATATACATTTTCGTTTGTTTTGATGTTTTATATCCATTGCCCATGTTTCTTATATCTTATATTACAAATAAAAATTCTTATATTGTCTTGATATTCTTGCAGTACCTTCGTAAGGTGTATGTTCTTGGTCATCGGGTATTCCTTATTTATGCGGTAAATTCAAGTTTTCATTTTGCCTATTCTGCCATGGCCATACCTATATGAATACTTGTACATTGTCCTGCCTATTACTTTCTTGATTCTTATAGTCAGAATTAGAAGTTTGAGTACTTCAACATGAAATTATTTGGATTTTCTGAATGACTTAAAGTTCTTTACATCCTAGCAAGTAGCAACCCCTCCATCCCTTGCCCAATTCTCCTTTCTCTCTCTCACGAGGAGATAGACAAACCTGCCGATGTACAAAGAAGCACAATAGGTCAAAATTGGGCAACTAGGCGTTAATATTCAGCTTTTGATGCTATTTACATCAGTGTTGTCTTAGATGAATGATTAATTATTATAATCACGCAAAATTGATGCCAATTGTCCCACCAAAAGTTGGTGTCCTTATCTAATGCTTTCCCATTGTTTCAATACAAAATAATATTAAATAATAACTCCTCTGATCTAGGGATCAATTTTGCATGACCATGTTTACTTTTTTCCTTTTGCCATGGGAAATGAGACTAATGAGCAGAAATATAGGAGGTCTTCTTAGGTGTGATACTGAAACTTCCTTTATCTTGTCTTAGGTCCAGTTTGTTGATTCATAATAATGTTTTTGCCTGCCACTCTCTGAGCTCATATGGCTATTTATATATCATTATCAGGTCCCATTGGGTCTGGGGATCACATGGGCAGCTGCCTTCCTCCTAACTGAAGCAGGAGCCTACAGTTACAAAGGTTGTGATGTAAACATTCCTGCATCAGATATTATATCTGGACAGTGCAGAAAACATGTCTCTAGGATGAAGCATTGTCGAGTTGATACTTCTCATGCCTTGAGATCATCCCCATGGTTTAGGTTTCCTTACCCACTGCAATGGGGTACTCCTATCTTCAACTGGAAAATGGCTCTTGTGATGTGTGTTGCGTCCATCATCTCATCTGTGGATTCGGTTAGTTTCCAACTTATATCTATTGAGTTCTTTCTTATCGTTTAGTTATTCATTGTCTCTATTAATTTCCAAGATTTGACAATAGGAGTCTTAGGCTTGTGTGGAAGAGCAATGGTTATCCACACTTTCATCTTACCTTAGTTGAGTTTCTAATTTTTAGTAGACTACAAGCTGGAATAATGACATCAAGGATTTGGGTAGTTTCCAACTTATAGTTATAACTATTAAGATCTTTCTTACCATTTAGTTATCCATTGTCTCTATTAATTTTTGTGATTGACAAATATGAGTTTAGGATTGTGTGGAAGACCAATGGTCATTTTCACTTTCATCTTATCTTGGCTAAGTTTCTGATTTTTAATAGAGTACAAGTTGGAGTAATGAGGTTAAGGATTTGAAGTGGTTTGAAGTCCCATTGATAGAACTGGAAGAAAAATGCGATTTTTATTTTTAATTGTATGTTGAATTTGGACTGTTCATATAATAACACAGGGTCCTCTGTGACATTATGGTAGGATACGCATTTCACTTCAAAATGTGATCTGAGAAATACTTGTCTGTGGATGAAATGCTGTTCACCAGAGATTCCATCAGCATTGGTTTTCTCGAGCTTCCTTTGTTACCATTCATTTTCAGTAGTATCAACGATTTTGTTACAAGTACTTACTATTTATAAGTTAAGTGCTACAAGGTTACACCTTCACTACTGGAAAGTTTGTGAATCTAAGTTCTACTTGTTGAAGAATAAATAAATTGGTGTCTGGCTTTTCACTATAGTTTTGAGATAAAAAAAATAAGTTAGGACTATTAGAATCAGCCTCCTGTCATTTATTTTTCAGTTTTGTTCCATAGAACTTCTAGCAAGATGTTTAGAATGTTTTCATTATTTGCTTTTAATTTGGTGGTAGGTTGGCTCATATCATGCGACATCATTGTTGGTGGCATCAAGGCCTCCGACTCCAGGTGTTCTCAGTCGAGGTATTGGTCTTGAAGGCCTTTCTAGCATCTTGGCTGGCCTCTGGGGAACTGGAACTGGCTCCACGACTCTAACTGAGAATGTGCACACTATTGCGGTGACAAAAATTGGGAGCCGCAGAGCAATTGAAGTTGGTGCCTGTATTTTGATTCTTCTATCACTTATAGGTAAGTGTTAATGAACTGCTATTGGTAATAATTGAACCGAAAATCTCATTTTTGATAATGCAAAATGCATAACGGACATTTTATTTGTTCCTTGCCTGCTACAATGAGAACTATTGAGGTACATGGATAAATTGGATAACATGTAGGGTTCTTTCTAGATGTTTCTGAGAGAGCCAAGGAAGAGTTGGTTGATGGCTACCTGCTCTTTGTGGCATATGTATAGGAATCTCCTATTTTAAAAATGCAAATTAATTGAAATTCAAGGAATGCTTGAATATGAAAATAAAAATTGGGATATAGTGTTACTAGTTAAAGAATTGATACTACGAACATGGATGAATAAAAAAATCTAATTTTTTTTAATGCTAATTTATTTGACTTTTATTTTGCCCTCGCTAAGGAATGGAAATATTTTGATTTCACTACCATATTATTTGTCAAATTTTGTTTTTGTTTCATGAAAGAGTAGGAAGGTACTTGGAACTTTTTCATATTCATGTAATTTGTTTGTCAATCTTGTAGTTTAGGCCACTATAATCAAACTCTAGATCTGTCCCTGATATGAAGGATAATAAGCTGTAGTTTTCTATGGTTTTTCGTAAGTAGGAAATGGTATTGTTTTTTTGAAAAATGAATAAATTGCATTAACTATAGGCAAAGCTAATACAACGTTCCAGTGAGTTCTAGTGTATAAGCCTTAATTTAATTACAGTTTGATTGTAATGTCAAAGTATATAAAACATTACAATAGGCAGAACTATATCAACATTCTAAACTGATTAAAGTTTCCATCTGCGTTTCATGCCCTATGAGAGAGTGTTTTGCGTATTCTTTGCAAAAATAGCTGATCTATTCCAGTTGACAATCTTATCTACTAGTTGGTACTTCCCTTCTGTGTTTGTAAACATTCTGCTATTCCTTTCCTTCCAAAATGTGTAGACAGTAGTCGTGAAAGCAGTCTTAAGAAGTATTTCATTAGGCATACCTTGCTTGGAGTGTCTAATAACCCAACTCAATATTTGATCCTAGTCATACATGTAGTTTTCTCCTACAATCAAATGTGGTATCTTGCTCCAGATTGCTTTAGAGAATCTACAAAGAAAAAAGAGATGATCTCTATCCTCCATTGCCATTTTGCGCGATACACAACTAGAGTCTACATTGCCATGCCATTGGCTTTTAGTCTTAAGCCTGTTTTGAATCGCTAGCCAAGTGATTAGAGAGGCTTTAGGATTCAAGGGGTTCCTCCATAGAAGATTGAACAAGGAACCTCAGATGATTTGTTTACGAGTAACTGGTGGCAAGACTTATTTGTGAATTTTCCATTCGAACTGAGAGTCCAAGTGATTTCATTGTCATTCTCTACATCACTCAATTGAGGAAAGTATTCCATTAGAGAATTAAAGCCTCTAAAGTTTCCCCTCCATTCACCATTCCATATCAGAGATGAGACTTTAAGGTTCAGTGGGATTCTATTTCTCAAGTGCAGAATATTAGGGTTGTGAATTGTAGGACTCGAATCTAGCCAATTGTCAATCCAAAATCATGTTTTTTCTCCATTACCAATCTTATGCTTGTTCCACGGATAAACAGTGTCTCTCAACTTCATCATTTGTCTAACGACCCAAGAGACATCTCTTGTGAAAGATGCCTGCCAGAAGTGCTTTTAAGGTGATACTCGTGAATCCATTTGATCCAGAATGCTTTTATGATCTGTATAGAGTCTCCAAAGCCTTTTACACATCATAACTTTTTGCATAGTGGTAATGGAAATGATCCCAAGCCCTCCATGTTTCTTTATAATAGTAACCACACTCCATTTGATCTTTGCATTTTTAGCGTTTTCAGTTCCGCCTGTCTATAAGAAAGCTTTCATTATTCTTGTAATCTCTTTAGTAACCTTCCTTGGAAATTTTATGTGTACTGTCCAGTGTAGATGCAAGCTGCTCAGAACTGAGGTAATAAGGATGATTCTGGCAGCATATGAGAGAAACCTGTTTTGCCAAGCATTAACTCTTGATTTTATCCTTTCAATGAGAGGCAAACAATCATTGAACTTAGGTTTGGAATAAGTGATAGGACCCCCAAGGTAGCAGAAAGGAGTTGAATTCACATTATGCCCAGCAATTCTACTTAATTGAACTAGATTCCTCACATCATCTGATAGATATAGGCTGCTCTTTTCAGTATTATGCTTTAATCCCAACCATTCTGCAAATATTTCCAACACTTGTATCATAATGCTTATGGACTGAGTGGCAGCTCCACATAATACTATCAGATCATCAGCATCCGTAAGATGGGTGAGGTCAATTGCACTGCATTTGTAGTGGTATTGGAATCTTCCATTACAAGAGATTAGCTTGTTAATAGCCTAGACAATCCTTCCATAACAAGGGTGAATAAGTAAGGAAATAAGGGGTCTCCCTGTCTGATTTCCTTTGGACTCTTGAAAGGTTTAGTTCGAAAACCATTCTCCGGCATACTTAGAGTTGGAGTTTGAATGCAAGTCATTATCCAATTCACAAATCTACGGGGCAGTTGTAATGCTTCAAGACATATTCTGATAAACTTCCAGCTACTTGTATCAAAAGCTTTGAAAAAGTCAATTTTGATTGAGCAGCTTTTGAGTTTCTTACGTGAATTATACTCCTTCAGCAGTTCTAGTAGCCGGAGGATATTGTCCCCATTGTTTCTGTCAGGAAGAAAAGCCCCTTGTGCTGAATTGTTGCTACCAGTGATTACCACCTTCAACTTTCATGCCTGTAATTCTGTAAATGCTGTTAAAACAATCATTTTCAGATTAATTGAACGCAGAGATCAACAACTAACAATAGAATGGACTTCTAATGATCATAAATGGAAAATATTATTGATAGTTGCAGCTTGATGAAAGCACAAGTAGCCCTTGATTCATAGGTAACATGCTTGGCTTGAGATCACTTGATTTTGACTAAGTGTTTCTATTTGAGTAGGTTTATTAACTGAATTAACATAATCTGTTCATCGTTATGATATTGGAACTTCCATATTGATGGCTAAGTTTGATGTCTTCCACCTGATGATGTGTGTGGCTTGTGCTCATGCTATTTGTTATCTTTTCTTATTGTTTATTAAGAAGTTAAGCAAAAAAGAAATGCAACAGGAGTGTACATATTTATTCATTAGTCAGTGCATCTGACACTGACTTGGGTCCTTTCCTTTTTTCTTGGTGGTAATGGGATTAAATGCTGATATGGCCTCTGTGTTATTCGGGAAGGAGTGAATTTGTGTCTTAATGTGGTGTGTAAGATGACTATATGTAGCTTTTTCTTTATAAGGTTTGTGGATTAACAGAGACAAGGACATTAGACTTACATGTACAAGCTTTGGCCACTAACTCCACTTATCAAATGCAACTAAAGTAATAGAAGTGCACTACTTCCCAGATACTGTGGTTGTAATTTTAATCGGAATTTTGCAGCTTAGATCCTGATCTTTGAACAAATTGTTGCAACTCTTGTTTGGGTCAAAATTTTCTGGTTTCTTTTTCTCTCTCTGATGTTTGACTTGTATTTCTCTCTTATCTCTTCTCTCTCTTTTCTGAATTCATTCTTTATGGGTTTGTGGGGCGGGCTTCTGTCATGCTGTGCTTTGATTGGATAGTTGGTACCATGGTGTGAACAGTTTGCTTGCTCCTGATCCTGTTGATCACACAAAGTCCTCTTAAGAGTTCCTGTTTGAATTCTTCTGGAGCAATTTGCTTTGAGGATATTATATCTAATGATAGAAGGAACACTGTTTGGTAGACATCATTTTATTTTCTACCTTGTGCTATTTTGTAATAGTTTTTGCATGATCATTTTTTCGGATAAACATACAGGCAAAGTTGGAGGTTGTATAGCTTCAATTCCTGAAGTCATGGTTGCTGCACTCCTCTGTTTCATGTGGGCAATGCTAACAGCATTAGGGTTGTCAAACCTGCGGTACAGTGAGGCTGGAAGCTCTAGAAATATCATTATAGTCGGTTTGTCATTGTTCTTTTCCCTTTCAATACCGGCGTACTTTCAACAATATGGCATCTCTCCAAATAGCAACTTGTCTGTTCCAAGTTACTTTCAGCCTTACATTGTTGCTTCTCATGGACCAATCCGCAGCAAATACGGAGGGGTATGCTTTTTGTTCTTATATTGTTTCAGCATGTTTCTTGGCTAGTTCTAAGATTAATGTAACTGAGAAGCTTCTTTAAATATAAATTCCTGTATCTTCATGTGTGCCTGCTGTCCTTTATGCATGGAAGATTACTTTTGGTTACTAAACGTGCTTATTGTGTTTTAACAGTTGAACTACGTTCTCAACACATTACTATCATTGAACATGGTGATCGCATTTCTTGTTGCTGTTATCCTGGACAACACTGTACCTGGTAGCAGGCAAGAACGTGGGGTATACGAGTGGTCAGAACGTGAGGCAGCAAGGAGTGAGCCTGCTGTTACTAAGGACTACGAGTTGCCTTTCAGAGTTGGCCGAATTTTCAGATGGGTAAAATGGGTTGGCCTTTGACTTTGAGAGACCAAATTGCATCTAATATTGGGAAAACACCAGCTGATTCTGAAAATGTGTATATTGGAGGATCTGATTATGATTGTTGTAATTTTGTATTATGGACAATGTATGTAGTTTTCAGTTTTTGAGTCACTGAAGAAGGATTTTGTCCTTGTACTTTGATCCCACCTTCATCATATATATTTATTCCAATTTATATTATCCAACCTCCATTTTAATGTGTCAATATTATAATTAAAAATGTGATATAATGATCTTTAAGTACAAGAATAAAATTAAAATCTCATTTTTTTAAAGTAAAATAGATATGATTCTTACTAAACTATATCACATTATTTAAATAGATGGTGCTAAATGTCATACACCTAACCAATTTGTCCGAGATAAATGTTATATAAATAATATGATATATTGGCATAAAAATGCGTGTTGCTAATGTAATGTAGTTTAACTCTTGCCACTGTAACAGTCGAAGAATGGAACGAGATAAAGGTTTTATGTACTAGGTATAAATACTGATCGGTACAAATTTGTTTCGTTTGGTACTAGTCGGTATCGGAAATTTTGAAAAATATTGACCTATTAACAAAATTTTAAAAATTTTACCTCCCTGCCGCCAACCCCCTCTTTCTTTTTTTCAGAGTTTTTTAATTAGTTATTGAGTTGAATTTTTATTCTGATTTTTTTAATTTTTATTTTTAAAATAAAATACAAATTTTTATTACTAATAATAATTATACATTGAATAAAACTTAAAAATAAATTTTTTGATTGAAATTATTTTAATCTTTTATATAATATTTATTAATAAAAATATTTTATTTTTTAAAATAAATAATTTAAAATTTATTATTTATAAACTAATATTTATTTTATATTTTTTAATTATTAAATTAAATTAAATTTGAAATTTATATATTTTAAAAACATTTTAAAATTTAATTATATTTATTAATAATTATTAAATTAAATTAAGATATTTATAATTATATTGATAATTAATTTTAATTAATTAAATATAATATATTTAATTGATAGTAAATTAAATGATATATGTTTTTGTTTCATATTTCAATTCTACTTAGTTGTTTCCTTATCACGAACTCTAGTTATAAATTTTAATAATTTGATAGTTAAGGATATTTATTGTTATTTTTATTAGATGTTTTGATGTAATTATTATTTATTATATAATGAAAATTAAAATTGTAGTATTTTAAATACATTAAATTTTTCTTAATTTTATATTTATATAATGATTATTGTCTTTTTGCATATAAATTGTAGTTATTATTTATATGTGAAATGTCTGAAAATTATTGTTATTTTATATTAGTTGTGATTATTATTTATTATTATGATTTTTGAAGATAGGGTTAAAAGTATACAGTACAACTGCATAATATGATAATCGACTATTTGGAAAATTTTTAAAAAACTCAAGGTATATTTTGTAAATTTAAAAAATTACTCGAAATGATACCTAGTATTAATCGTTACCAGTACAGTATCGTACTAGAACCCATTTCGATACCAATGCCGATACGATATTCGCAACATTGACTCGTGCTCCTCCACTTCTTAGTGTATTGGAGTGCATGATTTAACACTAAATATAACTAACAGTAGCTGTTCTAAGATTCAATCGGGTTGGAGCACTCTATTTTTGTTAAGGTACTTCACTCTTGTGTCAATTATGTCCACATATTTGTGTGGATCATACATAAATATATGGATGGGATTTAATATAATAGGGCAAGAATTGAGGGATCAATTCACATGTTCCTGTTTCCGTGTGCCACCTTATGCCCCTCTTCATCCATCCATCTATTGGAGCACTCTATTTTTGTTAAGGCGTTTCAATCTTGTGTCAATTATGTCCACATATTTGTGTAGATCATACATAAATATATGGATGAGATTTAATATAATAGGATAAGAATTGAGGGATCAATTCACGTATTCCTATTTTCGTGTGCTACCTTGTGCCCCTCTCTACCCTGTGTCCCTCTCATGGATGAATAAAGAGAAGCACAGGGTGGCACATGAAAACGGGAACAACCACCCTGTGCCTAAGAATTGGTTAACTGGATGGATACGGGATGGTTGTGCCCAATTTCCAGTGTCACCTTGTGTCCAATAAATCTTAGTCATCCATTAACATTTAATGGCTGACTGGGATTCCCAGAACACAGTGTGACACTAAGAATTGAGCAAGGGGATTTGATCCCTAACTGGATGAGAGGATATAATCCCTCTCCGATTCTTTGATTTCAGCGTATGCATCACCCCAGAGGGAACAGAACTGACACACCAATTGGATAAATTTGATTCTCAACTCCAGACGCCACTTCTACTTGTGATAAACAACTAATGATATAATATTTAATATTTACCTTTTATTAATTTCGACAAATTAAACTAAAAATAATTCTGTAATGAGATATTCAATTTTAGAAATAAATCAAAAAATTTTAAAAAGATATTATTAATGATGTAAAACTAAAAAAAATAAAATATAAAATAAAATAGGAAAAAGTCAAACTGTTCACATGAGCCCATAGTTTCTCATCCATCCTAGCCTGAGAGTCTCACATGTCAGGAATTGCTACCGTTTCCACCTGCTGCTGCCTACTTCATGATAATTAAGGTGAGTTGTAGCCAAAACTTGTCTTCTACTGCCTCTTAATTGTTGTCATCTTTCACCGATTAAAATTTTCCTTAATCTTACTCTTTACCTACTTATACCAAAACATTTGTTGAAACACGAATGCGTAACCCAATTGATCTTGACCGCTCACCAGAGAGGAGACTGATTTGCTAATTTGTAGCAACAAAAAGGTGAATTTAGGCGAGAGGGAATTCAGGGATGAAGAGATGTCCCCTAATCAGTGGTTGTTGTCCGAACCTGGGGCGACTACGAGGTCTTTCTTGGACGTTTTGGGGGCAACGGCTCACTGCCTTGGATTGCTACAATCTAGGTGGACCAAGCAGAGGAGGATATCACTCATGAGACCCAAAGGACCAAGGTACTGAATTCTGCCCTAAATTGGTCTCCACTGTTGAACAGAAAAGGGAAATGAGAAAGCCATGGATGAAATCTTTGATTTTTAAAGTTTTGGGACTTGATATCTCAAAGAAATTGAAACAATTCTGGTCACCGATTAATGAGCTTGTGTTGATCGATCTAGGAAATGGCTTCTTTTTGGTTCGTTTTTCTTCTGATGAAGACTATGATAAAGCTCTGACGCAAGGCCCTTGGATGGTGCCGTGATCACTATCTTACGGTGAGACAATGGCACCCTAACTTTGACCCATGGACAAAGCCCCTGACGAAGGTTGCAGTCTATTTTAGATTCCGATGGAGTATTCTCATGGGCATTTTCTGAAACAGCTGGGTCATAAAATTGTAATGTTCTCAAAGTAGCTGATATTATAAAATTGTAATGGATGGCAGTGAAGAAAAGAACTCGTGGGCCTAACAAAGGCAAAGTGGGTCGGTTGTCCTACAACATAGGCTCTAGATTTAAGCCGCTGGATTTGGATGAAGAGAGTCAGCTAGAGGATCAAGGGGGAAATGTTCTTTCTCGGCAGGCCCAGGGAGTGGAGGATGAGAAGGCGGAGTCTGCAGGAGAAGTTGAAAAGAGCCCAAATGGAGAAGCCCATAGTGGAAATCACATCAGGACCCATAATGAAAGCCTAGGTCTAAAATGCGATATATTAATTTTGATATTATAATTAATAATTTTACACCTAAAAATATGTAAGTTATTTTTCATGATCATTTGTACGTTTATTATAAACATTTAGAATTTTGATAAGTAATTTAGCTTACGACATGAATAACTTAATTATAAATGTTAAAATTTAATAATAAAAATATACTTTTAAAATTTACATAACTTATTAAGACTTTTCTTTTTATTTTGTCCGGCATATAAAATGTTAGTAACGAGTTCATTTCTAATCACCTACTACTGCCGTGTGACTTGAACAAAAGTTGAAAAAACTTGTTTATGTTAGACGTGGAGTTCACAATATTGAACAAGTGGGGTTGGCAAAAAAATAAATAAATCAATACAATATAAAAAATAGCAACAATCATAACTATTGAAGAAAAAGAGGGTAGAGGAGTAAGACCTTATGATATTGTTCATACTTTTGGATGTTTTAGTCAGAGTTTATCTAGAATGCAATTCTTATAACGTTAAAATATTGGAACAACTTAGATGGCTGCAGCTAAATTTGACGCTTATATTCTTTATCTATATCAGTTGACGCCGAAGGGTTTGTTTGTGTTAGTGAATATATAAAATTAATTAAGTTGCCTCACACAACAGCTTAAACTTTTGTGATGAAACGGTAACTTAACATGGTATCAGAGCCTTTGTGACCAAGTGATCGTGAGTTCAAATCCTACCACCCACCTATTATCCAGCACAAGGTAGAGTGGACCTGTGCAAGTTTCAAGCCCAAATGACTTTCATCTGAGGAGATGTGTTAGTGAATATATAAAATCAATTAAATTGACCTCATACAACAGCTTAAGCTATTGTGGTGAGACGGTCAATTAACAGTTTGCATTAACGGGGCTCCATCTGCCTTGGTTAGTTAATGATACGCGTCAATCCAACTTGTTCGTTTTGGCGATGATAAGAGCGTGCACCTTTCTCCATTTGACTCACAACCACTCTGACCGGTCTTGGCACACGGGATCAAAGTTTGGTTAGCCTGACGATTGAATAGACAGCATCATATTTGTATATGGTATGTACATGAAATCGCCTAATGCTATCTTAGCGCCATATAGTTATGAACTAGTAGGTTTCTATAGATTAGTAGCCTAATTAATCATTGAATGAACAGCATGCATCCTATTTTATATATAAATATTTTAGCTTTGTAAAGTTGAGTTGTAATAACAAGACATTTTGAATTTATTCGAATTAAGTAAATATCAGCAAAAGGGCTTATTATCGACAATTGTTCAGCAAGAAGTTTGGTTGTTGGGTGTGAAAGCAATGGCATTGATATGTACCCTGACCCGTGCTCATGGGCACTTGCTTATTGCGTGTGAAATTCAACATTCCACTCAAAACTCAAACCAACAAGACAGAAAATGGAAGAATTGAACAACAACCCTACTTAGCAGAATAATTACTTCACCAGATACCCCTACTTAGCACGGATTGGTAACAGTTATTTGGTAATTATCAAAGCGCAACAGTTATTTGGTAATTGTCTGTTTGCAAAATTCCTTCAACTATTCTGACCTAATGTAAATGTAATATCAGACATCTCAATCTTATTTGCTCCACAAGTGGTGATTGACGTAAATATTTTATGACCATTTGAGATTCACAGTAAATGAAACAAAGCAATCTACCATTACCAGGTTTAGAAAAAGATGAAGACTAATGCTTCGCTTAACCATTACTTACCGGGTCATTATCTTCCCGTACAAATCACGACAGGAATCTAGAAGGGTATATTCAAAATGCTAGTTTGTTGTAATTAATTCATGATTGTGAGTAGTCAGAAAAACTGTATGTAAAATAAGCGATTGGATGGAGTCCTGTCAAAAGAAACTCCGCATTCGCTTGACCTGGAAAGAGAAGAATCACTTT
>JAOQMR010000008.1:7923075-7935107 GCA_027563865.1 Erythroxylum pelleterianum | reverse complement strand
GTAAAATAAGCGATTGGATGGAGTCCTGTCAAAAGAAACTCCGCATTCGCTTGACCTGGAAAGAGAAGAATCACTTTTAGTTATGGTAAGACTCGGGATAAAGATTGGCGTGTAAAAAAACGTAGTTTCAGCAACAGAGCCGATGATCGTTGACTTTGAAGATGGTAAATACCTTCCCCTCTATAAGGCTTCAAATCGTGATGAAGACCTTTTTGTCTATATATATACCGAAAAACTGCAAACTAACTTATAGGTGATGAGGAGACAGGTAATTAGGAGGTAAATATGGTCCTAAAGAAACATGTCAAATTGTTTGCTAGTTATTTGTTTATTAGTTGCATTACAAGATATTTGCAACATGTCAAATTTATTTAATTTTTTTTATTCGAGAAAACCCTGTAAGGGTTCAAGGTAAAATCCCGGTTGTTCCAAGCTCTTACAAAAGAGGTTAACATAGAATCGAAGGACTTAACCGAAGTCAAGCCCCGCTCTCAACAATCGAGCTACACCTCTTGAATACGCAACGTATCAAATTATTTATTAGTTATTCAGAAGTTAATTTGACTTGAGTTGGTCTTAATAGTATGTAAGTTGGACAAAGTAAAATACAATTAAAGCATCCAACACAAAACCTGGTGTTTTTGTCCGTTAGAGCATGCTTGCCACGTTAGATTACTGTGTAGCAAGCAGATTGGTTGGGGTAAGAGGTGGGAACTAGGTCCACTAGAAACTTGTGTCTTGAATTCAAACTTTGGATAATTAAATATGATGACTTGGTTAGTTTTGTATTAGTTCTCGTTTTTTTAGTATTAAATAATTTTTTTTACATAGCAAAACACGACATTTAAGTACGATAAGATAATTTTAGAATTACTTAAACATTATATTCATTTTGCTAAAATAACATGCATTTTTAAAATTAATAACGTCATTTATAAATGTGGAAGATGACTTGAACCCCTTGGATGTATGGATTCATCACATGGTTTTGAGGAATAGAAGAACAATAAGTATGCTTCACATGTGAGGAAAACAAACATGTTGAAACGTAATGCTTAATGAGAAGACCATGCGTGGTTTTAATGACTCGAATACAAATAGGAGTAAGTGAATGCGACCATTCACTCGCAGGTTTATGTGCATGCCCGACCTACCAAACAACGTAACACATAGTTTAATCTTTATTTATATTTAGTGTGTGGTCAACACTAATTTGACGATTCTCAAGGACAGATTTTGATCAATCAATTGACGACGATTGGTTCTCTTTTCATCTGCTAGCTGGTCCCAAACTTAACTTGGCTTTAAGAGAGAAGAAACACGTGATAGGGCTTCCTAATTGCAGCAAAAATGTCGCAAAACTTCTTGTTGGTACCACAAGACCAGGTATGTATGGGATATAAAAGGTGAAAAGTTGAAAAGTAGTCCTGGAGGCTTACGTACATGTCATCTTAAAACAGGTGGTGTATTCATTCAAACGACCACGACGTTTCTTTGAATGCATATGTTTTCTTCGATAATGGTGAGCCACTGTTTTGTTCTCATTAGATAAATTGTTGGATTTCTTACAATCTATCTGTAATTAAAGACTTATTATTAAAGAATAGTATATTTTATCTAAATCATATTTACAAATTTTAACTGCAACATTTCCAAATAAACATCGTCTTCAAACTTTAAGCTGATTATAATCTTTTGTCGCAATTCTAACATAACAAAAACTCTCAAAATAAACTTAGTTCAGCAATTAAGAATGAATGCATATGTTGTTGGTTGAAACATAAAGGGCCTACATAGGTATCCATGCCACAACTTGACCTTCTTTGCATGTTCAGAACGTAACAAACAGAGAATGGCGGAGAAAGGGAGGCAATAGCAGCGGCCATAAACTCTAGATCCCTACATCCCATGTGGGTTGGGAGGCATGTGTGGTACTCAAGACAATTGGCTGTGTGCTGTCCTTTTCTAGTTTTTTTTTTCCCCAGTGGAGTCTGAAATTAACCTGTATTTCATCTGCACTTCCTTTGGAAGAACTAATGTAAAAATTTTGTCTTTTACAAAATTTTAAAGTATATATATATACTCTAAGATTTTCTTAAAAATATACCTACTATTCCTATTCCTAATGTTAAGATTATGGTCATTTAATGCTTAACCCCTCATCACGCACACGTTAGCGCCTATGCTTCTGAGTTTCCTCCTCTGTGATGGGCAGAAGTATTGAAACGGTTTAAAAATTGGTTTTGGGTCCCTATCTTCATATAGCACAAAGTAGTATACCATTGCATCGTGCAAAAAAGAGAGGCTAGAAGATTCAAAATTCAGAGGTGTTGCTGGATATCGGTGGGGCAATGGCTGGAGGTATGTTCATTCGGTTATGCTTTCGTTGCTATATACATGAATAATATGCATGTATCTTGCTTACACATAAATGTTCTTGTGTTATGAGATGCATGTCATGTTTTATCATTTGGCATCAGAGTATCAATGTCTTTGCCTTGCTTATGAACTGTTGAAAAATATATCTATATTATGTTATGTTTCTTGTTGAGTTTCTGCGGTAAAAGATGAGCTTGAGATTCTTGAATGTTTCGATGTTTTTTGTACATGATAGACGTTAGAGTCGTGTTTTGATACTCCATGAAGCACCCCACGGTGACTGGGCGATGAAGAGAGAAGGGACGACGATGATCGTACGTGATGGCTTCGAACGTTGCCATCCATGCAACGTCGCATGGTTGGTTTTCTGATGTCTCACGCACGTCAACTGGTCATTGTCGTCCCATCGTCGCCCATCATTCACCTTTTGGCATCTTCTGTGCGCCTCCTGTGTTGAGTTGGAGCCGGGTCACACCCGACTTAGCTGGAGTTGAAGACGACTGTCTGTTATTTTTAAAAAAGTTTTATTAATATTAATTATGTTAATATTAGAAATTATTGGGTTAATCAAGACCTAACCCATTTTGTTGTGATTTTAATTATAAAATTATTTTGGTATTAATATTTTTATGAAAATATTAATTTTTAATTTGTATGTCTAATATTGGAATTAAATTTTGACATACTAGTAATAATTGTTTAATTATTTGCATAAATTTACTTGTGATTAATTGAAAAATTGTGTGTATAAATTTATGATCATTATACATGCAAAATTAGATTAAATAATTAGTGCATTATTATTTGATTTATTTGCATTATTTATTAATTGATGTAAATATTTAGGCTTTATTTAAGCTTATTATAATGTGAGTGATCAATATGATGTTAATTAATTGGGAGTAGTAACAACATCTCAAATTAATTACAATTATACATTTAGCCTTAGGATCACATTAAATCGTTAATTGTAATTAATCATACGTGATATGATAAATCTACCTATAGGAATTTTGTTATATTTGTATAATTAATTATGATGAAATATCAGATATATTTCTTAATCTACCCACAGGAATTAAGAGAAGGAACATAATTCAATAGTTTTCTTATAAAGTTATAGATGAATCTAACTGAGTAGAACTTTAGCCTATAGGCAAGTCTTAGCAAATTAAAAATATATGCTTATTATATATAATTTGAGACCAATAATAATTTATGTTTTACTAATGTAAAACATGCTTTTAACAGATGAATATTTCTGATATTATGTATGATATTCCCGAATTGAGAGGTGACAACTATAAAGTGTGGAATGAGAGAATTCTGCTTCATTTAGGCTTGATAGATATAAACTATGCTATTACGAAGGATGAACCACCAAGTATAACTGAAACCAACACTCCAAACGTTGTTGCTCTTTATGAAAAATGGGAGAGATCTAATCGCCTCTCTGTAATGTCCATAGAGACCAAAATAATGTCATAGATCTATTGAAAGCCATTAATGAGCAATTCGCTACATCTAATAAGGCTCTTGCCAGCACCTTAATTATTAAGTTGTCATCCTTGAAGCTCACTGAAATAAAGGGTATACGTAATCATATCATGCGTACGAAAGACATAGCGGCTCAGCTGAAAGTCTTGGAGGTTACTCTATCGAAATCTTTCCTGGTGTATTACATTCTGTGCACTCTACCCCAACAATTCAATTCTTTCAAAATCTCTTATAACAACATAAGGATAAGTGGTCGATTAATGAACTGTTGACCATGTGTGTGCAAGAAAAGGAGAGGTTGTTGATGGAAGAAGGTGTAAGGGTGAATTTGACCGTTTCAAGAAAGAAGAGATAGGATGATGTCAAAAACAAGAAAAAAAGCAAAATTTCTCCTCAATCCGATATAAAGAAACCGTCAAAGTGTTTCTCCTGCAAGAAGAAAAGGCACGTGAAGAAAGACTACGCTAAATTTAATGCTTAACCCCTCATCACGCACACGTTAACACCCATGCTTCCAAGTTTCTTCCTCTGTGGTGGGCAGAGGTGTTGAAACAGTTTAAAAACTAGTTTTGGGTTCCTATCCTCGTATAACACAAAGCAGTACACCATCGTATCGTGCAAAAAAGAGAAGCTAGAACATTCAAAATTTAGAGATGTTCTTGGACATTGGTAGAGCAATGACTGGAGGTGTGTTCATTCGGTTATGCTTCTGTTGCTATATACAAGAATAATATGTATGTGTCTTGCTTACACATAAATGTTCTTGTGTTATGAGATGCATGTCATGTTTTATCATATACATCCATACTTTGTACTCACCTCCCCTTTCCTTGGAAGAGCTACTTCATCCCTTCATTCCTATGTTGCTTTCTTTTGGTTCTAACGTAGCGGAGAAATGAATCCAGCTATAAAATCAAGTCAAATACCTTCTAAGAATGAATCGTCGAACATCAGTTTCATTGACGTCACGAGAATTATAATAAGGGACATTTTATTTTGCCCGAATTCATTTAATTGGTAAGTAGAGTGCGCATCTATCGATTGATTAGATTATTATTAATACTTGTATAAATTTTTTATTAAAATTTGAAGTATTAAATTTTAAAAAATAACAAATCAACACAGATAAATTCTATCACTAATTAGGATATATATATATTATAAATTCTGATACCTTATTTTATAAAATTAAAATTAAAATATACTAGATATTTTGTTCATAATTTAGAATATTCAATATAGCTTACCTTAAAAATGTTAACAGAAACTTAGTGAAAGATTGATGGAAGCCTTACGTACATAGTCCCATTAGTATATTTGTGACTAAACAGAAGTTACACTGAAGTTTGGTACTAAAAGGTGCCATACCAAAGTAAAACGGAAGTATAACAAAATATAAGGAGCCATTACTAAGAATAAGTTAAGGTCTACCTTTACTAAGAATAGAATAAAATCCAAAAAGTTTTGCCGTCAACATCTATAAAGTTTGAAGGAAACAGTGATGCGTAGTAGCTTTGGGCACCTGCAACATTACACAATCGTAATGTTAATATTCAAAACTTAAAAAGTAGGTCGAAAGAGAGAGACTGCAAAAACCGTAAGTAACAGTATAAGCCAAGACTAATCCTTCATACGCTCGGTAATACTGTACAAGTTAATAATACGACACAAGAACTGGAATAACAGGCATTAGTTAGTATCCAAAACAAGCTAATAAGATGGCATGAAATGAAAATTAAGCTAGTGAAATACAAAAAATATGTGCAAGTAGGGGTGAGCATTATTCGGGCTGGTCTGATACGGATCGGACCAGGTATTACCCAAATTGTTTTCGATTTGGGACGGATAATTCCAAAAAAAATTCGGATTACCCGAATTAGGTTTAAAAGAATTATGAAAATAAATTTCTTGATTTTTTTTGTAGAATTAACAGATTAATTATGCTAGTTAGTTGAAATATTTGGTTATATTATTAGTAAATTCAACTATTTGTTTTGTTTTATGCCTCTCAAATGAAATATAATAATGTAATTCAAGTATTTAGTTATTTTGTGTAATTTTTGAAAGAGAACCAAACAAAATTTCGGGTAACTCAAAATTACCCGAATTACCTGATCGGGTCGAGTAAGTTTGGATAATGAAATTTTAAGGTCGGACTGGATAAGATGGAATTTTTTTTGGGTAATTCGGACTTGGTGTGGTCGGCCATGCTAGGCCTAGACTCAGGTCCAAGCGTCGACGGCCCATTCGTAGGTGATAACCTCCCATGCATACGTAAAGACCTACGTGAATACCTAAACCTAGCGGCTATTCCATATATAAGGTACTTGTTTGCCATGATACAGGTACGACATTAGAATCCTGATTTTCTCTGTTTTCAGCAGCCAAAACCTCTACCAAAAGACTAATTTGAGCATCGGAGGGACCTGTCAGCAACCAACCCCCGACGTGACTTGTGTTGTTTTGCAGGCATTTCAGAGCCGAAATCAGTCAACCTCATGGATTCAAACAGCAACGTCCAACCCCATCAGAATCAGACAGAACCAGGACTTTACTCGAACAGTAAAAATTTGACCCGATTAGTCCGAATGCTTACCCCATATGCAAGGCAAGTGGCACAGGCCAATGATGGATGGGTACAGCAGAGAAAAGGAAGAAAACAAAAATGACGACGTGGAAACTGTTAGTACAATGGGTTTGGCTGGCCCATCCCATTGTCTCTTTTATTCTAATTTCTAAGACGGAGGAGGCCAGATTTATTTATTCTAATTTATTGTTTGTTTAAAAACAAATTAATCAGGATTAAGAAAGAAAAAGATATTGAAAAAATCAGAGAGAGGGGGTTAGGTGTGAGATTGACCGAACCACCTCCCAGAAAAGACTTGTCTACTCCATGGTATAAAACCCCTCAACACCCCCACCTTCTTTTCTCAGCTTGACGTTCCCTTCGATAGAGAACACCAAGCTTTTTACTACCCACATAATTAGCCTATTTTACACACTTTAATTTGCATTCTTTTTACCTGATTTTCCTTTTGTCATCTTCAATTTTTCTGTTTGGCTCCAAAACGGATCGCTTCCGGAGGTCAAGAAGAAGCAGTGTTTATGGCTGTTCATACTCTATTCCCTCCCTCTTCGCTCAAGTCGTCTTTTCACCAGACTCGGCCACCACTCGCCGGACTCTCTCCGCATAGAGTCACTGTTATTCACTGTATTCATCGACCAGACTCCGCCCATTTCGTCAACGGCGTCGCCTACACTCGAGCCGACTGGCAAAGTTCCTGCGCTATCCTTGCCAGCAAAGTTCTGTCTCACCAGCAACCCACTGATCATACCAGTGGAGACGCCAGTGGCGCCGATCATGTCGCTTCAGTCAACGGCCACAAGACCTCTATTGACCTCAGCCTTGTTCCTATCAAAAAAGAGGTAACTGAGGGCAGTAACAATGGCAAGATACAGAAACCACTCACCATCACCGACCTTTCTCCGGCGCCGATGCATGGAGCTCAACTGCGCGTGGCTTATCAGGGAGTTCCCGGCGCATACTCCGAGGCGGCCGCCGGAAAGGCGTATCCGAACTGCGAAGCAATTCCTTGTGACCAATTCGAGGTCGCTTTCCAAGCTGTCGAGCTCTGGATCGCAGATCGGGCGGTTTTGCCAGTGGAGAACTCTCTCGGTGGATCTATTCACCGGAACTACGACTTACTCCTCCGCCACCGTCTCCACATCGTCGGAGAAGTACAGTTACCGGTTCACCACTGCCTCCTAGCACTCCCAGGTGTACGCAAGGAGTACATTACCCGCGTCATCTCGCACCCTCAGGCACTCGCTCAGTGCGAGCTGACTCTCACGAAGATGGGCCTCCAAGCCGCGAGGGAGGCTGTGGACGACACGGCGGGAGCAGCGGAGTACATAGCAGCGAACAACCTCCGCGACACGGCGGCAATAGCGAGCGCACGCGCGGCGGATCTCTACGGGCTGCAAATCCTGGCGGACGGGATTCAGGACGACTCGAGCAACGTGACGCGTTTCGTGATGCTGGCGCGTGAACCGATAATCCCGAGGACGGACCGGCCGTTCAAGACGAGCATCGTATTCGCGCACGACAAGGGGACGAGCGTGCTGTTCAAGGTGTTGTCGGCCTTCGCCTTTAGAAACATAAGCTTGACGAAGATAGAGTCGCGGCCGCACCGGAACAGGCCGATCAGACTGGTGGACGACGCGAACGTTGGGACGGCAAAGCACTTCGAATACATGTTTTACGTGGATTTTGAGGCGTCCATGGCGGAGGTTAGGGCTCAGAACGCGTTGGCGGAGGTGCAGGAGTTCACGTCCTTCTTGAGGGTATTGGGCAGCTATCCTATGGACATGACTCCCTGGTGCCCTTCCAGAGGAGACTAGAAAAAGACAAAACAACAATAATAATATCATTATTAATCCAAAAAATAATCCCACTTACAAAAGTGTTAATGGGGCGCTTTATTATTATTATTTTTTTAAATATTTTTCTTCTTGTTTTGCTTTTACTTTTCTTAATTGCACAAACAAAGACTGCCAATTTGTAATTGTAACTTCTGTTGTTGTTGGTTATAATTTTTAAGGATGGTGAAGGTAAATATCTCTTTCACATATCTTAGTGTCATGTTTTCTTTGCTTGCAGTTTGCTCTTTGATCTTTATAATTGTTGATTCGGAGAAACAAAACCTTATGTCGGACTCTGCTTTGGCAAGCTGTATTGACTATTGATGATACTTAAATATGCTTGCTTTTTGCCTTTCACATCTGGCAGCTTTCCCAATGCCACTAGTTATAGGACAAACTTAAATGGCACGTGCAAAGGCTTCCCTTGTGTGATACAGTGATACTCCATCTAATTTACATAAATGTATAATATAATCACGTGGTGAATGTCCCAACTTGTGACTTGTTAAAGTGTACTTTGTCTTTACTACTGACTACGATAAGTAAGAAATGTTTACTAACCAATTGCAAACTTCACCCATGTGTCGACATGGAGACCAAAAAGTCAGACAATTATAGACTCGTATCAAAGCTAGGCGCTGAACTTGGGTCCAGTTAATTCTTTGAACATGTTAAAGAAAATAACTAAAAACACGTTTTCAATTAAAACTTTATTTTTAAGGTTAAGATACGAGTTTAACACAGAGAATCCTTTTTTAAACAGCTAATTAATATTTATTTGGTGAAACAGTTGTCATCCATAACAATTAATTAAGAACGAATAATGTTGCCTTTCCCGCCATTTCTTTTTTATATGTATTAAGTATCCCAACTTTTTACTGGACTAATTTTAAGCTCTTCAGATCTTATCCTAAGAGTTTTAGAGGAGATAAATCTGGAATTTCAAAATTCATCAGGTTCTTACGTAGTCTGTACACTTTTGCACATAAGGAGTCGTTGCATATTGATTGGTCAGCTACTAATTGATCACTGACCTTGTTCAGCATTAGGTTTTCAATAACCTCGGGCTCCCTAGTAGGTTCAACTCTCACACTATCGCTGGAAGCAAGATGTCCGTAATTGATCCGACCAAAGAGCATGCCCAAAGAGCTAGAGGATCATTAACAAGGAAAATTTTCCTCTTCCTTACTTTTTTAATAACTTGAACTCAAAACCTCGTGCAAAGAAGAGCCTTAAGTAAAGAGTTGGAACCAATAAGGCCACTCCTGTTTGTCCTTTGCTCGCTATTTGAGTGCAAGTGTTCAAATCTAATAATCTCTGTAGCCAGTAGCGAAGCTACTGCTAACTTAAAAAAAAATTTAAAGAAGATATATATGCATATAGAGGTTGCCCACCCTAAAAGAATATCATTGTCCATGGTGGATTGGATAAAACTCGTAGAGAGTATGCTTGAAAACAATTAGTTTAAATATTTTGTATTTAATATTGCAATATTTATTTTATATCTTATTTTGCCCCTGAAATAAATTTCTGACTTCGCCACTGTCCGTAGCTCTTAAATTTGACGAGAGTCAAATACAAGGGACGAGTTGATTTGGATCAAACAAGCTATGGAACTTCGGTGGTTTGTGCAACTGGGGAGAGGTAAGGTACGGAGATGCTAAGGTTGTCAGACATGTGGCCATTACCATTAGAGAAGTTATTAACTTACACCCATTTGGTCACGCACACCTGCTCACCAACCAATTGTTCGAGCTCTACATGTTCCCATAATAAGAGCTTCAACTCTTATCACCTCCACTTCTGAATTTTCCCTACCTACCAACCCAATTAGGTTAAGATAGAGATTTCTCTCATTTCCCCAATTTTTGGCACACATATTGATTTTCAAAAGAAAAAAAACATTTGTCTAGTAAAATAAATTCAAGAAAAAAGGCTATCTTAACTCTCAAACACAATCCTCGCATGAATCTATAGATGAGAGGATCATAAATTTCAACTCATGAGTGTTAATTGGTAAGCAATGTCTAAGAAAATTTAAAAGGGGAGGATATGTTTCGTTTTGGGCTTAAAACGGTGGTAGCACTTGAGCAAATGCTTGTGGTGTTAGGAGGAGAAAAAGGGTTTGGTGGACGAAGAGAAGAGTTGGGGAGGTTAGTGTGTGTGTGACTGTGTTGCGGTAGGTGAAGATTATGCTGCCAATTAGTGGTTGAAAGCTACCGTTTTCTTCATTTGTTGGTTAATTTATTAGGTGACGCATATCAGACCTCTCCATGACGCACGTCGGCATTTCCTAGCCAGTCAAATTCTTTGTATTCGTTGCAAAATTCAGTTCTTGAGCCTTTCCCGTCCATCCCCCGCTCAACTTGAGCGCGTGGAATAATTGCTTACGTGCATCGCTCACTGTTTATCTTACAAGCATTATTAAGAAGAAGGTAGGTGTTGAATATATATTGAATTACTTAATCATACTTTAACCTTTCACATTACATTTTATATGTCATGAGCTATGTAACTCGTAATCCTTTCAACTAATTTGAGTATTATTTGCGGTCAATCTAATTTGAGTATGGTTCTATGGTACTGCAACGTATGATCAAACATATTCATGTAAGAAATTCCACTCTCTGACAGCACATGGTTAAACTGACGTATGATCAAACATAATCATATAAGAAATTCCACTCTCTGACATCACATGGTTAAAACTGTCCTACCTCACATGATTTGTGATACTACATTTAAAAAGTAGATAGTGCCCAAAATTTTAAATTATCGGCACTTGTGAGCATAATAAATATCTCCCGCAAATCTCACTTGTTACGTAACAATGAGTTATATTTTATTGTAAAAATAAAAAATATTGGCATGATGTTTATTTAATGAAAATTAATTTTGCTAAATTTTCTATCTAGTTAGCGTCTTTCTTGAATATTTTAAAATAAAGAGATTTAATTTTAACTTTTGAAAATGTTAGAATTTGTTCTATATTATGTAATACAAGTAGGAGTGGTCTGATTGGTTTCAACTCTTCACTTAAGTAGGAGGTCTTAAGTTTGAGTCACCAAAAAGAAGAGGAGGGGATTTTCCTGTTGATGATCCTTTAGCCCTCTGGACATGCTCTTTGTTCGGATCAATTACAAACATCTTGCTTCTAACAGTACAATTAATATGTAACGACTTCTTATGCGCAGAAGTGTACAGACCGCAAAGCTACCTAATTTATACTAATAATGTTAGAGGGAGCAGCTGAATCTTTGCATTAAATACCAAAAAAGAGGAGAGATTTGATTGTAAAAGGACTTGTCCGGGACCATATTTGAAATTGAACCTATCAAGCTAGTCCATTTAATTGGGTGTATGAGCACCGTCAGAATTCATCCATACGTAGATAGACGGTAGCTTTGGGAATTTATGTATTGTCAGCCTTCTGTCCTCTAAAGAAGACATAGATCTCATTTTCGATGAAAAATAAATTACTCTGTCACTTAAAACTTCTTTACAAGTTTCAATGAGGTTATTCAAATATAATTTTTGCTGATTCTCCCAGCCAAGAGCTAGAAGTGCGTAGTCTGTAGTCTGTGACTTATAGCCATGAAAACATCAGCAAGATGGCTTGGACAACGACAGCTCCATCATTAGTTCATTGGGTTCAACGTATGAACTTTTTCATATTTACTGGTTTGCTTAATTTAGAATTTGCTATGTTATCAATTATGACTCAAAAGTTGAAT
>JAOQMR010000008.1:7850854-7861412 GCA_027563865.1 Erythroxylum pelleterianum | reverse complement strand
ACAGCGGCAAACGGTTGTAGTTCAACTCGCTGCACCAAAGGGGACAAAACCTAAGCGGTGCGGGCTCACCCAAACCAGTTACCATACCTCAAGAGAGCACAATATATAGTGTCCCGGTTGAGAAAATGAATATTGTCCATTGATTGCAAAAGTTATATGGTCTTTCTGTAGATTTCTTAAAATGTGAGTTCTTTTTATGGATTAGAGAATCTAAATGCTCACGAATGAAATGAGTAATTACATGAGACCTTAACTTTTTTTATATAACTTCCATATCGGGCTTCCTCATCATAAGCTCGATATGTGTCTAGTCCACATTGATCGATGTCCATTTTCCTCCAAGACTTCAACTCATTGACTTAGATTATTTATTGAGTAACTTTATTATCTTTATCCACATAATTTAACCAATAAGGTATTGAAAATTGATAAATGGAAATTAATTATTGTCCAACTTTATGAAAAATATCTAAGATTATGCCCGTTGGATAATAATTAATTGCTGTATTGACTCAAGTTTAAAATCAATTTAAAAATTCGATTAATTTACACTTCTGTATTTGCTCAGGACTACTTGACATAGTGAACTAAGTCACTATTCTAACTGATTCCGCATACTTGACAAACATACCCTTTTGTTGTCCTTCAACACTCCCTATGTATGAGGTCTAATAAGTCAAAAACACGACTTGAACTTTTTTCTTTATCTTGGTCAATTTACATCTACAACAGTCAACACTAGTTTCCAAATCATCAAATTTAAAGTTGGGAAAATGCTTTCCTTTATCAATCTTTCAACCCTATTTCTGGAAATGTAACCTATGCGTTTATGCCACAACATGTATGTCGTTTCCTTTATCAAAGTTCTCTTACGAGTAACAGGTTCGACAATATAAGAAGAAACATACATTTCATTAGGGATAAGACACATTCTATATAACTCGTAAGACAAGAAGGCAGTTCTGATATGCTTTGCATTGAAAGATATATTTACAATTGAAGTATTAATTACAAAATGATAACTCTCTTTATCCAAAACTGATACAGATATCAGATTCCGTCTAAAAGATGGTATATAAAATATGTCCCATAAAATAAGTACAAATCCCGTATCGAGGTTCAAACATATATCTCCTACATACAAAACATCAACTTCTTCATTATTGTCGATGATCAGCTTCTCCTCCTCTTTATTCGATTTTTTCCTAGATTTGAACCCCTGCATTATGGAAGCAACATGATTAGATGCTCCACTATCTAGCCACTAAGAATTGGATGTGACTATAGCTAAATTAGATTCATAAATCATATAAGATAAGGAGTTACTTGACAGATCTTGTTTGACTCTCCAAACTTTATACTTCTGGCAGTCGAATTTCATATGCCCTTCTTCTTGTAGAAGAAGCACCTCATATTCTTTAAGTCTTGTGGACCCTTTGCAATGTTAGATTGATCAGTCTGTATACGCGAGAGGGTTTGGATTTCTTACGCTTAAACTTTTGGGACTTAGCTTTCCCTTTACCTTTGGCTGCATACAAGGTTGTATAAGGAGTGCTCATTAGCTTCTCCTTTGCTGCAACACATCGGGAAATCAAAGAATTGATATCCCAAACCTCATCATTAGAAATGTATGAAGTGACCAGCATATTAAACTCGTGCGGGAGAGTATTAAGAGGTTAGTGCACTATCAATGTATCAGGAATTGAAACATCTAGTACCTTCAACTTACTCTGAAGATAGACCATTCTTATAATGTATTCCCTTACTCCTCCTTTTCCAGTATACCTTATGGAGAATAGATCCATAACATCAACAGTCACTGTAGCGTTGACGTTAGTATTTCACTGTGCGCAAAACTCAATGTGATGACACTATGATGTCAGAGGTGTGCGTGATGGCTAGGCGATTGCATTGCACGCTTTCACGCCTGATGTGCATCTAATGCGGTGGGCGTGTGCACGTGCATTGACGCACTGAACCATTGTGCAACACATGCGATGCATGTGCCTTACGGGTAGACCCGTCCGTCCTGTATGGTGTGTGCATCACACACGTTGGACATGCATCCTCACCCTACACGCCATGCGTCTGGACACATGGCAAGAGCGTGTGATGCACACGCCTGTCACGACGCTGCCATTGGGATTTCGAGCGTGCATCTTGAAAGTGGCAATCCACGTGTCCTAGATCAAATGTGAAAGGGAAATAAACGAAGAAATGCGAGAATACCTGATTTTTGGTTCCATCACACGTTCGGAGGAGCTTTCGGAGGCCCTAACAAGCTCGAATTCACCGGGACTTCGCGAGATCTTCTTATCAACACATGGTCAACGTCTTTCTACAGATCAGAGAATTTGAATGCTCATAAATTGTATGAGCAATTACAGGAGACCTTAACTTCTTTATATAACTTCCATATCGAGCTTTTTCGTTAGAAGCCTGATATAGATCCGGTCCACTTTATTATCTTTATCCAGATCAAATTATTTAACTTAACCTATTAAGTTATTGAAAACTAATAAAATACAATTAATTACTATCCAACTTTATAGAAAAATATCTGACTTAGTTCTCTATTCTAACGCTTCCGAACAAATCCCATTATTGACAACAAGCTATTTGATGCTTGTTTGCATTTTCCTTGTCAAGCGTTGGTTTGCTATTACTTTTCTTTCCTAGGTTTGAGGCTCCATTTCCATCTCAATCTCAATGTCATTCCCTCCGTTATTTGTCCATTCGCACCAACTTTAGACAAACCCGACATGAAAGCTAAACTGATTTAAGTCTATGATGGAGGTTTCCTAATTTGACTAGTAGGCACAACTTCCTAATAACACACAATATGCTCGCTGACAAGTGCACTTAGAGAGCGACCGACTTTTTTTTAGTATTTTAAAAGAGTCGTCACAGCAATTGAAAATGAGTTCAAATTTGTGTAAAATACAATATGCTCGCTGACAGTGACAAGTGCACTTAGAGAGCGACCGATTTTTTTGAATATCTTAAAAGAGTCATCACAACAATTGAAAATGCGTTCAAACTTGTCACTCAAAAGGTAAGTTTGACAAGATACGATAACCACGAACCAAACAAAACCAGAATCCAGAATTATGGGAAAGTAGATAAATAGTTCCTTGAATATTCCAAAAGGTTGTAGAGTCCCAACGGATGTAACTTTGCACAGCGTTAATCTCTCAAGTTCTTTAAACCACTGCCAATAACCGGTAACTCAGAGTCCACTTCGGCGGTCCAACATTAAAAGACAAAAAGACCCTTACCAAGCAACCGGCTCTAGCCAGTAAAGCCAATGCGGGAATGCCTTCTCTTTATAAATCCACGTGCTTTCAATTGGGCATTCCATAACCGTATCACTAGCTCTAAATATTAGGCTTCTGCCTTCGATATTTTGAAAATTCACAGTATTGCCATTCTTCTTATGGTCGCCGCCGGTTCGCCGGGAACTGAGAGCCACAGTTGCTCCCAAGCTCTTGGTTTCCCTCGCTTCCGATTCTTCCGCTACCCCCGTTTGAGGTAACCATCGACAGCGAACACTACTTTTACGGATTTGTTTTCTCATCAGATACATAAAATACTATGCCGACTCCAAAGAGTAACCGTAGAGGACACGAACCGGAGAAATTGGAAAAGAGTAGAAAGAACCGGTTGACGGAGATATCGTCGTCGTTTCACGGAGGAATACCGATGGACATGCCGCAGTCGAGGATGCGACGGCCAAAGACTGCACCGAACTTACCCGACGTGAATATTTTCAACGCCGGATGTCTTCTTGAGGCGAAGCCGAAGTTGACGAAGTTGCTACTCAATGTGACGATCCAAGGTAGCGTTGGTGCGTTGCAGGTGCTGATATCTCTGGAGTCGACGGCAGGCGACCTGATCGCCGCTGCTATTCAGCAGCACACCAAGGAACGTCGCCGACCGATTCTTCCGATGGATGCTTCTAAATTCGACCTCCATTACTCGCAGTTCAGTTTGGAAAGTAAGATAAATTTTGTTTATATCTGTTTATCTTTTCTATTATTATTTCTCTTCTTTGTACGTGCGATGCGTTAATGTCACGTGTGAGGTGGTGAATTGATGGAGAGTCGAACTTGTGGTTTTGACAGGTTTGGATAGGGAGGAGAAACTAGCGGTGTTGGGATCAAGGAACTTTTTTATGTGTCCAAAAAGGTCGGCAACCGACGACGACGGCGCAACGGGGTGTCCTGGTGGCCTAACCACGACGTGGTCTTGCTCAAAAGAAGTTGACACAGCCAACAAGAGTGGGTTTCCATGGCTAAGATTCTATTTATGATATTTTAATTCCAAACGGAGGAAATTGTTTGCCTCTCATGTTTGTTGCTACTCAATGGGAATATTTGTACAGTTTGCTGTTTGCCGCACAATTTGGGTTTTGGTTTATGTAAAATCATGTCTTGTTTACCTTTGGATTTTATCTCGTCATTGATTTTTAAAATAAGGTGAAAAATGTAGTGTTTATTTAATTGACTATGTTCTTTGCCGCGAGATTGTCTCACTAAAATGAACTTTTCGCGAATGGCTGATGTTGAAGTGCATGGAAGGAGCACGCTTGTGATTCCTTAATTTAGGGAAATAAAGAGGGGAGATTGCCATAAGCCATAAAAAAGTAAAGGTATATTGACAACTACTCAATCCAATTTCCTTTCTAATCCAGCATGTCACATGATATATTGTTTTAAGTAAATTAAAACGATTATTAAGGGATTTAGACTAAACTATAATATTAACTTCTTTAATTAAAATGAAATTAAATTGTAACATTAATATAAATTTGCTGTGATATTTAAATCAAATTAAATTCTGTCAATTGTTTCCAATTGAATTGAACTTAAATTTCCTTTTTGTAGTATACTAAATCTTAAAATTTTGTAAAAATTAATTTGATATATGTTAAATATTGCCTTTGGATTTCCCTAGACTTCTTAGTTTTATAGGATGGCCTATTAAGAATTTGCGAATTTGGAACAAAGTCAATTTGGTGTTTAATTCTTCTTAAAAGCGGTAACCCATGTGATAATTCCTTAGAAAACAACTGTGCAAATTCCTATAACAAAGAAACAATGGCAATAGGCAAAGAAGGGTTAAGATTGTTTGTTGAAAAATAAGCATCCTTGTACAAGTAGTTGTTGCCTCGCTTGCATAGCACTCTTAATCTCACTTTCTTTAGTCAAGGCAATGGCTCTTATTTTTCTTTGTATCTTATGTTCCACAATCGTAAATGGTCCCCCCATTACTCAATTGTTTGCTTTTCCACTCTTTTGCTCATAATCACTCTTATTTTCACTCCTCTTTGTTTTGTTCACTCACTTGCGATGCTCTCAACTTACACCCATTAACTATCCCAATTTGATCCTCGTATACTTCTAATGGTTTGAGAGGTGTTAATACAACAATTCCATTATTCATGACAAGAGTATATTTATTTTAATAGCCATCACGAGCAACCTTACTATCAAACTACCATAGACGCCCCAAGAGTATATGACCACTGTGCATTGTTACTACATCACAAAGCATCTCATCCTTGTAGCTGTCAATAGAAAACACTATTAACACATGCTTTGTCACCTTAACTTTTCAGTAATCATTATACAGCAACTTATACAGTTTAGGATGCTTATTTCAATTTCTCAACCAACAAAGTACTAACATCATTGGTGCAGCTACCACTATCAATAATCATGTTACATACCTTATTATTCACTTGACACTGAGTGTGAAAGACGTGCTCACCTTGTTCTTCATCATCATCTCCCTTTGGCTAAATGCTTAAGTACATGCCTTGTAATAAGCATATCACCATGTACAAGCTCTTCAATATCAAAATCACTACAAATCTCCAATGGGGGCATCTGTTGTAACTCATCATCGCTTAAATTAGCATTATCAACATTATAATTATCCAACACAATCAGAGTCCTTTTTGTTTGGACATTGATAAGTAAAATGCCCAAATCCCTGTTACTTAAAACATTTGTTATCACGAGATTTAGATTCAGTTTTACCTTTAGAAGAAGCAGAAAAATGAATCCTGGACTTCATAACTTCCTTTGGTTTAGTGGCAGCCTTGTTATCCGTCTAATTTGACTTCTATAAAGAGTTAGATGTTGGCCAGCCTTGATCTCAAACTTTAATTGCCTTTCCACCTTTATAGCCTTACGCGATAACTCCCCTATCTCCACGTAATGTTGTAATTTAACCATATAAGCTTTTTCTATATTCAATCCTCTAATAAATCTAGCCATAATTACCTCATAATCCTCATTTATACCTTGCTAATCATAGTTTTCTCCATCTTCTTGTAGTAATTCTCTACACTTATTGAACCTTATGTTAACCCTTACAACTTTCAGTGAAAGTCCCTATAGTAATGACTAAGTATAACCCTCTTTCTCATCACTAACTTCATCTCCTCCTATAATTGAATAGACCTCTTACCATTCCTATGCCCACTAATCAAAATTGATCCCATAAGATGCTAGCGTAATCCATGAACACATCCACTATAAGTTTAGCCTTCTTTTTATAAAAATAATTATGATAACCAAACACTTGTTCTACCTTTCCCTCCTACTCTAAGTACAATTTAGGATCATTTTTATCTTGAAAGGTAGCAATTTTAATCTTAATACTACCCAAGTTGTTAATTTTCTTCAGTACAACCCCTTTTTCCCTCCTAGACTTCTTTCCTTATAATTAGAATTCTCCTCTTTCTCTTTCTCAAGCAAATGTCTCCTAAAGGATTTAGATTGGATCGATGATTATATACTATTCAACATGGTGTTCAATGCCTTAAATTGATCTCAGACAACTTCCTTAAACAACTTATGATCAATGTCAACATTATTTCCACCATCACTTATGTTTTTAAAAGCATGTAGAAAATTTTTTATAAATAAAAAATGTTTTTTCCTCACATGCTCCCTTACATGTTTATACTCGAAATTCTTTAACAGTTCATGTTTCACTAAATTTAGTTTTTTCATGTTGATGTTCTCACCCTCTTGCCTTGTACCACTCAATTTTCATATATAAAATCTTTAGCAAGAATCTCATCAGTGATCCTATTGAAACAATTAGCAACAACCAAATGGAAGGAAAATCAACAAGAATTTTCAATAATACCAAAGATCAAACAAGAGAAAATGAGAAATAAGTAGTAAATCAATGGTAGCGAAAGTCAAATATGAGTAAACAAGGAATAAATAACGAGTCAACTAATAAATCAAGCAAGAGTACTTTAGGAATAACCAAAACTTAACAAAACAAAGATTGGTAAATAATATTGTTGAATGAACACTTTTTTTTCTTTTGTTCTTTTCTTTCTTTTCTCTCTTTTTTTGCTTTTTTTATTGGCACAAATCATATTTAAAGTAAAAATAATCAAGTGTAATTTACAACTCAATTACGATTTAAATTATTAGTCACACATAAAGGTACATAATTAGGTCTAAATACTCAAAATTCACAGAGCAAAAGGCACAACTTGGTGCAATATGAATTAATAAGAAAAATATGGAAGCAAATCATGTCTACTTGAAGAATTGATGCATCACAAAATGAGAAATTTAACAAATCAAAATTAGTGCTACGCACAAGAGGAATAAAAAATAGCAATTAAAGATGAAAAGAAATTAAATAATAAAACCTTATTCTAAATACCAATTGATAAGAACCTAAGCTATAAAGAACTTACACCCAAACCAAATATATAATTTGGAACCTTAAGATCAAATTGAAAAATAAGAAAGAACTTGACCTTAACCAACTTATTGACTAAAATTGAAGTTATAAGGTTTTTTAATGCCACAAGTTATCTTGATAAGATTAAATTTAGTTATTGGGTAAAGAACCAGAAGAAGCACTCACAAAAAATGAGAAAAAACCCTCAAAATTAAAATTATCGATCTACTGAATATTATACACCCATATAACCTTTTATTTAGGTTAGAATCCTAAAAAGGAAAGGGCATCTCCCTTTATCTTTGACTAGGTCATAAACTGATTGAAAAAAAAACATAATCCCTATTAAATAGAAGTCACAAATAAGAAAAGAAATCAAATAAATATGAAATAAGTCTTAATTAGAAAGGACTCCTAAACGAATAAGAAAACAACTAAACTATTACATATTTTTACTAAACACTACTAAATAACCTATAATACATCTAATGTGCGAATTGGCCTAGTGAACACGTAAATTTATGCCTCCAAAGGTGGGTTCCTTACGTTTAACACGTATTAACTGCTTCACATTGTAAAAAAGTGATCAAACTTGGAAACTCACCAAGGTCTTCACGAATAGTCTACTCCTTACCTTGAATTTCACAATGTAAAGCTTACTTCATGAGCTTGCTATTTGATTGTGTCCTTAGACCTCCAATTCCTTGCAAAGGATCTCGAGCACTTGGATTAATCATTTGCTAATCTGAGGCATAGATAAATTCTACACTCTATGGCTTTATTATGGTGAACGTAAGGAAGCAAGTTGTAATAGAAGTGGCGGTACATGTTAGGATAACAGTTACAATAATAATGTAGATGATTTTGATGTGAATGATGATGGGATTGACGAGATGTTAGACGATTTTTGGAATTATATGGAGACTATGAATGAAACAGGAATGCCTAACATAATTGGTAGTATTATAGAATATAATTTTAGGAAGTTGTTGAAAGTTGCTCAAGAACAATTATATCTGGGGTGCTCTAATTTCCCACAATTTTCATTTATTATGAAGTTGTTGCATTTGAAGTTTTATGATAAATGGAGTAACAAGTCCTTTGACATGTTAATTGACTTATTGAATGATGCATTACCTATTGGACTTAAGTTGTCGAAATCTTACTATGATGCAAAGAAGCTGTTAAGGGACCTTAGTTGGGATATATTTCAATTCATGTTTGTAAGTATAACTGTGTTCGTTTTTTGAAGGAAAGTAAAGATCTTAAGGAGTGTCCTATTTGTGGTACATCAAGGTGGCAAGTGGATGATGGGAGAGGGAAAAAGATACCAGATAAAATCCTTCAATACTTTCCTATTAAACCACGATTATAAAGACTTTTTATGTCAACAAAAATAACCATAAATATGAGGTGGCATAAAGAGAAACGCATTGATGATAACATTATGCGTCATCCAGCAGACTCAATGGCATGGAAAGAGCTTAATAGAAAGTTTCCATGGTTTGGACAAGATTGTCGTAATGTTTGACTTCGATTAGCCTCCGATGGATTTAATCCTTTCGGTAATAAGAGTAATTCATATAGCATGTGGCCGGTGATTCTAGTCCTATACAATTTACCTCCATGAAAGTGTATGAATGAGCCTTTTATGTTGTTGTCTTTGCTTATTCCAAGACCTACTGCTCCTGTTAAGGACGTCGATGTATACATGCAACCATTAAATGATGACTTAAATGATCTATAGGAATTTGGATTGCAAACTTTTGATGTTGTTGAAGGTGAAACATTTATAATGCATGATGATGTTTTGTGGACTATAAATGATTTCCCAGGTTATGGGAATTTGTCTAGTAAAGCACTAAAGGGTATATGGCTTGTCCTGTATGTAACCATCAAACATATTCAAAAATGATATGAAGTAAAATATGTTATACAGGTCATCGTCGTTATTTGGAACGTGAGCATAGATGGCGAGAAGTAAACATTTTAACGGCACAGTAGAGTTGGATGAAGCTCCGATGCAGTTGTCCGAGGATGATATTGTTTACCAGCTATTACATTTGGGTGACATTACACCTGGAAAACACCCAAGTAATATTTAAAGCAAAAGAGAAATGATGTTGAACTGAATTAGACAAAAAATAACATATTTTTCAACTTGCCATATTAGAAGGAATTACTATTGAGGCGCAATCTTGATGTCATATATATTGAGAAAAACATTTGTGAGTCCATTTTAGGGACTGTCATGGGAATTGATGGGAAATCCAAAGACACAATTAAGGCTAGACTTGACTTGGAAGACATGAATATTAGAAAGGACTTGTATTTGAAAAGAAGAGATGATGACTCATACATTATCCCCCCTGCTTGTTACAACATATCGAAAAGTGACAAACAATCATTCTGTTAGTTCCTCCAATCAGTTAAATTTTCTGATGGGTATGCATGAAATATAAGTCATTGTGTGAATGTTAAAAAGGGAAAAGTGTCAGGTTGAAAAGTCATGATTACCATGTACTTTTGCAATAATTACTTCCTATTGGAATACGTGGTTGTTTGTTGAAGGATGTGTCAGTTACTTTGGGTCAATTGGGAGAGTTTTTAAAGCAATTATGTTGCAAGACACTTAAAGTTGAAGAGCTTGATAAAATGGAAAAAAACATAGCATTGATTCTATGTAAGCTTGAACTATTATTCCCCACATCGTTTCTTGATGTTATGGCTCTTTTGACAATTCACTTACCATATGAAGCAAAACTTTGTGGACCGGTTCAATTTCGACGGATGTTTCCCATTGAAAGGTAATTCATATTAAATTCAACAAGCTTTT
>JAOQMR010000008.1:7838737-7850754 GCA_027563865.1 Erythroxylum pelleterianum | reverse complement strand
AATTAAATTTGTTTTTAACAATTATAATAAAATTTAAATTTAAAAATAAAATTTTGTCACTAAAAAGTATTTGCTACCAAAACAAAATCGTCACAAAATGTTATTACCTACGTTTACAAGAATGTTTCTAAAAACATTTACCTATAACAAACAATTAGTAGCTAAAACTATTCTGCCACAAAAAAATCGTCAGTAAAAATAATTACCTACGTCTATAGTTTAGTAGGTAAAAACCTTTATCTACGAAGCATACACGTCGCAAAATAACATGTACGACGTCCTTCGTTCTTATTGGTTATATGTTTTACCGACGAAATTATTGTGTATCTAAAACCTTTTTGCGATGATTTAAAAAAATAGTCGTAAATATTATTTTGCTACCGGGATTTAGCAACTATTAGGACGAAGATTGTTTTTTGTCTTAAATTAATATTTGCGACGATTTTTTAATATTTAATGACGATTGGTTTCATCACCAATAAGCTTATCTGTTGTAGCGTAGCTAGATTATAATTTTTCTTGATCATTATCTCAATTACCTTCAATTTTGTAATTGTTGTTACAAATACCGTGGCTTCTATTGTTCAATAAATTGTATTCTCTTCTTAATTCTCTCTTATAGGTAGTACCATATTTTTCGCTTATCTCTCTACTTTGATCACCTTTGGTGGAGACGTGGGCTTGTAAGTTCATTACATTAGCTCTTTAGCTTTTTTCTTGTTCACGAGTTGCTCATGGTCTTTCAAAGTGTTGGATACCTTATCAACATTGACTGAGGATAGATAATGAACTTATGTAATCATCGTCATAATATGCTCGAATTTGGGGCTCAACTACTATAGGATTTTCTCCACTATAACTCGTTCTATGTACTACTATCAATATATTTTCATTTGATTTGTCAAAATAAAAAGACAACTTACACATTAATCTTTCAATCTTTTTTTTATTCTTACGGTGAGCAACCTCTTGTATGTTGCTTGCACTATCACATTACATTTTTTTTGTATGACAAGGAAAAGGCTGTGTCAATTTTCAACCTCTTTCTCATTATTACTGTTCCTAATTTTGTTGCAACTCCAGTATACAAGACTTCTCACGTTGTGACGGTTAGATAAATGTAATTAATTGTATTTAATCTTCTCTTTGTATTTTATAAAAAGGCTATTTTTGTAATTTAAACCCATAATCTTTTGATCTCAAATGAGTAACCTTACTAATTATTTCAAGACTCACTCTTTTAAAGTAAATCTTAAAAAGTCATCAATTCAATCATATATGAATACAGATTCATGAAGTGCTATTCTTCTTTCCCTTAGATATAAGAAGTCTTTGAGTTTGGAATTTTGTAGATCTATATATACATCTATAGGCTTTCAACATTAACGTCAGGGTTTAAGGAGCACTGCTAGTTCTCCGAGTGAATGATAGATAAATAAGGAAATGGATTAAATTATGGGTTGTAGTGGTTAGAAACTATAATTGAATGGATAGTTAAATCGGATGTACTAGTCCTAGGTTAGGTCATGCTCTTGCTACATAATTGTGTAATAACTTGGTGTTTAGTTTATATTTGTATGTTATGACTGTGTTGAAACAATTCTTACAATTGAGCTTCTTTTTTTTTTTAAATTTCTCACGAGGTATTTTAGGAGAGTTCCATTATAAAAAGACATTTTTAAATCATCCACACTTAGATTAATCCCCGATCGAACCAAGTAGGTTTTTTGCGGGATGTAAAACTTTGATTCTAAATTTTAAACGATTGTATACATAAAAACGATTTGAATCCGTAATCTCGCTTAAGTCAAGAAAATTTCTTATCAACTTACCTGTGCTTTAGTGCAACATGGAGTCTTTGTAATTTCTGTTTCTTTAATGCTAGAAATCATCAAATCAAGCCTAAGTATTCTAAAAGCAAATAGAAGCCCGCTTTTGAACTTTGTTTAGGTCCACAATCCAAAACCCTTAACAAGTCACAACTCAAACTCGCAAGCCACAAACATAGTTTCTCATAATAATAAAAAGAAGAAAAAAAACATCATATTTAAACGGTAGAAAGGAGAAAAACCCTAAAGAAGAAAAGGCTGAGCGGCAAATCCCTTATATAACCCTTCCTAAACCCCTCTTCTATTCCGCCTCTCTCACTCTCTGTAATCTCTGTCTTCATTTCACTAAGAAAAGCTCGACATTTCCTCCTATAGCCATGGAGTTCTGGGGTAAGACACTTCTGTTGCCGTCTTCTTTTGTCGTTTTTTCTTTTCATTAGTGTTGCCCTTGTTCTTTCTTTGTTTTGTTGGTATCGGCTGTTTCTCTTTCTGGTTTCTGAATCTCTTTATGATCTTTATGTTGTATGATGTGCTTGTTGACATTTGAGGCCATATTTCTTCAATTTATTTATTTGTTTTTTTGGTTTGCTATGTGTTCATTTTGTATTATGTGCAAGGTTTAAAGGTTATATGGACAGTGTCTAAAGTTTTCTTTCACATGAATGATTCTGGGAATATAAGCTGTCTACGGTCTGTGTGAATGCTATTTGATTCATATTTGTGCTTAGTTGTTTTACGTAAAATTTAGGGAAAAGTTACCGACTAAAAAGTTGAAATTTTTTGTTCTTTTTGTGATTGTCCTCTGCAGTATGCTACCTTCTACCTACATTTGTATAGTTTTCCCGATAACTATGTGTGATGTTCACTTGTTTCCTTTTGTAAATCGTCAATCAGTATGTAATTTTCATTGGTTCATGTGGACCATTTGTCTACCTAATATGGAGTTTCATGATCTTTTCTATTACCTTCTTAAACTAGCTATGGAACTGCTATTTTCTAAATGAGTGAAATTATAAGTACATGCCTTTCTATTCGATTTCTTTCTTTTTTGTGTGTGAAAATAGTACTCTGTATTAATGTACGAGTTCTCGTATTCATTAAACCGGTCTTCCACATACAATATGCTGTGTTTTATCTATGGAATTTTTGTGAATTCTAATTTGATGTTATTCTTTTTCCTAGGTGTTGAAGTCAAGGCAGGGCAGCCTCTTAAGGTGAAACCTGACGAAGATGCTATTATTCATCTTTCTCAGGTAAAAATTGTTATAGATGTACTTATTTTTAAGTGCCGTGAAAGTAATCTCTCTGATGGAGTAAGTTGAGTACTTCTTTGTGAAGTTTGATGAGAAATTTTATTTCAGGCTGCACTTGGTGAGTCCAAGAAAGATAAAGGAAATGAGCCAGTGCCCCTTTTTGTAAAGTTTGATGAAAGGAAGCTTGTACTGGGGACTCTTTCTTCTGAAAACATCCCTCAATTGTCATTTGACTTGGTTTTTGAGAAAGAGTTTGAGTTATCTCATAACTGGAAAAATGGGAGTGTATTCTTCTGCGGTTACAAAGCTCCTGTACCTGATGAATATCCTTTCCCATTTACTTTAATCTTTCCAACTTTTATGTCATTTTCGGTATATAGTCTTTTGTTCATCACTGTATGCTATATACTTCTATTGCCATTTGCTTTTTCCTTGACTTTGGTGTCTTATCGTTGGCACAAATTTCTCTGGTGAGTCCATTGACTTTTATGTAATGCTTTGAACTTTCATACTATGGGAACTTTATATTTACTATGTTGAGGCATTAATGTATGCAGATTATGGAGAATCTGAAGACGAAGATCTCCCGTTGATTAATGCAGATAATGGTGATTGTCATTTTTCTTTCAGTCTTTGTGTTTGTTGACTTTCTTACTTATGTTCTTTAGATTGTTAAATAAGCAAACTAATGATATTTAATTGGTTTTCTCTTGCTAGGAAAAATTGAGCCAAAGGCTGAGAATGCAAAGGCTGCGACAGGGAAAGCCACCGCTGGAAAGTCTGAATCAGCAGCAAAACCAAAAGTTAATCTTGTAGAGCCAAGCAAAGCTAAAGTTGAGGATGGATCAAATGAGGATGATGATTCAGACGAAGATGATTCTGATGAAGGATCAGAGAGTGATGATTCTGATGAAGAGGTAAATTGCCTATTCAATATATCTTTGTGAAAGAAAAGTGATTTAAAGATATGATGTTAAGGGAGTCATACTAAGACTTGATATAGCAGAGGCTGTCCCTACAAGTAAGTGACAAAAATTTCTAGTTGTGAATTTGTGAATGGACAATGTTGAACTTATCTGACTATAGAAGTTTATTGGGTTCAATCAAATATATGAGGTTTCGTATGCAGGGTATGTCCCTTGATGATGATGATGATGAAGAAGATGATGAAAGTGAAGATGAAGAGACTCCTAAGAAGGTAAACTCCAGATTATTGTGGTTGTAGGATCAGCAACTAGTTTCAATTTAAGTGATCTAGTTTAAATTTCATTTTAAAGGCTGAACAAGGCAAGAAAAGGTCCAAAGAGTCTGCGATAAAGACACCTGTGCCCTCTAAGAAGGCAAAATCAGCTACTCCACAGAAGACAGGTAGTTCTCTCTCTCTTTTTTCATTTTGTTGTGCAGGAAATTGCAGGTTGTCAGTTTAAATATTCTAACTGATATTCTATAAAATCCATTTGTTTGATAAATGACTTCCTTGCTGTGGATCAGATGGTAAGAAAGGTGTTCATACTGCAACTCCTCACCCAGCAAAGAATGCTGGAAAGGCTTCTAAGCCGCAAACCCCAAAGTCGGGTGGTCAGTTCTCCTGCAAATCTTGTGATAGGTAATTTAATTTAATGAAACGGTAAAAAGTTTTTATTGCAGGCTGTATCAGTTTATTCTAATAGCGATGTGCCATCTCATGGTCAGGACATTTGGTTCAGATGGTGCTCTGCAGTCTCACACAAAGGCCAAGCATGAGAGCAAGTAAAGGGTTTACATGAGATCTGAATGAGTAATTAAAAAAGATTTTGGTAGGGCATTGCATCGAAAATGAAAGTGCCATGTGTTTAGTAGTGTCGCATGTAATTTTGATTTGATATTCACAACTCGAACAGATCTTTTGCATGCCCAGCTTAGTTCCATTCTTACATTGAAGGGCTATGTATTATTTTACTTTTACATTGTGGTGTACCTTGTGTGTCCTTTACTGGGTTGCAGTATTCAATTCAAATGACCTTTTTTTTGGTACAAGTGGCTTGCACATTGGTATCAGCATACCTTCTAAAAAGATGTCTGGGAGACCAATATTGGCAAATCCTGGATTGCTAAAAAAGTTGCAGGCTAAACGTTTTTAAATGGGTTTATTGGTTCGAAAAACGAATCATGCCAAGAGGGTAATTTTTGCTTACGAACTTGTCCCATGACGCTGTGATTCGGCGCCCAGAGAAAACTGGAAGTATGATGTTTAAAGCGCGTAAATCTGAAGCGAAAAGTTAAGCAGCTTAAAAACTTGGTGATTTCTTCCCTAATTCTTCAGCGTCTGGATGTAAGAACGTTGCCATTATGTTCGAGTTTAACGACATTTTGGATAGAGATTCGTTATCGAACGAGGTTTATGATTTTATTAACAAGGACTATTTTTTTTAACAAAATTTGTTATTTTCTATATGACTTACGGCTTACCCCGAAAACTTTTTTAGTTATGTTTAAATTTATGAAGCATTTTCAGCCTTTCTTAGCAACTGATTGGGAATTGAGATCGACGTTAAAAGCTGTTGGTTTTGTTCTTACTATTGAAGAAAATATGCTTTTTACTATTATTGATAAAATATACAAGAAAAAAGTCTTCCAATTGTTGCAAGTAACAAATCATAGAAGGAGAAGGCTCAGCGTGTTTCAGTTTGTAAGTTTGATCTTTTAGCAATTGGAAAAGACCGATAATATAGAATTAGAAATATAAAACTAGATAATAATTATCATTAACGCATGAGCGAGATGAATAAGACAACTATGTGTTCACTTGCATCATAATTATCGATCTCCATAAATGCATGAGCAAGGAGGATTTGGTATCTAAATGTTCAGCAGCTAAAGCTTCTAGTGTCGGAGTTGGAAGCACAGACGCAAACTAGAGACATTTTGTCCGAGGCTTGTAACTAGATGAACTTCTACCATCTGTTAGCCTAATTTACTGCAATTAGTAACTACTCTTTTTCCAAGTTATCATATGACTGGAGCCTCGTAAGATAATTTGTTGCGGAACACGAAAAGCACATCTCCAGGAACAATATGCGGAAGAGCTCAGACGACAAAAAGGAACAGGAATTAAATGAGAGAATCTTTTATGCACACACAGGATTCATGATGTGAGCATAATACAGCAATTTTTAATAGAATAACAATGTATGGTCTAACAAGGGTTGCAAAGGGGGAACTAAGTAACACAACGTTGCTGCAGCCACTATCAACCTGAAACAAACACCAAACACTAAAATTACCAAATGTGCGGATGTATGAACAAAATCTGGATCCGATGCCCTTTCTCTCTGAAACCTGACAGTCCTGTAAAATCAATCATCCAACACCGCACCACAACCTGTACACAAATTTCATTGTAAGCTGAGATTAAAACAACGGCCCGGTCTTTGAGAAGCAGGGATACCTGAACCTGCAAAACTCATTAACACACGTAAGCTCTATCTAAATTTTGGAAAAATAGATACAAAAGAAAGTAAAGGGAAAGAGAGTTCACAGAACCCGTCAAAACTGATCGTTCCCTAGGCTGAATAAGCGTTGGTCACAGAATCCTTTACTGTAATGCACTCACTAAAAGCAAATTTACGAAATGCATCACATGCATGCATACATATGAATGTCCAAGTAAATATTATTAGGGAGATTTTTTGCCACAAGACCAATTAACTTTGGAACTTGAATAAAAGATGAGGGAGAAATAACAATCCTTGTGACAATTAAAAAGCTAATGGCCATCATAAGCCTTTGAACTAATTATCAGAGACCTTTCAAAAGTTCGAATATAAGTTTCAGCAAATTGAAGAAAAGGGAAAGACAACGAAAAGAGATGGAAGTGCAGACCCTCTTCATTGCAAATCAAATTAAATCACGTCTACTAAAAAAGCATGGCAAAAGTTTTTAAGGTATACGTATTTAAAAAGCTAGGGTTAACTAACATTTATACCCCTTAGCTATATTCAAATTTCAAAGACTCCCACGGCTACATATCCAAACTTTTTAGTAAGTTCAAAGTTTTCCTCAAAGGCTACAACTGGTTGCATCTTTTTCACTAAAAAAATTTCATTCAAAGACAAATCATTGCGGTAGCTTGCCACGTAAATCGGGTAAAAGAATTTGGTTTTTAAATAAGTATTATATGTAATCTTTTCTTTTCCTTTAAGGAAAAAAGGAAAATCCAAAACAAAACCATATGGATCTTCGCTTCTTCACCCGTTTGATGAGAAATAATTATGAATAACTAAGTGCCATTAAATGAAGGGTGTAATATTAAAATGCATTGAATTGCTAAAGACTAAATCATGAAACCGAAAGGTCAAGGGTGTCTTTGAAATCTGACTATGACTAAAAGGTGTGCATGCATTTTATCCCAAAACTATCATGCAATGAAGCATGCAGGCAAGCAGTTTGATTGTTATTAACAGATGAAAAAAAAGGAGGAAAAATTGACAACCCATATGACAGAATTGGGAACCTGCACACCTGCACAGGGGAAAATGGGCTGTAAGCTATATTTATAAAACTTTTGGTCTTTGTTTCAAAAAGGTCCTAAGTGAGCAGGGAGAGTCTGAATTCATCATCAAAGAATCAAGACTAGTAAGATACGAACCAGATTCTTAAAATGAATCAGTATCCATATTCTTCTTTCTGAGGGGGCCGCTTTTGTTGATATTGATGATACTGGTCATCGTTTTGCGCATGCCCATTATCCCCGCTGCCATTGTCATGGTTGCCACCATCAGCTTTGATAGTATCAGCATTATCGTGACACTCCTCTTTTTCCTTGTTCCATTGTGCAATTTTTGCACGTCTCTCTTCACTGCTTTCCCTGATCAGGCTCCTATTGCGCCTTCCAGGAGGAGTTCTACTTCGTCCTCTCCTGTGGCCAGGGCTTATACTCCTATGTCTCCTACCCCGACTTTCATGATGGTGCTCCCGATCATCATGTCTTCGACTGGAACCACGGCCATGGTAGTGCTCTTCATGGCTGCGATGCCTTTGTGGGCTTCTGCTTCTGCTGTGGCTGCGCCTTCTTCGATGACTCCCAAATAATTGGCGCCTCAATTCCCTAGGAATAAGGATAACAAGCAATTCATACACATAAAAAAGGCATTCCAGTAAAAATTATGGTTGTGGAAGTGAGAGACTTTACCTGCTAATCCTTTTAAGATGCATGAAGTTGCAGTACCCACCACGGTTGCAAGTGTTTTCTTCGTATTGCCTGCAGGTGGCTTCACGGAAATCAGTCACTGGAGAAAAATCAACAATAATAGGCCGGCCTGCAGTACATTTCATATCCAACTTACAATTAAGAAAGAATAACAAGCATAAAGTTGATAATGCATCACCAAGATACAGAATAAAAGGCTAGAACATATTCAAAGTTTATTGAACATAAAAGGACAAAGGAAAGGAAAGAAGAAGACAAACCAGCATAAAATCTTCCAGTGAGAGCACGGACAGCATTGGCTGCATGCTCTTCCTCTCTAAACTGAACATACACATTACCCACCTATGCACGTACATCAAAGAGAGAGTAAACAAATCTACCCATCAAAAGTATGTATAAAAAGAGATATATCATCCTGCAACTTGTAATTAGAATGTTGAATAGGGAGGTAATTATCATAATAAACGAACCATGTGATCAGCGAGATTGTCACAGACATTCAAGCTCTCAATTTCACCATATTTGCTCAGCTCTTCGAAAAGATCTTCATAGAACTCCTGCAATTGAAATCAGAATCACGGTAACAGTGAGTGATATGATAATCATCACGATTGTCCAACATAAATCTACCCTAATCAATCATTAATAAGCGAAAAATAGCATTTTTAACAAACAATCCAAAAACCCAAACCTAAAGTAAATAATTAAAAAAGAAAGAATAAGCAAAGAATTTGAAAAGGAAATTGAAACCTCGAAGTGTTCCTGGATCTTGCGCGGGTCTAGGGGATTTCCCTGAGCGTCGACACCGGGAGTGATCATGTCGGGGCGTTGGTACATGTTTGAGAGAAGAAGTGTAGGGCTTATACTGGGTTTGGTGTGGAGTCTGGAGCAGCGGTCTCCGTGCCTGCAAGCGCCGATCTTGAAGTAGAACGGACAGTTCACTCTGTCCTTCTCCGTTCCAAATATCGACGCAAGATGCTCCGCCATCAGATTCAGTTGTTAGCTGTTACGATATCACGACGGCGTGTAGTAAAAGAGAACGAGAGCTTCGTTGCTGTTGTTTATTTTACTAGAGAGAGCGAGAAAGAGGGTTAGACAAAGGTGCGGTGCGTGATCAGATCTAAGCCGTTGGATACTTCTCCATCCTCTTTCTGGATACTTTACTTTGCCCATGTAAAATGAATAATATAAAACCTTTTGCGTTTGCCGGGAGTCGAACCCGGGTCTATTGCTTGGAAGGCAATTATCCTAACCGTTGGACTACAAACGCTGCTATTGGACAAATTTTGCATATTTTGAAAAAATAAAAAAATACTTCCTACCATTGATATTAGGCTTAATTATTAAAAAAATTCGAACTTTTGTCAATTTTAATTATAATCCGAACTATAAAAAGTAGCAATTAAATGCTCAAATATTCAATATCTTTCAATTCTAACTTGGACTTTAAAACTTTAAAAAGTAACAATAGAATGCTCAAGTATTCCATTTTTTTAAATTCTAGCTTGAACTTCAAAAAGTTGCAATAAAATATTCAAACTTTCAAATTTTTTCAATTTTAGCTCGATGTTAATGTTTCCATTAAATTTGCTAACGTGGTTTGTCACGTATTTCAGAAACCTTAGCTATCAATACACGTCAACCAAAATTAACATAACAAATGAAGATTAATAAAATGATATCGTTTAATCACGTAATTAAAACGACATCGTTGTTTAGAAATAACCTAAATCAAATTACGCAGCATTGACAACCTTACACTTTGATTTCAGTTTTTCCTTGATTTTCAGCTTGTTCTCTCGACACCTTCATCCTTCGATTTCCAGATTACGTAGCCTCGATGCCCTTACATTAAGGACATAAGGAGAATGCACTGAAAACGAAGAGCTTACTGATGCAGTACGCTATAATGTGAGAGTAATTTAGGGTGTCAGAAGAATAAACAGAAAACAAATGAGTGAGGGCATCGGGAGAATAACAGATAACATCAAGCTAAAATTAAAGAAAATTGAAAGTTTCAGTATTTTATTGCCACTTTTTGAAGTTTGGGCTAAAATTAAAAAAAATTAAAAGTTTAGGCATCTTATTGCTATGTTTTAAAGTTCGGGCTATAATTGAAAAATTGACCAAAGTTTGGGTTTATTTTTAGTAATTAACCCTTGATATTATTTGTCGAACGATGCTTTTTGAGTATGTACAAAAGTCACCGACTCAAGTGAATTTCGGAGGAAACGGGCGTCAATTAGGTTATGTTTGGTTGGACATAAGATTTTTAATGTAATGGAATAAAATGAAATGATTTATTATGAAATAGGATGCTAATGGATGTAATATTAGAAATTTGTTGTTCAGGAAAAATGGAAGTGTTTATAATGTAATATAGTGAAATGATGTTTGGAAAAAAGGTTTATAATGTAATATAGTGAAAAATTGTTTATCATTTTACGTTACATCTTAAACCCTTCAAATCGGAGGTTTCTTATTTTTGCTTTTTAGAATAAAATGAGATGTAATATGAAACCCTCCTCTTCTATTTCATTCCATTCCATTATAATCTCTCCTCATAAAATAATATTACATTTTATTTTATTCTATTAATAAACTCCCAATAAAATATAACCTTAAAATTGCATCATATTTTGTCCGACACTCCTCTTACTTCCTATGGCTAAGATCACTTATAATAAGGCACCATTGGATTTGATCGTATCAAATTACCTAGACTCTGATCTTCTTTCATTATTATTGCCTTCACATTGTTGGCGTCTCCACAAGAGCACGAAAAAAGAGGAAAAATTAATAACCCTTGATTGTCTATTATGACAATCTCATAACTAGATGTTTTTCCTAAGCCCATCGACATTTACCTTTACCCGACCCAATAGAGCTCTGGGCCAATGAGAATTAGAGAAAGCAAGATTGGTTAATGATTTTGGGAAGATAGTGTGGAGTGAAAAACATTTTGTTGGTTATGTATTATTATTATATAAACAATGTTTTTTGATATCCCACTTTTAAAGATTACTCGATATCCCATATATGAGATGAATGATTTTCACTCTTTAATAACAGGCAATTGTCACGGGTGTGACACTTCTTGTCAGGCGTGTGACATTTACTATTTTTTAATTAAATATGATTAAAATATAATTAATTAATTATGTTTTTCTTTTTTAGCAATTAAATATAATTAATTAAAATATACTAAATTTTGATGTAAAATAAAATTTTGATAAACTTTTATTTCTTAATATTTTTAACAAACCAACCACTATCAATGATAATAGTAATCGTTCCTTCTTCTTAACCAACCATTATAATTATAATTATTATATTCATTCCTATTACTCACTCTATCCATTTTCATTCTTATTATCATTCTCTCATGTGAACCAACCGCTCCCTTAGGCTATGTTTGGTTGGACGTAAAGTTTTTAACGGAATGGAATGATTTATAATAGAATGGTACATAAATAGATGTAATATTAGAAAATTATTGTTTAAGAGAGATGAAAGGGTTCATAATGTAATATAATTAAATGTTGTTTGGATGAAAGGTTTATAATGTAATATAGTGTAAAGTTGTTTATCATTTTACATTCCATCCTAAATCTTCCAAATCGGAGGTTTTTTTTACTGTTTAGGATGAAATGAGATGTAATATGAAATCTGATACGCTCATATTTTCACATGTGTTTAGGACTCAATTCATAGTCTTTTACATTCATTTTATGTTCATCTATGGCT
>JAOQMR010000008.1:7794813-7827293 GCA_027563865.1 Erythroxylum pelleterianum | reverse complement strand
TAGATAATTATTATATATAGAAATAATTAAAATATAATAAAGATATATATAAACTAAAATGAACAAGATATAAACAAAAAAATAAATTAAATAATCTACAACTTTACAATATGACAATGGACTATTTTCTAAATTTTAAAAAAATTCAGGGTCAATTTTATAAATTTAAAAATATTTTTGTATTATTGTAATATTTTAAATATTTTGTGGCGGTTGGTCACTTTCCTCCGACTTTAACTGATACTGTCATTGTTCTTGTGCCAAAGGTGGCTCATCCTACATTGGTAAAGGACTTACGGCCTATCTCTTTATGTAATGTCTTGTATAAAATTGTTGCTAAGCTCCTTGCGAATAGGTTAAAGAGACTGTTGCCTCATATTGTTTCTGAGTCCCAATTGGCTTTTATTAAAGGTCGTCTCATTACAGATAATATCTTGGTGGCTTTTGAAATAATTCACTATATGAAACATAGAACTGGTCGTGCAGGCGGAGATGTCGCTCTCAAAATTGATATTAGCAAGGCTTACGATCGGATTGATTAGGGTTATCTTAAGAGTGTTCTGTTTGCTTTGGGTTTCGATTCCCAGTGGATTTCCTTAGCTATGATGTGTGTTCGCAATGTTAGCTACTTCGTTAATGTCAATGGTGATGAGGTGGGGCCGATTGTATCCTCGAGGGGTCTTCTGCAGGGCGATCCTTTTTCCCAGTTTTTATATGTTTTGTGCGCGGAGGGTTTGTCTGCTTTATTGACTGATGCTGAGCGTCGACGTGTTCTCACAGGGGTCTTTATTTGTCGGAATAGTCCTTCAGTCTCTCACTTGCTGTTCGCCGATGATTCCTTTCTTTTCTTCAAGGCCACTGAGCAGCAGTGTCATGCAATTCGTGACATACTTCATACTTATGAGCGAGCTTCGGGCCAAGCTGTGAATCTACAGAAATCTGGTATTTTCTATAGCTCCAATGTGTTCGAGGTTCAGAAGGTAATTCTTTCGAATATTCTTGATGTTCATACCCCTCTTGATCATAGTCGGTATTTGGGATTGCCGTCTTTCGTTGGTAGAACTAAAAAGTCTATCTTTGCTTTTCTGCGTGATAAACTGTGGTATCGTATTCAGAATTGGCGAAACAAGTGTCTATCTCGTGCAGGAAAGGAAATTTTATTGAAAGCGGTTGCTCAAGCTATCCCTGCTTATTGCATGAGTGTTTTCCTTTTACCCATTTCAGTCTGTGATGAGCTGCAGCGGATGATGAACTCTTTTTGGTGGGGTACCAAAGCCGATGGTTCTCATAAGGTCCATTGGTTACGTTGGGATAGAATGTGTGAGAAGAAGCAGGATGGTGGACTTGGGTTTCGTAATTTGAGGTGTTTTAACCTAGCTATGCTTGCAAAGCAAGGCTGGAGATTGCTGCAGTCTTCACATACACTCCTATATCGTCTTTTCTGAGCTAAATATTTCCCCAATGGGAACTTCCTGAGTGCCAAATTGGGATATAATCCCAGCTTTACATGGCGAGGTATTTTTCAAGCAAGAACCGTTCTTGAGGCTGGTATTCGGTGGAGAGTTGGTACTGGGGACAATGTCAAAGTTTGGCATGACGCTTGGCTCCCACGTGATCATCATTTCAAGGTTGAAGGTGCTTCGGATTCGATTGCTTCAGATTTACGTGTGGCAGATTTAATAGATCATGCCTCTAAGCAGTGGGATATTGATAAGGTACATGCTCTTTTATCCTCTGATGACGCATGTGTCGTTTTCTCAATTCCCCTTGCTTCTTCAGCTTTTGATAAGATGATTTGGCATTTTGATAAAAGGGGGGTGTATACTGTGAAATCTGGTTATTATTTAGCATCTTATTTGAATCGAACACCTGAAATTCATGCTGAAGTTGACTGGAAGCTTGTCTGGAGTTTGCGTGTACCCCTCAAAGTGCGAGAATTTTCTTGGCGTTCTTTGCGAAATCTTTTACCGACTAAGCATCGATTATATCAGAGGGGTATGCCTGTTGCTCCTTTGTGTAGCTGTTCTACTTCCAATGAGGATCTTGACCATGTTCTTTTGCAGTGCCATACGACTTTAGATTTATGACAGCTTTGGGGACGTGCAGGTACTGCGGTTGCCTTGCCGTTTCAGGATTGCTTCGTTATGCTTTGCCAAGCGACCGATAGGTCCATAGTCGAGGAGTTTGTCATGTTGTGTTGGCGTTTATGGTGGGCTCGGAATAAAGTTGTTTGGAGTGGCCGGAGTGTCCCGGCTGGTGTCATTTTGCAGCACGCTTTGGGGTTCTGGCAAGAGTGGCTTGAGGCGCAGCACCGTCGGATGGTGCAACTTCCTTTGTCCTCTGTCTCAACTGTTACAGCTGGTTCAGACATAGTTATTGGATGGCGTTGTTACTCTGATGCAGCAAATTTTGAAGTTGCTAAACGAGTGGGTACAGGAGCTGTGACGTGTGCTGATGATGGTGGTTTTATACATGCTTTCACGACGTCCCGACCAGGTTATTTCTCTCCTCGAGTTGCCGAGGCTTTAGCATTGAGAGTGGCGTTGGAGCAAGTTTCGGTTCGATGCAGTGGCCGTGGGACTGTGTTTGTCGATGCACAAAATGTGGTCACATCTCTCTATAGTAGTGAACCCGATTGGTCCGAATTTGGTTCGATTATTTATGATTGCCAATTGCTTTTAGCACAACGGCCAGATATTCAGGTTAAGTGGCTAAGTCGTCAGTCTAATGTCTTAGCTCATCGTTTAGCTTATAATTCTCTTTCGTTTTTTTCTAGTATGTTTACCACGTCTCCTCCGTTTTGTATTTCGGATTCTTTTTAGCTTAATGGATTCGGTGGTTTCCCTAAAAAAAACTTTGTATTATTCTTAATTTTATAATTGTATGATGATAATTGTCTTTATTTATATTAATTATGGTTATTATTTATATGTAAAATATTTAAAAAATATTGTTATTTCATATTCATTGTCATTATTATTTATTATTAAAATTTTTGAAAGCATGGTTGATGTAAACAGTAAACTAGTAAAGTATACATTACAACTGTATAATATGGACTATGTTGCAATTTTTAAAAATTTTAGGTGTTATTTCATAAATTAAAAAAAATTGAAACGGTACCCAGTACCAACCGGAATCGGTGCAGTTCTGTTCCAAAACTCAATCCGGTATCGAGCCCAGTACGGTATTCATAACATTGCTTGTAAGTATCTACAATTTACACCTTCTATTTTTTTTACTTTAATGTATTTCAATTTAATTTGATGTGTGAATTTTGGAATAAAATATGCGTATTATTGAGAATAACAATGTTATAAATGTCTAGTGTCATATATGGTTGTGTTGTTGAGTTATTTTCTTTGTTCAATAGGGGGTGAATATCATAAAAACAGAGAAAAATCTATCGAAATTTTTAAAAATTATAGTTAACTTATAACATTTTATTCTGATGCAAGAAAAGTCTATGGACATAAAGCCTACATCCCGTCAGCTCTTTTTACATACACAGACTAACGCTGCGTTTGGTTGCTGTCCCCGGTAGTTAGAGACGGAACGAAACAGAAATTTGGAGACGGAACGGAACATAAAGTGGGGACAGTGAGGTGTTTGGTTATGGTGGACAGAACAGAGAAAATTGTCTTCGTCTCGGGGACAGAATGTGTTTGGTTGCAGGGGACAGAACGAGAAAATTATGCAAATGACAAATATGCCCTTGGCCCTTAATATGAATAGTAATATGTATTTCATTGGTACTTTTATTATGAATGGTTTGTATTAATTAAAAAATTAACAAATAATAATAACAATTTCAAATTAATCACGAATAATAATAATAATTGTTATTATTAATTTAATAACAAGAAAAATAATAACCAAAGATAAATAAGTGCAAACAATGTATAATAATAATAAATTTGAATAATAATAATGTAATACTAATAATAATAATAATTAGACATAATAATAATTTTATTAGCATAATTATAATAATAAAGACAAATAATAATAACAATAATAAATTGATAATAACAAAAAAACAAAATGTATGATAACAATAATAATTTAATTAATAAAAACAATATTTAATACAAAATTATTTTTTTTAATAATAACAATAATATTAAATACAAATTTAATATTACAGTTAATATAACAATAACTAATAAAAAATTATTGTGAATAATAATAATAATAATAATAAATCCAAATTTTATAATACATTTAATAATAAGAATAATAATAAAAATAAAATAAAAATAAAAATAATGATAATAAGAAATATATTATAATAATATTGATAATAATAATTTTTGACCAATAATATTAATATTAATGATATTCAATACAAAATTAGTAACAATTGGGTCAACATATATGGCAATACATCATCTAAGCATCCATAGAATTAATTACATCATAGGTTCAACATACATTCATATAATTAATTACATTATAGGTTCAACATAGATTTAAAAAAAACATCTAAGCATTACTGGAACTAATAACATAATTGGTTCATCATACATTAAGCCCTTAAAATTTATTAATAATGTTTTGAACCATAATTCCCAACATTACGTCAATGACTATGAGTGAAAATGCTAGAGCCCATGCCATGTTTGACTGCAAAGTTGGAACTTCGTGGACTTGTTCATTGGATGGTCGTGCGACGGGAGTTGTCATAGAGGAGGGTGCATTGGCGGTGGGGACAATGTCAACATTGCGTTGAGCCGGCCTATATGAGCCCCTAGCATAAGCAGCTTGTGCTTCATCCAATGTTTGAAACCCCTTGAAACGAGCATTCGGATATCCCGCAACAACTAATTTTGCATCATCCCAATTGGTAAAAATACCAACTTCACGTCCAACAAAGACCACATAAAAATTGTATCGGGCCATAGTTTAGTACCTGAAAAGGAATCATATTATCATCATCCATACACGCTGGAACATGACATACATTAAATAGTAAGTAAACCAACCATTCATAAGATAATTGTTAAAACATACATCATTCAAGAAATCTTTAGCTTAATACAATTGTTTTCTCTTATATATAGATTATGACTATTACTCTTTATTTCCTAAACATTGGAAGGAGTTGAAATGGAAGAAGATGAGAGGGATTGAAATCAATTCTCATTCAAAACAACATTAAGCAAACTACTGTTTTGAATGAGGAGTACCCATTCAAAACATAACATATATAAAATGAAATCATCAAATTTTGTAAGAAAAGATTGAAAGGCTTACAAATGTTCATAATGAGGCATTTTCATTATTGTAGGAGAAAACCTTATTCTTGTCAAATGAAATTATGCTTTTCATAAATGTGAGGGATAACAGATACTAGTAAAGCAATGTTAATAACAGAACTTCTACTTACACTGCATGTGTTTCAAAAACAATAAATACATATATATGTTAAAGACAAATATGTATATATATTTCTCTTTTACATACATATATATATTAAAACAGAGTTGTTCATACATCATAGGATAATTGTTTCTAATCCATTGTGACCAAGCAACTAATAAAGCCTCACCTATCCGAAATAAGTCCATGTACAAGAAATGAAAAGATGACCCTCATTGTAAAAATCTATGCCAAATCCATTTCCAATTCATGTTGAATATATGAACAAACTTGCATATTCAATATCTAAAATAAACACGGAATTACAATTCAATCATGAAAGTTTACCTTAAAATCTTTCAAGCCCCCAAATGCAAGAATTAATCAAAACATGTTATCTATTGATCAAAGCAGTTGATTCAATTCAGAAACTAATCATACCTCTCAAAACCCACAAACAATCAGAAACAATCAGAAGAACATACATACCCTGGGAAACAGAACAAAAGAAGCACTTTGGAGACAACAAATGAGGCTCTGGGAAACAATGCAACCTAACACCGATCAACAACAACCCAGGATTCCTACACAGAAACAAACAAACAAGTTAAAAATTTGGAAACAGCTAACAACATGAGAAGAGTTATGCTCTAGTTCCACAGATGAAAATTGCACATGTAGTACAGACACCCAAACCCAAACCGAAGGTCTCCACAATGGAAAACGTCCTCCATTTCCCACTCTAGATCAGAAAAACAAAAGAACAAAACGAGGTGGACCAATTTCACGCAACCACAAAACGAAGATCTTCGGAGGCACCGTTATTTGTAACGATATACAAAAACTTACTAGTGGAAGACGACTCCCAGCTTCCGAGAGTGTTGGCCATCGTGCGACAGAGAACCGTTTAGACAAGTCCACCATGCGAGAGCAACGTGAATCTGGGAAGAAGGGAAGGAGGAGTCAGAGAGAAAGAAGGAGGAGTCAGACGAGAGGGGTAAAAAAACAAAAGACAAGTCTTTTGTTCCGAGGACAGGGACAATTGATTTCTGTCCTCTGGTTTTGGGGAGGACAGAAATTTGTGTCCCTGTCCCCCGGAGACAGGGGACGGGGACGCAGAGACATGAAGCAAACACTCACGGAGACAGGATTTTTCTGTCTTGTCCACTGTCCCCAGGGACGGGGATACTATCCAAACGCAACATAAGAAGCATGACGGTGCGGCCTTCGTCAACACCCGATATAGAGAACTAAATGTATGTGAAATTTATGCTTTAATATTTGCTTGATAATTATCACTTATTAAGACAACATTGTCTTCTGATAGGACCAAATACAAGAAAGCATTCAATAACAGTCTCAATAGTCTGAAAATGTTGATGAGAGTCAAACCTATCTTGAAGCAGTGGGTGGTAAGGACCGTCATGGAAGGATTTTCAACTTAGGTTCATTTGCAAACACATATTATTCGCAATCCTCCACATCCAGTACAACAGTATTTAGTAGATAGTTCGCATCCAATGAAGTCCATAAGCTTCGGAGCATAGTACAGACATTAAAAACTTAGTTGCAACAGTTGATGGAGTATATAGCCCATCTCTGATGGATGAGTTGAAGGGGAGAGGCAACACCTCATCACAGCAACCAAGGCATCCACATTCACTAAATAAATAGCGTAGTTGTAGTCATTTTGTATGAATTAAATATTTATTTTGTACAGAATAATTTTTTATTATCAATTAAGATAATTTTTACTTTATGCCATCAATTAACTTTCTGTTTTAACAAATTAAATATAGAAACAAATTAAAAATATTATCAACAAATAACTAATAACTGTATAAATTATACATCAACTATAAGATTATCAAATAAGATTAAATCTAGGGAAGTTTTTTAAAAAAAGTTTTAGTAAACTTATCGACAGAAAAATAAAGTTTGTCGGTAAAATCTATTAAATTTACCAACGGATAACTAATTTCTGTCGGTAATTTTAGTCGTTAACTTACCAATGGAATAAATAATTCCGTCGATTAAATTACCGACAGATAGGATATGTGAGTCGGTAATTTTTCCAACTGAAGCAACCTTTTTATCACTAAATTTATCGATAGTACAAAGTAACCGTTGGTATATTCACCGACGGTAATGCAAAATATCCATCGGTAAATTAGCAACGGAAAAAGTGTGATTCGTTGCAAATTATTATCTACGACCGTTTCTCCAATGCCTTGATTTGTCGGTAAATTTCATTGCTAACTTAGCTTACCGACAGGATCTGTAGGTGTTCCGTCGATAATGTCCGTCGCTAAACTCCATTTTTCTTATATTGAAGGATCTACTTTGCAACTTACTTTTTCAATTCTTATTACTTATATAGTGGAGATGCATGTACAAATATTGATATTATGAGTGGTAATTTTGATGTGACTGATTGTAAATGTATTTTGTCTAATAAAGCTCAATTAAAAGCAATAAATGAAATTAAATTATATTGTGAATATTTAAGGAGTTTAAAATATAGACGAGTGAGAGATTATTTGGTGAAAATGTTCTACTATTGAGAGAACTTGATTACTTAATCAAATAGTTTATGCGGCAATTTGTAAACATAATTAGAGAATTTTTTAATATATTGATATGAAAAAATTATTTAGAATGTCAAGTACTTAATGACCTTCTTTATGTTAATTATAATATGATGATCAAGAATAGGTATTTATGTAATCAAACTTTATTTTTAAATATTATTTATTTTAAAAAATTTTCTATTATGTATTCATAATGCTTAATAAGAAAAAAAAACATAAGATCTAATTGATATTGATTATGTTTACCGAATTGATTTTTTTGATCGAAGAAGAAGAATTAACACTTAATATTGATTTTAGTAAATTTAAAAAGATGATTTATAAAGAAAATGTAAATAAGTTAAGAACATCTGCAATAATCAGATGATATCTTATTTTAAACATATTTAAAAATTATAAGTTGTCTAAACATAATTTCAAATCGAGTTAAAAAACATAATTTTAATCGGTACTATTATTTTAATTTTTATATTATATTCAATTTGAATTTGAATTTGAATTATTGAATTTATTATTAATTGATTATATATTAATAAATATTGGTGTGTATTTTTTAATAAAATATTTTTTACTTATTTTTATAATTACTATTTTTATTCATTATATACTAACTTTATAAGAATTATCAGTTGAATTTTTAAAATTTAACATTTTTTCTTTTATCAGTTTGATGTTAGATTCAAATTTTAAAATGTTGCATATAATACTTCAAGTCTCTGCTGCTGCTTGAGAGTTAGATAATTTATTTTGAAGTTAACCCATTGTAGGGGCTTTTATCTATTAATTAATATATGTTACTGGGTTGAAATAATTGACGCTTAAAATGTAATCGAGTCTTATCAATCCGCTCCCAAACACCAATCGGCCATCCTCTGGACCTGGGAGCTAGAACCCAACCCCATTCCGCTCCTGATTAAACAAAATAGGACTCAAGCTCCACCTAACACAAGACGTAGTGGTACGGCATTCTTTATCCTATTTGCCAAAGAGAAATCACAGATCTCAATATTGCTATCCTTCAAATAGTTATGGCATAGCCACGCCAGTTCTCTTGAAGTCCATCAAGGAAATTTAATACAAAATTTCAGATTAATTTACAATTAATCAATACAAGTAATTAACTCTAGAATTGCAACATATTATATTCAATAATTAGATGGATAAATACCTGAAAATTGAGAAAATATTGAATTCATTGTAATATTATATGAAGCGAAGCAGCAGAGACGAAGAGGATTGACTACTGCTATTCCGAGCCTTAATCAGCAAAAGTACACATACAGTTTTCAATGGAGCGATTGTATATAAAGGTTAGTTAGCAGTAGGGCCTCCTGTGCTTTATAATACATGGGTCAAGCTTATCCATCATAGCAGGCCCATGAATACAGGCCTAATGACACATTAAAGAAAGAATTACCATTAACATCTAATTAATCGGAGTTTGTACACAATATTTTATTATGCTAGTCCGCAATTATGATAAAATTCTATCAGTGCAAGCCTTGCTTGTTTCAAAGAGCCGATAACAAATCCAAGTCCTCTTCAGTTCAGCCTAACTTAATGAAGGTCCGTCAACATCAGTACATTACTTGGCAATCAAAGTAATGGGCACTTCTGATCTTTTAACAGAATAAAACCAGTCTGAATTTCACAAGTTCCCACACAGCTACAACACCCCAGGACTTTGATCAACTTCTCTGGAGAATCGAGCTTACACAACCACTGAAAAAACCATTCACATGTCGTGATTTAACCCATCTTGTTGAATAGGTTCAAAAGAGGATTGTCCTCAACTTGGTATCTATTTTTATATTTGTGGTTGAAGTAAACAAACAGTAACTACTCTTAGCAATGTGGCTCCAAAAGGATAGAAAGAGAACATTCCATCAAAGAGGGTTGGGTGACCCCGTGGTTTCAGAAGAAAAGGTATGAAATGTTCCCAAAAAATGGGCAGTTAGGACAACGCAGTTATGTGAGAATTGACGAGTCTGAAGCTATTATTGGAGCTATGTATGAACCAAGGCAATGCTACTTCCAAAGCCCTTCCTAAAAGACACACAACTTGAGAGGATACTTCAGCTACTAACTACATGTTACAATCTCAACACTTTAATTTTGTGTGTACTGTAGAGCCAGAAAGAGAGTGAGCACTGACATATGACATGTGAAACTTCCCTTTCCTGTTTTGGACACCCTCGTAAAAGTTTCATAAAATGCCACACCAGCATTGAAGGGATAGAAATTCAAGACTCGGGAAAGCCCTGTCCTGTTTTTTCGGTCATTTGGACATCTAGATTGCTGTTGAGATAATGCATGTGCCGACTGGCAGAAATATCGCTGTGTCGGCCATGGTTTTAGTGGACCAAGTTCATAAAACCAGCACATCTTTTGTCAAGCACACACCAAAGAAATCTACATTGATTTTGATATAGAAACATTCGAGCAATCTAGTGTGTCAAGAATCTATCCTAACCAAGTCACAAAGTTATGTGTACCTGTATTTTCTTCTCTTATAAACCCCACATCATGTGAGAATCTGAGCACTTTAGTACCGACGAAACAATATTAGGGTTTAAGGAAGAGTAACTCTTACGGATATTCTACAGTTTTTATAGAATGATATGTAAATTAAGCTAGGGTATGAGTTTGGCAATCACTTATTTAAAACTAAGTTACTATTGATTTGAAAATAAAAAATGTAAAGATAGGTAATTTAATTAGTAGAAAGGTTAGAACTTTGCATATATATATATATATATATATATGGATTCTCACGAGGTGTTTTAGGAGGGTCCCAACTATGAGAACCCAGACTAATCTCTGCTCGAGCCTGGTAAATCCTTTGCGGGAAACAAATCTTTGACCTCAAGTTTTAAACATCTGCATACATAAGAACGATTTAAACTCGCGACCTTAATTAGAGAATAATGGCCCCAAGCATGGACGTAGCTACATGGGGCCATTGGTGCAGTGGACCCCCTAAAATTTTAAAAAATTAAATATTTTATATATACATATATATATATATATATATACATATATGAGGATGAAGTTATTTGAAAGCTAGTAGTATATTGGACTCCTCAAAATTTTAAAAAATTAAATATTTGGACCTTCTTATTATAAATTTCTGGCTCTATCACTGGCCCAAGATAGGTCTAAGTCAATATTGCTCCAAGCTGTTTTATCATCACAGTACACACTGAAAAAAGAAAACATTAAAATAGGGCAACTCGGCCGCTTCCCTTATTATTCTAAGTTAACGTTTAAAACGTGAAATTAATTCAGTAAAATAATAAATTTAAAGTTTTAAAAGTTATCGTACATTTAATTAAAGATCGAATAAAATTAAGAAATTTAAAATATTATTAAAAGAGGTTGTCCTTATTTTTCAAATAATTTGATATTTGATTTAAAAAGATATTATAAAATAAAATTAATTGATTTATTTTAATTTATAAAAAATTATAAATTATAAAATTTGATCGACTAATTAATAAACTAATTTAGTTTTAATAACTAAACTTATTAAAATAAATTAAAGTAAAAAATTAAAAACACAATTAAAAATTAACTGGTTTAAAATATTTACTGATGAACCTACTCAACCAATTAATTTTTTAACCATTGCTTAGCTCGGCCCCTAAAACTTGTAGGATTCTTTGGGCAGCGCACCATTAATACTGCACGTTGGTAAAAAAGGTTAGGTGTCATTGTTCTTCGTGAGATGATGAATTTTTTTTGGAATAACTTGGTGATTATGTGGTACTGCTAGGTCTTTTTTTCTCCCTCTCTCTTTCATTGAATGGCGACAACATTTTGTCATCTCAGAATATAAACTAAAAATGGTGGTTGGAATTTGGAAACGTAAGAAAGTTTTACCATGTCTTCAATTGGGGGAGACATTTATTCAGTTAGAGCAAAACATTAATGAGAATTTGATTCTGATATGTGGGCATCTGCAGCTTCATATGGGCTAGCTGTCTGCTGGTTGCATTATCACTTATAACTACACCCAAATTGGATGTTATATTTTCCTTTTCTTCTTTTTGTTTCTACAGGAAAACAAAATATAATTAAACCTCGTAACTAGACCTACTCTCTACTCTTATGTCTTAATCACTACTATACACTTGAAAAGATCGAGTTAATATGCTTTTATTTTTATTTTTATCTCTGATTTTCAGGAATCGAATTGAGACAGGTGGCAGGAAATGGAAGCCTCATGCTTAATCTGCAAGTTTCACTTGAGACAAGAAAAGATGCTTCCCTCTCAGGACCTAAGGTGACCTTGACATTACTATTTTATTATCCGTTTACCATTGTTGTTATCTATGTCAGAAATCTGATCCTTTTTTTTCACAGAATGCCCTCCAGATTCTTTTAGCAATGTACATGTGCGCCCACTGTCTTCTGCCAACTTCTTCTTGGCTCTTTTCAGAAAATCTTGCTCTGGAAGTTTCCATAATCTATGCAAGAATTTGAGGAAACTAGTTTTTTACGGGGCTAATAATGAGGAGTGTCTCCTGAATAAAGAAAAGAAATGTTGGCTTCCCGAAGCTCTCGTAGAAGCTTGAACGTTTATTTACTACCTTGGTTATATCTCTGCTTAACTGTTTCACCAGTGCAGATTATTAAATTAATCCCCGTATCACTAATTGGTTCATGTGCAAAGAAGTTATTTTCAGGGAAGAGAATGACGCTTGAAGCAGAAGACACCAAAGCTGGAGTACCTTGTAAGTTTGTTCTAGGCTTCTAATGACAAAAAGCGGGACCAAAAGTTGCTATGGAAATCGCCGAAAACATTTCTCCGGATTGGATGGAGCTTTTCAAGATCATGATTCAATTTCAGCACTCACAAATGATTGCGGTGAGGCATCGAAAGTAAGAATCAAGGATGCTGTTGTGATGCCTACCTTGTAAAGTCGTTTTGGCAACAAAGATTAGAAATGATTAACTGTGATGATGCATGTTTGTTTGAATTTAAGTTCCATCAAGGTTTTTAATATATTGGAGACTCCACTACAGTTTAAACCTGAATAAAAGAAGGGTTGAAGTGATCTTTTTATTTTCAAAGTAAAGGAACTCCATCTTTCAGAAGTCGTCGGATGCAAAGAAAAGTAATACAGGCAAAAAAGTTATAAGAGCAAAGGTGCAGCCTAAACGTGTAACATACGAAATGGGAAATATGAACTTTCATTACAAATGCAAGATTTCAATCTATCGATTTATTCCCCCAACAGACATGGGCAATTTTAACAATAGAAGACGGAAAAATAATACAGAATTTCATCATCACAGGTGATCTACTCCCACGAAACTTAACACTCTTGTTCTCTAAGAGCATACGCTGTTTCTGCTTTTCCTTTTCTTGTCCTAGACTCTCATCTTGTTTTTGCACAATAACAGCATTTTCTTCTTGCAAATTTTCACTAAATTAAGCATCTTCGCATCAAGTGTCTTTTTGACAATCGACTTCTGCCCTAAATTACCTATTTTAACAAACGGGAATGCTAGAGATTACAATTGAATTTGCTTCTGCAGGGTTCCAACTTTCTGCTGTTGTTTGAAAACTGAGAAATACAATCAAGACATTATTAAGAGCTGGGAATGATGGTGCCAACATAACCAATTCCGGTGATGAAGAAGGTGATAGTCTGAAGAAAAAGGTAGACGAAGTAGTTGTTCTTGCCATGAACAAAATCATAGCATCCACAAAAGAATAGGAATGCTGCGAAATAAAGCTCCAAAGGATTGAGCCTGTTAATGAGCAGTAGAAACAAAACAAGAATCTTAGAATCTAAACATAAAATATCAAACAACAAGAAAAATGTTTAGTAGGCAGTAGTTGAATGTTTCCAATACTGAAATTTCTAATATATATTTCAGTGTCATGTATGATGTATGGATTAGGGAGAGTAGGATTCTTGTCTCCTTGCAACTGATATCAGCAACAAATCCACTTAATAATAGCTCTGACTTCTTTTGTATTTGCTAATAATAAACTGAAAGATTCTCAACCCACTAAAACCAAGATGATTGGGTTTGTCTTCGGTTCCAAGTCGTAACTAGTTATGATTTGTGAATTTGGTGTAGTGCACCAAACTCTAGTTTATCAGAAGAAATTTCTCCAGGTATGAATCCTGGAGTGAACTTCCTCTCTTATTGAGCCACTATTTTTAGATAAATCGATTAACGTGTGTATTCAACGATGAATAAGGGTTGACTACTGATAGGATCAAAGGCGGTGCAAGAAATTTTACCTGTCAGTGAAAGTGAATCTACGCTTCTTAGGGGCTTTGGCATTTGTCTTGTTCTTGGCAGCATCTGCATTCTTCTGAAGTGCGTTTCCAAGTTTTTCAGTGACGACCCATTCATTGGCTCGTCCTGCTTCCAGTAGGCCAATGAACGTTGCCTTAGTTCGGTGCAAAGACATCACATTCTCGAATAGAATCCAGTAAAACAGTAAGTGAATTGACCTGTAAGTTCAGGGGCATCTTTGTAAATAAACTTGCCTGATACAAAAAGAAGTGGCAGCAAAGAAAAAAGATAAACATGAACACACCTTGGAGTTCCTACAGAGTTTAAGATGGTAATAATAGAAGGAATATACACAGCTCCCCAAATTGGAACAGATACTTCAGGAACCAGAATGGTCAATGGAAGTACAACACAGTAGAAGAAAAAGGTGACCATATGTGCTATGATCTTGCGAACGAAGAAAAAGCTGTAGATCACATAAACCTTCTTCCAGAATTTCACTTTCTGAAATGTTCAAATAAATCGGTCAAATTCGGATATCTTGAACGTAATATGGACAAATGGCAATATCTGATACATTTCACTTGTAATTTTAATGGGCTATTGGATGCCCTAACCTTATTTCTTACAATCTCCATAACCATTTTCCTGAAAAGATTGGCAGGACCACAGGACCACCTATGCTGCTGGAACCGGAAAGCTTTGAAAGTACTAGGAAGTTCACTCTTCACCTACCAGAATAAAGAAAAATAAAATAATAATGGTAAGTCAGTTAGCAATGGAAAAATAAGCTGTCCCTATGATAAATTTTGCTAATATCAGAAACATCTAGGGTTGACAAACGCATAATAGAAACTATTGGCAACAGAGACAGGGTCTGCAGAATAAAACTACCGTTCTTCATGTGCACAAGGTCAGGAGCTTTAGTAATTAGGTACCTGAAGGTCACCAAGGTAAAGAAATTTCCAGCCCCTAAGACTTGCTCGGACAGCAAGGTCCATGTCCTCTACCGTAGTTCTGTCTTTCCACCCACCGGCCTCATTAATGGCAGCAATCCTCCATACACCAGCAGTCCCTATATTGAAACAATATCAAAGAGTTGTGACAATAATGTTCTGAAACTATCATGGCTGTGACTCTGACATGCCAAGTCTATAGCAGCATTACAGCGATAATTATTTGTTTTTAACCAATGTTTTCATTGTAAATGATAGAATGATCTAATTTAACAAGTCACTGTCACTAACATTCAACTAGCTGTTAAGTTTGATTGAACTGTTCAAGTTCAGATAAAAAAGTAAAATAAGAAAGTAAAGCAAACTTGGATACTGTACCATTGAAACCGAAGAAGGCATGAGTAGCTGAACCAACTTCTTGCTCCACGGTGAAGTGGTAATCTAACGACATCTCTTGCATTCTTGTCAGCAAGCACTCGTCTGCGTTCACTGCAATTTTCATCACCAAAACCGTATCATTATTATCCCTTTAAATAAGCTATAAACATGACGGGATACGCTAAATCAATGACGTTTTAACTTCGGTTTTTAAACTTTTTTTATTATAATTTCGGGGAGAGATAAAAATTTCCAAAGTAAAAATCTGTGTGTATAGCTACAAATTAACCAAGTGTCGGCAATCAAAGCTCCGGTCCCACCAGCAAAGCTTTACCAGTTAAAAGGCCAAAAGCAGCACGTGACATGGAAGGGGAACTGAACTCCGAAATCACGCTTTACCTCCACATCCACCTTACTGTGTTACCTTTATTTCGCGGTGAAGTGAAACCCAAAAAAGATGACGGCCACGTGATCCGTACAAACGAACGCTTGGATAACGAGGCCCCAGAAATTACATTTCTTTGTTTTTTTTACATGAAAAAGACAAAACTATCTCGGATGATTAGCAAAGTTTCACGCTAGTAAACCAAGGAAAATGGTCTGTCGGTTGACAAAAAGTCAGGTCATTTACGCCATTTCCGTCAACTATGACATAGATAAAACAAAAACAAAATTAACCTAAATTTCATTCTGTTAGTTAATTGACTACTCCTAATGTTGATTTTGGCACGTGGGCTCCATTACTCCGTGATGTACGGCTACTAAGCTACACCAAGTTTGTGATGAGGGGTGGTTGAACTGTTGAAGTGAACATGAAACGGTTCCCACTTTCCACCCCATGAATGATAGGTTTGGGTTTCAGATGGACCCCTGCGACGTCCCTCATGCACCAGCTCACCGTAAAAACCCTCTATTAACATAGATGTATACCTGTATATTTACGCAGTCCAATTACGCCACCGACACTCCCTAAATAGAGAACGACTCTTACAGAATTATTGGGTTTAACGGGTTTAAGTTTTACGTTAAAGAAATTTGGAAGGGTAATAAGAGAATTTAGTGGCAAAAGCAATTGGACTCACCAAATCTCCAACGAGCCTGAACAAGGGCAATGTCAGGGTTGTGGACCAAGAAAGGAATGGCGCGCCTGAGGAAGTCAGGTTCAGGCTGGAAATCGGCATCAAAGATGCAAACAAACTCGCAGTGCTTCACGTAGCTTCTCTTCAGCCCTTCTTTTAAAGCACCAGCTTTGTAACCAACTCTGTTCTCTCTGATTTGGTACCTTATGTTCACTCCTTTACTTGCCCACCTCTGGCATTCCAGCTCCACCATTTGCTGCAAACGTATCATTTCATTCAAGAAAAATATTTCAAAATCAGGAATTTGGCTTCTCTGCTGATGTGAAATCGTACTTTGGATTTCTTGTGAATTATGACACTGACATAAATCCAAATACAGCGGAAACCCACCAAGCCCAGAAAAAGTAGTCAATTTGGAGTCTTTTACTTGAAAATGAGACACAGAACAGATAAATCATAAGGCATTCATAAAATGCGAAAGGAAGTAGAAAATGCATCACGAAGCAAAGCAAATTCCGGCACAACATTAGTTTTTTGGTTTTTGTTTTCAGTACCTTGATGGCAGGGTCAGTTGAATCATCAAGGACTTGGATCACAAGACGATCCGCTGGCCAAGAAAGATTAGAAGCTGCACCGATAGAGAGCTTGTAAACCTGTTTTAGAAAGAAACAACCATTACAAAGCCAGAGCAAACAAAAGAGAGAAAGAAGAACAAGCATGCAACTTCGGACTAATCTCCACAACCCATAAATAAGATACCAAAAAGAAAAAGAAGCGTCTAAAAGCAGAAAAAAGAACAGTCGAAGCCAAAAACTAGAAAAGAGAGCGACAGAGACCTCTCTCTCATTGAACATTGGGATTTGAATAAGAACCACCGGGAAGTTCGAGCTACCAGATTCCAAATCTTCTTGCAAGGCTTCCCATTTGTAACGCTTGTCGGGCTTTTTCCAGAAGAGCTTTACGAGGACAATCACAACGCCCATGTAAAGTCTCTCCATGAAGAGCATGAGCGCCATGGCTAAGCACACGTAGACCCCAAGTTTCAGGAAGGGAACAATCAAAGGAGCTTTGACAAGGTCCCATATGAGTGCTATATGACCTACAAGGTCGTCTCTTGACAGCTGAAATGTCTCAGGAATTATGATTTTCGGTGATACTTCAGCCATCTCTGTTTCTCTCTATCGCACAACAACAGAGGAAAACAGAGGAATATAAGGGGAATGTATAAAAGCTAATCCAGAAGAAAAACAAGAACGCAACACGCACAACAGTAATGTTCCCGTTATGTGATTTTGGAACAATAACAATGCGGACAAAATGGAGTTGTCTTTCTTTAGGATTTCTTGTTATGTTGGAATAGACCCAAACAAAATAAAGAGAGAGAGCTAGATAACAATAGTAAAAGCAAAATTCAATTCTCTCCCTCTCTTGAAAACCTCTTCTTCCACCGTCGCAAAGCCTCCTCTCTTGCTCGTAAATACGAAGCAGAGAGGGAATCGAAATGAGGCAGAGAGAGAGAGAGAGAGATGGAGGATGTGCAGGTTTTTTTGTGAGAGACAAGGGTAGTAGATATAGACAGAGGGGAAAGAAAGAGTGGTTTAATATTGTCAGTCCTGGCCCCGTTGGCGTTTGGAATTTAATCCCTTCTGTTTTTAACCTTCGTTAATACAGTCAAGTCCTAAAAACTTTACTAGTGGTTAATCTGACTACAAATTATATATATATATACACAGGAGGGGTTGCGAAAGAGCAAGATTTCAGTAGTTTTAATGGAAAAGAAAAAATCAGTGCGGATTACAAGGCTCAGCATCTAACTATTTTTGACAATAAATGTATTTGATTACAGTTACCATATTAGAATATGAGAAATCACTCGTTTTGAGCAGAAAAGAGTTGGTGAATGTGTGGGGAAAACAAGTTATTATGAAATGTGATCAGTGATGACATGTCACTGAGGTCGTGGGGTGATGGCTGCAGCAGCTTTTGAAGCCCCTCTACTTACTACCAAGGTTAATCTCCAACACTTGTAGTGTCTGCACTCTGCACCGACTGTTGCCCATAAAAGGTAGCGGTAGTTATACATACAAACAACTATTACACATTACACCACCAATTGGTTTAATACAAATATTTCATAAGTCAAGTAGTTTAATTTAATTTTAAATTACTAATTTGTAAATTTATTGACTATTAATAATTATAAATTAATATAAAAATTAAAAAATATAATTAATAACTGTACAAATTTATAAAAAGGCCCAAAAAAACATAATGTAAATTATAAAAATTTCATTAGCACACAATATTCAATATATAAACAACATCGACTGCTTCTTTTTCGTTTTGTAGTCATTCTAACTCTTGAGCATTTTTACCCATGTGGAGATAATAACCTGTAAGTTAAATCAATCAAAGCATTCGGTATCTTTCACTGATGATGGATAACCAGCTAAACTAGAGGATCTACCTTCATTTTCTTTACTAATTGATTGCTTCTTAAATCATGTTCGGTTCGGCTTGTACTTCCTTTAGGTGGAGAACATTTTCTCGGTTGATTTCCTTTGTTATTATTTTTTTTTTGCATGTTGATAAATTAAGTACAACAAATTTTATGTTAAGTTAATGACAATTTTATTTTTTTTGCTAAATTTAAATTTAATATTTTTATGTCGTTATCTAAATTTGATTTTATCGTAATAAAAAAATGATCTTTTATACAATGTATTTATTTTATAACAAAGCTATCTCACGTTTATTTTCCAATTTTTTTTATTTATGTTCAACATCTAAATATTTTAATTAGTTTTTGTCTCTCATTATCTTCTTAAACGTTCCCTCTAAGATGTTTTTTTAATCTTTTCTCACTCCCTACTTTCTTTTTATATTATCACTTATAGCGAAGCCTCTATTTCCTTATTTTTTTTTTGTTTTTATCACTTTAAAGAAGACTCAAGATAGAGAAACCAATAGTAAAAATCATCTTTAGTAAATTATTCACTTCATGAAAAAAGTCCTATTTTTGTATATGTTTTTTTATTCTCTGCAACTAATTATTTGGTTGTAATTTTATAACATGATAATTTAAAGATATTATTTATCTTATGTATATTCATCTAATTAACTAATATATAAGATAAACTCTATGAGATAGTAATTAAAATTATGATGATAACATAATTATGAGATTTATATTATGTTTATGAATTATCATTAAATTATTCATAATTATTATTCTATTGAGAGTAAATATTTAACATAGAAAGACTAACATGTGTTACGTATTTCCTTTAAAAAATAATCAATCTCATAAATTAAAATATAAAGATATTTAAACAAATATACGAGTGTTTATTAGAGAATAAGTTAAGTTGAACAACCCAATATGAGATTTCTATTTGAAATATTACTTAAATATCTATGATAATTCTTATTATTAATGATTATATAAGTAATCATTTAACTTGAATTATTCAAAATAATGAAATATCTCATATAGGGATTACTATATTTTGATACTACTTATGACCTATTCTAGATTATTGTAGCTTAATTGGTAGTTTTTTAATACAACATAAACTATATAAAGATAGTAAAGTTATCAATATAAGATTTATCATCTTAAAGTAATTAAGAAAAATATTTTATTATTATCGATTAATATTGATTCAAAAAATCTTGGCTAAGGTAGAATGATAATTTGAAAATAGTTTTTAATTTAATAGAATTAATTTGCTAATGGTGTAGATTAATATAATTGGACTCAAATAAAGTATACATTAAATTTATTCTTTATGTCTAATAGAAATATTGTATGATAAAAATTTAATTATATAAAAAATTATGTACATAAAGTTAGTCAAAATCACTTTGACATTCTTAATATTTGTGTGTTAATGATGTCTCGCTAATTGCTAATCTTAATTTATAGATATAAATTATTTTATTAGAGAATTAAAGATAAATTAAATTAGTTTAAGAAATTAATTGGTCACACATCAAGAATGGGTAATAAGAGAATATATAATATAATCAAGTTAGAATTCATTACAAAGTTTGAGAAACTTTAGAATTAAATATGAGATAATAAATAAGGGCTAATATGAGATTAAATTTTACTTAAATCCAACTAGCATTTTGAACAAATTAATTAAAGTATGATGAAATTAGTAAAATTTCAAAGTTTATTATAAATAGATACAGGCTCTAAATGAACTAATACTTCTTACTTATTCATATTTATACTATTAGTAGAGATTTCTCAATCAACTCGTATGGATATTATTAAAAACCGAACACTTATATAATTATTGCGAATAATCAGTTTTAAAATTTGATTCCAGTAGAGCCAAAAAGAAAGGATCGAGCTTAACAACAAGTTTAAAAGTTATGATTTAAGATTTATTTGTTTTATCCTTTAATTGTGTTATAGAATTTAAAGTGAATTGATTTTTGGGAAGTCAAACGAAAAATTACCGTTCTTATTCTACTGCGCACAAAATCATATTCTGTCTTGATTTTCTAGCATTAAATTCACATCCAATATCATCCTCCCGCTGCTTTATGAACTTGTTTATCATCTAAAAAATAAAATTCGACTTTATAACCCTTATTCCTTATTTTTCACTCATCTTACTTTATTTTCTTCCTTTTCTAGTTCTTTTAATTATGAATAATCACTTTCCTCGTATAACTAGAAAAGGGAAATTCAATTCAAGCTTTCATCCCCATCATCATTTTCATTATATGTTCATTATAAATAAATAAAAATGACACAATAGAAAAGATTAAATGCGTGTTTTGAGAAGAAAGACATAAAATTGGTTGATCAATATAAGTATTTTATATTGTTTTATAATCTATATTCAAATAAATATTAAAATATATTCCACCAATATAACTATTTTAGATTGCTCTTTTAATCTATATTCAAATACATATTAAAATATATGTAAAAGTTGAAGAATTTAAATTTTGATATGCAAAAATTAGTTACTAAATATCATAATTTTGAATTGATAGGTAGAGATTAGTTATATTTTTTATTTTGACTCATAATAATATATATATTTAAAATTAAAAATTAAAAAAATCACTGCACATAATTATGTCATAAAAATTATAACACTTAATTATATCATCAGAGTTAAACCATATATTTGTGTATTAGTAGTTTTAATTACATTTTATTTAATGTCATATTATATGACACATAATTTTGATTCACTAAATAAATTAAGAGAACGTATGGAATATTTCCAAACAAAAAAGAACGTATGGAATATATGCATAACAATTATTGCTAAAAACTGATTATATATCAATTTTCTTGTAGTGATTTGATTATATATAAAAAATATTTTATTAGAATATAAAATTAAAAAGGGTAATTTTGCTTAGGATAAGTTATAGTTCAAAGTTAAGATTTTATTCAACTTTAAAAGTATACAAGATATCGATCAAATTTTAAAAATATCGATTATTGTAAATGTAACGTATTGTTAATTTATCGGTAACCTTGCTGAAAAAGAGTCATTACCTCTTTTTCAATTACATATATTATAATATTTTAAAAATCAAATGATGAAAAAAAAAATGAAATTAAGAAAGACCCAAAAGGTTGGAAGCTACGAAACCCTAAAACACCCAAAATACATGGGCACTCGACTTGGAAGCATCCAACCTAAAAACGTTCAAATCCAAAGATGCTTTTTTTGTTCGCTAAATCTTGGCAGTGTCTGACGCAGCACGGAAGTGAAATTAACAACACAATTCCAAAACTCAGAATTATAGAAACTGATCGACAGAGTCAAGTTTTATAAAATGAAAAATATTGAATAAAAGTCCCGTATAAACATCACCAAAACCAAGTATTTATAGTCCTAAACATGCCCTAAAAATCAGAAAATAAAATAGCTATTCCTAAACAAAATAGAAATTTAAGACAAAAACAAAATCTGGGCTTCACGTTACTGCAACATTGCTGGCAAAGAACTCTACTACTTTGATGCCATCATCCACCTCCACTTGCAAAAAAGTTAACCTCGAGTTCTTGTCTGCATAACCCAACTCTCAATCATGTAAATATGGTGAAAGATCCACGACATTAAATGTAGATGAAATGTTACCCATCCATGATGGTAGCTCAACAACATAGGCATTGTCATTAATTTTCTTTTTAATCTTGAATGAACCGTATTTCTTCTACTGAAGCTTATGACTGCCCCCAATAGTTCTATTCTTACTCAAGAACACCATGACTTTGTCTCCAAAATCAAACAATTGCAGTCTCCTTCATGGATCAACATAGGCTTTGTACCTTGCATTTGCTTTCTCAATTTTTTTTCTTCACCTCCACTTGAATTTCTTGAGCCTTTTTAGCTAACTTCTCAGCACCAAAAGAAAAATTAAAAGATTTTGGCAATTTCACAAGATAGCATGATTTGATACCTTAGTATAAACACCTAAAAATGGAGAATGACCAAGGCCATTATGAACATCATTATTATAGGCAAATTTAGCTTGTGCAATCAGAAAATCCCAACCCTTTAGCTTGTCACGACATATACATCTTACCAAATTTCCCAAAGTTCGATTTACGACATCTATCTGGCCATCAGTTTGTGGTTGAGTTGTGCTACTAAATTTAAGATTAAAATCAAATAATCCCCACAAAGTTTTTAAAAAATGACTCAAAAATTTAGTGTCACGATCAGAAGTAATTGATTTAGGAACACCATGAAGTCTCAACAATTCTCCGAAAAAGAGCTTTGCAATTACAGTAGCATATTCTGTCTTTTTACAAGGTAGAAAATGTGTCATTTTTGAAAATCAATCAACCACTACAAAGATAGAATCCATACCTCTTTGTGCTCTTGGCAATCCTAACGCAAAGTTCATAGACAAATCTTCCCAAATAGCATTAGGAATCGGCAATGACATGTACAAACCAACATCATAAGCATGGCCCTTGTAAGTATGGAAAGTTGTACACCTTTTTATAATGGAAACAATATCCCTTCTCATCTTTGGCCAATAGTACCTCTTCTTTACTTCTTCAAGAGTTTTGTCTCTGCCAAGATGACCAGCTAAGCCTCCACCGTGTAATTCTCTAATCACCTTCTCTCTAAGTGACATCTTTGGAAGACAAAGTTGGTTTCCTTTCATCAAAAATCCATCATGCTCATAAAAATAATCATGGGTTTTTTAAAGCATAAATTCCATATTTCCTTGAAGTCTCCATCATCCATGTATAATTCTTTTAAATATTCAAGACCCTCCACTTCCATACTCAAGGTTTTAATCATGACAACTCTTCTACTTGACGCATCAACCACAATATTTTTATTTCCATATTTGTAAACCAGTTTGTATGGACATTTATCAATAAAAGCTTACCACTTAGCATGCATCTTTGTTCTCAATTGCTTCTGACTTCCCAAATACTTTAAGGCTTGATGATCTTTGTATAAAATAATTTCTTTCCCAATCAAATAATGTTCCCAAATCTTCAAAGCTCTCACAATAGCATAAAGTTATTTATCATATGTAGCCCATTTTTGTTTTACATCACACAACTTCTCACTGAAGAAAGCAATTGGCCTCTTTTCCTGAGACAATACAGCTCCTATCCCAACTCTACTAGCATCACATTCCACTTCAAATAATTTATCAAAATTAGGCAGAGCTAAAACAGGTGTTGTGCACAACTTCTCTTTGATAAGTGCAAAACTTTACTCTTGTTCTTCTCCCCATTTAAACCTTCCCTTCTTTAAGCACTCAGTAATAGGAGCTACAATGCTGCTGAAATTTATGATAAAACGCTTGTAAAATGTTGCAAGTCCATGGAAGATTCTTACATCCCCAACATTTTTAGGTACAGGTCATTCCTTAATAACTCTTATCTTCTCATCGTCAACTTTCATGCCATCCTTCCCTACAATAAAACTGAGGAACAACAAACTTTTAGCCATGAAAATAAACTTCTTTAAGTTAACACATAATTTATTTTCCCTCAATACTTCAAACATATTTCTTAAGTGATCAAAGTGCTCTTCTTTTGACCTGCTGTAAATAAGGATGTTATCAAAATATACCACCACAAACTTGCCTATAAAGGCCTGAGAACATGATTCAATAACCTTAAGAAAGTACTAGGGGCATTGGTTAGCCTAAAAGGCATCACCAACCACTCAAATAATCCTTCTCTAGTTTTGAAAGCAGTCTTCCACTCATCTCTTGGCTTAATTCAAATTTGGTGATAGCCACTTCTAAGATCAATTTTAGAAAAAAAAATTACTGCCCTATTAAGCTAATCCAATATATCATCCAACCTCGGCATAGGAAATTTATACCCAATAGTAATTTTATTGATCACTCGACTTTCCAACACATCCTCCAACTACCATCATTTTTGGGCATTAGTAAAGCAGGAACAACACATAGACTCGGGCTCTCTTTAATATACCCCTTTCTAATCAACTCCTCCACTTTCTCCGTCAAAATATCATTCTCCTTTGGACTCATTCGGTAATGAGGTAGGTTAGGCAAACTAACCCTAGGAACCAAGTCAATTCGGTGTTAGATATCTCTCATAGGGGTAATTCATCAGGCACTACCTCTGCAAATTCCTCTATAATGTACCTCTAAGGGAATTTTGCCTTCTTCCTTCTCACTCTCTTCTTCCCTTTTTACTATCAATAAGTGTTGCTCTCATGTTTTTTTCATTTCATTCACAAAGCTTCTCTTGTTATTGTCTAAAATGGACTCTTTCCCTCATTTGGATTTGATTTCTTTTTTCCACGTATAGGTACCAATTTATACCTTACTCCATCTTTCAAAAATAGGTACATATTCTCCCTACCAAAGTGAGATGCATTAACATCATATTGTCATGGTCTTCCTAACAAAATTAGGCATGCATTCATATTTACAACATCATAATAATGTTCATCCGAGTATTTACCGATGGAAAATAGTACCTTACATCTTTCTATGACATGAATATCACCCACATTTGTGATCCATGTAATACTGTAAGGGTCCAGATGGGGTTCGGTTGGTAGCTTCAATTTCTGTACTGTTGATTTGCTGATGATGTTCTGTTGACTTCCTCCATCAATGATTAGTTCACAAAGATGACCTTCTACCATGCATCTAGTGCGAAACAATTTATGTCTTTACAAATTTTCATGTTCTTTCATGGAAATCATCAACCTCCTAATGACACCCTCAAAAGCATCTTCTTCATACAAGTTATCATCTTCATCTCTATTAGGTCCGCATTATTCTTCCTTATATGCTTCTTCAGTTTGCTCTATTGTATTAACAAATTTTCTTTTTGAACACTCATTAGAACGATGACCGGGTTCTCCACATTTAAAACACTTTAAAGAAGCAGGTTTCGCATAAGGGTACTTTTAGGAATCGGGGTGGTTTACTTGCTTGAATTTTCACTACTATAATTATTTCCCTTCATGCCGGTACCTCGTGTTTGAGTGGAGATTATAACTTCCTTTCCCTTTTCACTCGCTGGCCTTTCATTGTTCCATGTTTTTCTATTCTTTCTTAATTTTTGATTAATCAACATCACAACTGTCATAGCTAAATTACTTGCATCATTATTGTGAGCTGCCAATCTTAAAAATTATGTTGTATATTCATGGATGCTCTTTCTTCCCTGTACGTAATTTTGATAAGCATCGAACAAATACTGCTTATAATTTGGAGATAAGAATCTTCTTCTTAATAGTTGTTTCATCCTTTCCCAAGAAGACATAAGAGCCTGCCCTCCTCTTCTCCTATTGTCTTTCAACTTAGTCCACCATACTGAAGCTCCTCTCTTTAGCCTATAAGCAACCAATTTTACCTTCCTCTCTTCAGGAATTTTTGTGTAGTCAAAGAACCCAAATACTTTTTCTAACCAATCTAGGAAGCCCTCTATATCAAGGTCACCACTAAAGGATGGAATATCTACCTTCAATTTGTATTCATGGTCATCTCCTCTTTGCCAACGACGATCCTCTCTTTGTATAATTTCTTCGTCATCAATGGAGTCTTCAGTTCTCATGGCAGGCGCTGGAATTTGAGGTCGTTGTGCAGGGGCAACTTCCCTAGCAGCTTGATCCCCAATTCTTTGGTTATTGTCACCTTGCAACAAAGTTTGCAATTGCCCACTAATTGTAGTCAATTGATGTTTGATGTTGCGAATAAACGTCCCGTGTTCTTCAAGCTTTCTCCAAACAGCGGGTAATCCCTAATCATTGTCATTAGGATTATTGGCCATTGTCAGATTGAACAAGTTTCGTGAGATTCAAGGCTCTGACAACACCTGACACAACGCGTAAGTGAAATTAACAACATAATTCCAAAATCCAGGATTGCAGAAATTGATTGAGAGAGTCAAGTTTTATAGAATGAAAAATATCGAATAAAAGTCCCCTATAAACATCACCAAAACCAAGTATTTATAGTACTAAACATGTCCTAAAAATGAGGAAATAAAATAGTTATTCTTCCAACTCAGGAGTCCTAACAAAATAAAAATTTAAGACAAAAATAAAATCTCGGCTTCACGTTATTGCAACACCGCTGGCAAAGAACTTTGTTATTTTGATGCACCATCAGTGTCCTGGTGAGTTCGCCCAAATGTTTGAGTTGTGCCTCCTTCAATATTGAAATTAATATAATCTAGAACAACAACACCCAATTGGATAAGACCATGATTGCACTCCAACATAATTTTCTGGCAAATATCGTGCAACTTGTCTGAAATTTTGTATACCAAAATAAAGAAGAAAAATATATGGTGAAAAAATTGAAAATTATATAAATTTGGTTATCACACTATTAAGAACTATATGTTCCATATCTCAAAAGCTCTTCTTTTGTGAATCTTCAGGACCATTCAAGGACATCATAAAGCAAAGAAGAAGAAACATAACGATTTATTACTACTATCACAAGTATAATACTTATTCAGTTATTTTTTAATAGAAATATGTGCCTTTCTTAAAAGAGAGAAATAAATAAGCTTCTGGGTGTGAATTATTTTCCCTTTGAAACAAAAACAACGTCATATTGTCCTCGATTTTGCTAATAAAATCAGTATGAAAAAAGTTCTAAGTTAGGGGTGCTTGGTTGATAGGTTTGAGAAGGAGTTAATAGGTAAGGAATGAAAAGTGAGTGGTTGTTTGTTGATTATCATTATAGGAGTAATAATTTGATATATCACTTTTGGGAATTCTCCATACCCTCCATTTAGTAGAAGAATGAAACTCATTCTTTAGTAGTGACTCTTTTTTAAAAAATATTTTTAATACTAATTTATTAAATATAATTAATTAAAACATAATTAAATAATTAATTAATAAATTAAAATATACTTATTAATTAATTATAATATAATTAATTAATTAGTTATAATATAATTAATTAAAATATAATTCATACATTAATTAATATAATTAATAAATTTATAATTAATAAATTAATTAAAATATAACAAATTTTTATTTCTCAATATTTTTTACAAACCAACCACTATCAATAATAATGGTAATTATTTATTTGGTAAATCAGAACATTATAAATAATAAAAAGTTATGTACAAGCAAGAGCTACCAAAGATAATCTCAAACACACAAAAACAAAATGACGTGCATCTAACTGCCCTGCCAGCAATTGCTCTTAGTCAGGACTTAACCCATAGTCTGCTAGAATGGAGAATGACAGTATCAAGCTCAAAATAAATACCTCAAATGCCCAGTTATACACCAAGCAATAAGACACCAACAACTATTACCGCAATATAACAGCAGATACCCAGAAACACTAGTAAACACAGACCAAACCCAGAGGCAATCATGGTAGCATCAAATCCAGCTAATCTGTATGTATTTGGATAGTTAATGGCCATAGCAGCTGGCATAGATAATGGAATACAGTGCAGAAACCATTGCCTAGCATAACTCCATGGAATCCAAATTGCATTTGGACCATCGTTGAAGCCCTTGAAAGTGAGGCCATCCAAGAGGGTTCATCTAAGGGGAAGTGACACCGTCGAGTTGCATAGGAATCTGCAAAAAAGTTGAAATTCTCCAGAACTTGAAAGATTATCTTAGCTTATAGGCTCTCTACCTCCATGGCTACATCCTTGAAGGTTCTTGAATTCCTTTTAGACCAAATATGGTAAACCGTTGTGGAAATAAGGATGGAGAAAAGGGAGGAAAGTGGAGGTGTTCGGTGGAACCAAGAAAGGATAGAAGGAAGGCTGGAAGGGTTGGGAATGGAGATTTGGAAACGGTTGAGACAATGGACCCATACAGACTTAGAGAAAGGACAGTTAAAAAACAAATGCTCATTTGATTCCATGTCTGACATACAAAGTGAACAGTGGTTGGGCGTATATAGAAAGTGAAGTTTATCCCTTGTTTGGAGATTGTCGAGAACTGTTAGCCAAAGAATAAAGGAACACCGTGGGCTGTTATTTTTAAACCAAACCAGGTTATACCAAGGTACATGTTGTGTTGAGGGTCTCATGAGTTTGTAAGCTGAACCATTGGTGTAAATCTTTGAGGAGCTAGGTAGCCATTCCAAGTGATCCGAAGAATCAGTCGGTTGATATTGAATAGGTTCAAAATCAACAATGAGCTCCATAGGAAAATCCTGCCACCTCCACCCATTATTTGAATTATATCAGACACCTTGGCTGTCATAAGTAAACCAGACCCATTTATCTCCCTAAGAGATAAGAAGTTCCTTAGGATTTCCCTCAGGTGCGACGGATCCTATCATAAGAGAGTAGACTGCCCATTACCTATCCTAAATATGAATTGATTCTCTAATTTGTCCCGGACACATAAAATTTTCCTCCAACTCCAGGAGCTATTATTAGTAGGGTGTGCACTCCAAAAGTTTTTCCGTCTCAAAATAACCGTATGCACCCATCTCACCCACATGGCCTCCCTATCATAGAAAAGTAGCCAAATCCTCTTCCCTAACAACACAAGGCTCCAGGTTGGCAAATGTTTAATCCCTAACCCCCCTCCTTTTTGGGTTTAATAAGGTCACTCTATTTAACTTTGGATTGATGGTGACTATCCACCCGCCTAGCCCATAGAAAATTCCTGAGTTTTGATTCTATTTCCTTGAGGATAGAAGACGGGAGAATAAAGTGAGAGGCCCAATACACTTAGAATGACGAAAGCACAGAGCTCACTAGTTGAAGTCTACCCGCATAAGAAAGACTTTTGTGGGTCCATTTGTTTACTCTCGCATCAATCTTAGCCAATAAGGGTAAACAATCTCTTACCGAAAGCCTACCTGTAATGAGGGGAACACCTAGATACTTAATGGGTAGGGAATCTTGCCTAAGCCCAGATAATTGGGTCAGCTAGTTTTCCAAATGAGTCATGTCATGGGAAAGAAAAAACTGACTTTTAGAAAGATTCATATCCAATCTTGAAAATTGAGAGAAGGACGCTAGGCAACTAGAATAGAACAGATGTCAGCATGACAGAACAACAGCAAGTCATCTGCAAACAAGAAATGGGTGAGTTTAAGTTCTTTGCATCTCCAGTGGTAGTTTAAGGAAGGATTTCTAACTATAAAGTCATTCAAGCTTCTGGAAAAAAACTTTCATACAAATAATGAAGAGGTAAGGGGATAAAGGGTCTCCTTGTCTAAGTCCAGATTTTCCTTTGAAGAATTTAGAGGGAGATCCATTGATCAAAATGGCATACGAAGGGGAGGAAATGCACTCTTGGATCCAAGTTATGAACTTTGGAGGAAGGCTTATAGCTACTAAGGAATTGATGAGGAAATCCCAATGGATGGAATCATAAGCTTTTTGGAGATCAAATTTAAAGGCACATCTCTTTTGGCCATTTAAAAGGTGGTAATTTTTGAAAATTTCTTGGGCTAGCAAGATGTTATCCCCAATTCTCCTATCCTTAAGGAAAGCACTTTGGTTAGGACTAATAATGTGAGGAAGAATTTCTCGAAACCTATTTGTGATGATCTTAGCAATCACTTTGTAAAGCATGTTACAACACGAGATAGGCCTATAATCTACCACTGTGGAGGGGTGAGTTGTTTTAGGGATAAGCGTGATAAAGGTAGAGTTAAGCTCTTGAAGGAGTTTACCATGCTGAAAAAAATCTTGGATAGCTCTAGTAATGTCCTCCCCAAGAATGGGCCAAGTGTGGTTAAAGAAAAAACCATTGAAACCATCCGGTCCAGGCGCCTTATTTAGATTGAAAGAGTTAAAAATCTCTCTAATCTCTAGGGCTGAGACCTCAGCGACAAGGGCATGACAAAGGTTTTCAGATAAGGTCTGAGGAAAAAGAGGTTCCACAAAGTCCTTCGAAGGTGGAAGGGATTTTTGACTTCCAATTGAATATTGAAAGAATTTAAGGAATTGTTCTTGGATCTCTTTATGATCTACTATCCTCCTCCCATTACCCATTTCTAGAGAATTGATAGTGTTTCGGTTTCTGTTAGCAATTAAGGAGTTGTGGAAAAACCTAGTGTTCCTATCCCCTTTCTTTAACCACTTGATCCTGGAAACCTGTTTTAAGAAAGACTCTTGATTATCTAAGGCGCATATAAGGGCATGGATGGCTTCGGATTCTTGAGCAAGTAACTCAGACGAATGAGGTAATAGCCTCAGCATATCTTGAATGACATTTAGGATATCCTGACAGATCCTAACTTTCTCATGAACATCACCCCCTTGTCTTGAATTAAAAGCTTTGAGAGAGTTTTTAACCAACTTGAGTTTAGACACTACACAAAACATAGGGGACCCTCGAATGTGCGAAGACCAGGCTTCCTCCACTAGTTGAAGAAAATTAGGCTGAGCAATAAGAAAGTTAGAGAACCTAAAAGGAGAAGCCTTTCTCTGGGTGGGGTTACCAAACTTGACCTCTAATGGGGAGTGATCAGATATGTTTGGATAGTGAATAACACTATAAGCTCTAGGAAAAGTTGCGCTCCAAGCATAATTGATGAGAGTCCTATCTAGCTTCCTAGCCACAAAATTTTCCCCACTTTGTTTGTTGGTCCAAGTAAAACAAGGGCCACTTGAGTTGAGGTCATACATAGCATTACCATCAATCCAATGACGAGAGTCACTCATACTTTAAAGAGCTAATTGGCTAATAGGTTCTGTCTCATGTGGGTAAAGGATGGCATTAAAGTCACCCGCAATTAACCAAGGTTTGGAGGAAAGGGGAGATCTAAGGGTAGACAAGTCATTCCAGATATTTCTCCTATGGTTAAGGTTATTGGACCCATATACACAAGTTACAAAGAAAGGAAGGGATGTGTTCCTAAGAGACAACTCAACATGCACTGACTGATCAGTAGATCTTAGGATTTGACAATGGTAAGTATTCGGGTCCCAAGTTAGCACTATTCTGACATTGGAGGCATTGTCTATATTGCTATAAAAAGGCTACTTAGAGAGCAAAGAGGAGCAAACAGTAGTTAAAAAAGAGGGAGACCTAATCCTCGATTCTACTAAGCATACAAAGGTCACTGATAATCTCTTAAGCCAAGCGTGTGTATAAATAAACGTTTTGTGAGGTTATTAAGCCTCCGAATATTCCATAAAATTAAATCCATTTATTCCAAAAGAAGGAACACCCCACCTATTCTTATTTTTATTATCATTCTTCTAAGTATGAACTTTGAAGATTAAATTTCAAACCTCAAATAGCAGAGACGGAGCCACGTACAAGGGAAGGGGGGCCATGGCCCCCCCTTCCAATTTTTTTTAATTTACTTATATAATTTTTATTAAATAAGGAAATTTTTTAAATGTTGACCCCCGGCCCCCCCTTAGAGTTGGCGCC